>JAGFZM010000061.1:3774412-3834460 GCA_017657215.1 Limnothrissa miodon
GGGGGGGGGGGGGGGGGGGGGGGGGGCATATTAGTAGTAGTAGTAGTTCTCTGTTCGATAATGTCCAGATACTGCAAGTCAGTTGTAGATGTTTGTTTGTGAGTGTGTGTGTGTGTGTGTTTGTTTGTATTGTGTTTAGGAAAGAGTGAGATATAAAGAGAGTGTGTGTGTGTTTGTGTGTGTGTGTGAGAGAGAGAGTATATGTGTGTGTATGTGTAGTAAAAAAGTTAAGATGTGAGTGTTGGAGGGTGAATATGTCCAAAGTCATTGAGGTGTGTGTTCAAAGTTTGAATGGCTTGGGGATAAAAACTTCTCCTGAGTCTCTCAGTTTTAGCCTTGTGACTACGTAGACGTCTTCCAGATTTTAGAGGTATAAACAAACAGTTATTGGGATGAGAGGAGTCTTTCAAAATCTGTAGGGCCCTACGAAGTACTCTTCTTGAGTAGATATCTTGGAGAGCAGGGAGATGAATTCTGATCTTCAGCTGAACGCACTACTCTCTGTAGAGTGCTACAATCTCTGACTGTGGTGGTCCCATACCAGGTGATGATGCTACTTGTTATAACACTCTCAACAGCTGACGTGTAGAAGGCCATTAAGATGGACGTTGAAACCTTGAATTTCCTTAGTTGACGAAGGAAATATAGTCGTTGTCTGGACTTCTTTAGAAGATGTTGGGTGTTAACAGTCCATGTTAGATCTTCAGTAATATGAACACCAAGATATTTAAAACAGGGAACTTTTTCTACAGGCTGCCCAGTGATCTTAAGTGGGGTGTAACTGTAGCTCTGCTGCCTCCTATAATCCACTATCATTTCCTTGGTTTTACTGACATGATGTACTATACATGGCATCATTGTAATCCTTGACCACCAAAAAAGAGGTAAACACATGTTTTATTACTACCCTGGGGTGCGTTTCCGAAATACCGACCGAAGTTAGCATTATACGAAGGTAGTGCGAAGTACTTTTGAACGAGCCCGTTTCCCGAACACCATCGGACGATGAAAGTTGTAAGAATGTGAGGTCGGGCGTGCTTCGCTGAAACTAGGAAGTCTACAGATGTTTCGGAAGCGTTCAGGGACTATTCGGATATATTCGCTGCTGAAAGCGTCTCAAAAACAGAAGTGTAACCTCATTTCACAAGCCAGTGTGGCATTGTTAACATCTTTTACTAATCTTTGCCCACACGATCATGTACCTTATTCACTAAAATTAATGACTGAAGGCTATAACTGCCATATGAATTCATATTAAATATGTACTGAAAACGACAAACATGTATAAACAAACCAAATGACTCTTTCTGTCCATGCATCTTCATGGGTGAATGGTTAGAGCAGTAGACTATGAGTTGTGCGATTGAATCTTGTTATTATGTCACACGTTCAGTTCCTGCTGAGGGCACATATCTTGTCTCTATTAAATATGTTTAATTCGGACATAAAATCGATTTACAGACTTGTTTTTCAGCAATGTTTGTAAAGATTTAATGTCGTTCATCGTGACTTTAGTTATCAAAATACCCCTACAATCCATAGCCTATGATATAAAACATCATGGTCTAGTCATTAGGCCTACATCAAGGGTCAGGCTACTACATTTGAAACAGGTGGAAAATGTCTAATCTAATTACAGGCTAATGCATGTTAAGATTATTTAAAGCCAACTGTAGGTGGCGGTGATGCATCAAAGGGTGAACAACCCAGACATTTTAAGCCCCAAAATGCCGAAAAAGGTGTCATGTGACCATAACTTAGCCAAAACGACAGCTCCGTGGGTGTCGTGTCAACGAAGCCTTTTAACAAAGGAGAACCCGAGCGTTTGTCCAGCCTATGCTTTTGGGAAACGTCTGCATCGTGTGCCGATACTTCGGACTAAGTTAGTTACAAACACCTTAACTTGCTTCGGCTGGACTATGGCTTTGGGAAACAGTAGCGCCGTAACTCCTTCGGGCAAACCCAGGAAGTAGCTACGGAAGTTAGCAACGATGCTTTTGGGAAACACACCCGTTTGGTTTTAGGAAGATACAACAATTCAATAATTCAACAATGGTAGACTGCATTCCATGATGTTGTTTATGGCATCATAATCAATGACCATCAAAATATATAATCACTTTTTCTTTATTACCATCTTTGGTATTGATATATTACAAAGACTAAAATATGGAAAAAATACGTTTTTACAATTACCCCCTGTAATGCATAACTAACAAAATGTGTTTTCACAGCATTTTTTAATCCTGTAACTGTGACATTAAGCTTCCTTAAATCCTTAGAGACTTTCTTCCTTCTTTAATCACCTGATAGGCTGATACCATAGGACCATACTACTAAACTGTAATTCTGAATTATTGTCATGGGTAGTTATATTAATTTCACTTAACTTAAAAATACACTACTAGCTTAAAACTTCTCATTATTTGTGATGAGAAATGAAAAACTATGGCCATCTATCAACTTGCATGGAATCAAATCTGGGTCCAAAGCCATGTGACACAAGTTGTAAAGGCTTGACCTGTTGATTATACTTATTGAATAAAAATAAAAATAATTTCCAAGAAACATTCTTACAAACTCCAAGACAAATTCAACATGCTAGGCAGCCAAGTCACTTTCCGGAGGATAGGATTACCCCAGTCATTTCAAGGGCATAATATGCAGAGAAAATTGCTTATGTCTGGAATTGTCAATCCCCCACGTCAGAATGGGCTGTAAGACCTTTCAAGGGTAGGCGCTGACACAAGGAGATTGATAGGTGAAGGGATCATGAGAACTGGCTGAATCATGCTCTCTCCATCATCTGATGTGATCAAACCCAGCCAACATGCAGCGAATGAGGAATACAAAATAAGTGACTGGTGGCAGTCATATTAGCACCCCATATTAATATTCTCCTGCAGGGGTGTGCAACACTGAGCTCCTGCATTAACCCATGTGATTATAGATCGACACGTTGTGTGATTACATTGACAACCTTACAGACATATAACATGGAGGAATGCACTGTTGGGTACACAGACATAAGTAGCTGCATAATGACAAAAGTAAATGTGTGTTTTACAAGTTCATATCAATGCAAGATGAACAAACCTTAGGGGAAAAAAAGCAGATAAAAAAAGACATGGAGAGATTGTTTCATGTTAGATGCAAGTGTATGCTGTATCCAACAGCAATTCACAGGCATGGGTTCTGGCTGACAGGTGAACTGTAGGAAGCACTAGCTGTATAGAGATAGCTATTGGTGGAGAGAGACCTAGGTTGAGTCAGTGAAATAATGTATTCAGATGTGGAATGGTTGTGCATGACTGACACATGGGTTTCTATGAGAAGACAGTAATTGAAAGTGAGAAACATCATCCCTAATAGATACAATATGGATGCTACAGGGCATTAGAGTTTGTCAAGATTTATAAACAGGCCAGTACGGCTTTAAATTATTTTACTCTGTTTTACTCTAAAACCATAATACATAAGTATATATAAAGTATACAATGAAAAAAATGCTCTTCTTAAAACCTGAGAAAAAATCTTGGATTCAATTTGGCAGCTTTATTGACCAAAATTTCACATGAACAAAAATAGTCAGTCAATCTTTTCCGCACAAACAGAAAACACTTTTTTTTAACTGCAGCTGCCTTAAAACTGAATTTTCTACTTAAACTAGAACATCGCACACTACAGGAGATGTACAAATCAAGACACCGAACAAGGCTGCAGTGTACCATCTGCTTGACTTAGAGTTCTTGTCACGGAGACAATTCATAAAGTGCGAAACCCTTAAAGAGTTAAACATTAGACTCCTTCCATGAGGGAGTCACATGCGGCCCCCTCTTTGGACCAGATGTCTTCACCTTGCAACATCGAACACAAATCACGGAACACAAATTGTCCAGTCTTTGTTCTTCAGCTCACCTCGCTCACACATGGCCTTGTATCTTATTACAGAATTTGTGCCATTTCAACGTTTTGTCACCAGTTACATTAGGAAGGAAGTCATTTTTGTGTGTTTTGTGTGTGTTTTGTTCAGTCTATGAACGCCTTCCATTCAGCCATGGCTTTTTTGTAGGAAGAGGTGATGTCACCTTCAGGGAGAGCATCTCTAAGTATTTCTGTCAGAATAACAGACAGGAGGGTGGAGGTAGATTTAGGATACGTTAAGTGAAACACATAATAACATCCCATTAGGTACAGAATGGTCTCATGGAACTTCTCACAGGGAAATGTGCACAAAGGCATGGGTCTGGGCTCTCAGATGGCTTTAACAAAAACAAAAAGAAAAGCAACAAGTGTGAACAAGCAAGATTAAACACACAACTTCCATTGTTGACGTGTGTGAGTTTCTGACAGGCTGTGTGTGTGTGTGTTTTTTTTTTTTTTTGAGTGTGTGTGTGTGTGTGTGTGAAAGAAAGAGAGAGAGAGGGTGTACACTGACTCATGCATAAGATAACAGACTAGTAAAGCTACACACAATTCTTTTTGTCTCACCTTTAAAGCATGAAAAATGGCACCATTCGGGGTAAGTGCCTTTTGGGGTGCCATGGCATTTGAGGGGAAAAGATGTGGAAGTGCAGAGAATACTGCAGTGGCATGTTCAAATAGATAAAAACAAAAAAAAAAGAAAAAAGAAAATTCGTAACAAACACTGAATTCCATACTTCTACCATAACTGAATTCACTAAACTCACCGCCATCCAATGTCTGAGGAGGCTTCATTACATGTTTCATGACTGCGTAATACTGGACATTGCTGTAGAATGACTCCCATCTAGTGTGCGATAGTGCCTGGCTTGGGTTCTCTCACTGTCCAACTCTCCTGGATCTGTAATATAGGCAACAGAGCTAAATAATAAAGCACCTACAACCATACAACAACCACAGCTACATTCCTGTCACCTGGTTCATTTTGATTGCCCCTTGGTCGTTTTGGGGTACTTGTCCTGGGCGGTGATCTTTCCAAGATGACCGTTGAAGCCCTGAATCACAATCACTGGGAGCAGAACTGATGCTGTCATTAGCATTCTCATTGATGCATTGTTTTTTAACAGGTAGACCTTTTGGTTTCACAGGACTTTTCACATTGGAGAGTCTCTTCATAAGCTTCTTTAACACCTCCTCCTGTAGAGATTTCAAATGCATTAAGATCTGTTAGTGCACTACCTATAGATACAGCACACTGCTGACGTTATCTCTACCTCGCCGCATCATCAGTACATACAGTACACTGTAACCCACACACCTTTCATAACTTTACATCTTTGGTAATGGAGCCCTTAGTTAACCCCGCCCCTGATGCAAACTCTGACGCAAATCTCACTGCATTTACTTTGGTAATGATATGCATGTAAAGAGTAACTTCATTGTATCCTTGTTTATACTGACAAAATTTTTTACATACCCACACTTTGTCTTGTCCTTAATCATGGGGTAGTAATCAATTAAGCATTTAAGCCATGGAGATGACTTCATGTTCTGTTGGATAGCGGTTCTCCTCAGATGCTCGGGCAATGGCAATCATATTAGTCATTGTGTTACGAATAAGGTGGCAGTGAAGGTCTTTGGATAAAGTGACCTCTTGCTCCTTTCCAAGTCTTTGTTTCTCAAAGTATAAACGTCTTGCCTGTTCCAGCGCACTGTCAGTAAAAATTATGTACTCCACGCTAAGGCTGCACGATATTGTAAAAACATGCGATATGCGATATGGTTGGTGAGTATTGCGATATCGATATTATTGTAATATTTGCCATTTAGGTTATCTAATCAAAGAAATATATCTTTAAGTTGGCAAAATAAGCAGTATATACGTTTATAATAAGAGTATAAATTTTCAGATTTAATAGGGCTGATTAGGAAAATATGCGATAATGCCGTTGTGAGTCGCGATGACGATATCACACGCAATAAGGAAGGTAATGTCTTTCTGCTTTGAATTTGCTGGTAACATAGAATCCATATAATGACTAGGCTATGCAAAAATAAAATTTAATATAAAAAATAATAGTATGGATTAAATAGAGCAATCCTATCAATTGATTTAAAATTAAAATAAAAAAACTTTAAATATTAATAAATATATTTAAATATAACTAAAAATAAACACACAATAGCATACTATAATTTACATTTAGTTCTTAGCCAGAAAAAATAGCAAAAGGAACAATCTAGATCAACTAAACTACAGGCGTTTGGGAAGTCACTGGGCACTATGCAGTGTAATGTCTGTGTGTGCACACTTGTGTAGGAATGCTGTATTATAACAAGTTCTCGGCTAGGAAAACCAGCGTGTTTACTTTGCTAGTCTTTAAACATGTGCATTGGCATGTTACAATATTTCCTGATGTGCTATAAATTCTATTTGCAGGTAAACTAGTCGCGATATATTGTAGTCCTTCGCGATATGTATATTGTGCATGTTGATATCGCGATAACGATAAATTTGCGATATATTGTGCAGCCCTACTCCACGCTGGAGAATTTCAGAAACTTGCCAGGAGACGTTACATGCTCATCACACTGATCTGCTGATGGTACTACTACTGCCCCTGCAGTAGAACCCTCTTCGCCCTACAAATAACATATCAAAAATCAGACATTCACTTATTTAGTAGGCCTATGCCATGGACAAGTATCCATGTTATCTAATATGCTATGTTCTACCAGAAACCCTTCCTCGAATATTTACTGCAAATATCAGGCTAGTAATGTTATTTACTCCTTGTAAAAAAAATCACCATAAATAGACAGCTTAATAATAATGACTGACAACGATAACGTCCTTTATTTTCATTGTCACAGATACAACGAAAATGAAAGATGTCTCTGGTCAGTGCATCATCAAATGTGATATAATAAAATCCTAATAGAATATAATAAACACTGAAGTGCTAATACATCTCATAGCATTTAACAACAAAGGGCACCAATGAGCAATAGGGGCAAGGAAAAACTTTTTTTTCTTATCATTAGGCCACACCAATAAAATTAGTTGGTTCTCGGATTTTTTCAGGAAAAATATGGAGCGACCGAGCGAAATGAAGGTAAATTAGCACATTCACAGTTAATGTTCATTAAAGACATTTACTCATGTGTTAAGGAAAAACTAAATGTAGCCTAATTTATAAACTTAACTTTCACACCTCACAGCACACTTTTTGTCATGCAGGTTTTAGGCAATGTACAAATTCATAATTCTGTCATTCTATGTTATCTGACGGTTTGTCATTAATTTAAGAGTTTGTGAATCTAAGCACCAAGCAAGCTGGCTGTGGAATTGATATATGACATATAATGTAGACTACGTCTAGGCTGCTGTAGCCTACGTTCAAACTCATTTTGTCACAGTTCATCACAGGGCATTAGAATGTCAAAATCGCATTGATTCACCAGCAATTAGATAGTGACTAAAACTTCGTGATCAGCACAACAGAGATGAATATTCATCAACGTGCAGTCACGTGAATCTATAAAAGAGACCATTTTTTTGCATGAGAAAGAGAAGCGTGTGTGTGTGCGCGCACGAGGATGTGAGTGTGTAGGCACATGCTATTCATTTCTTTATTGATTGATTTTTATGGCAAAACACTTTGAATGTGTTTTTTCGCCTCTCAATCAATGAAATATCAAACTCACCTCCACAGAGTTGCACAAGCAGACTGCTCTCGGCTCTGAGTACAACTGCACAAAGTTCTCATCCTCTGTAATTTCAATGCACTTGTCAAATGTTTTTCTCTTCTGATCAAATATTCTAATAATTGCAAACACTGGCCTCTTTCCTCATATCATGTCTCTTGTCTCTTGCGCTCCGATTTGATTGGTTTTCGACGTCACGTGAACGCAGCATGCTTTTTTTCAGTATTATAGCAATCAGCCACGGTGTTTTTATGTTCATGTGAGTTCGAATTAAATTTTAGTTTTATTTCATTTTGCATTTTTTTCAAATGAATCCGAAGAACCAACTAATTTTATTGGTGTGGCCTTATGATGAAATACAATGTTTGAGATTAAAGATTTGATGCTTATGCACATTTTCTGTTGCGGTATTTAAAACTAATAATTTTAACCATTGTATTTTATCATAAACATAAAAGCTTTAAATGTAAAAAAATGAACCTTATTCCGCTTAATTTAGCCTTCTCCCTTTGCCTCAGGATTACTCTAATGTTACTGTATTTGACATGGCCCCAAATGTAATTTTGTCACTGAAAACTGAAATACAGTTTTTTGGCACAACACTGGCCTCTTTTAGTTACCGGATCTAAATCAATTTTTGATTAATAAATGCCAAACCCTTTTACAGGGTTCATACACACTTTACATTAACCAATAATTTTCCATGACTTTTTGGCACATTTCCATGACTACGTACTCCTAAAAATGTAACTTGACTTCATACAATAAGAATAAAGTGAGTGAACAGAAGCCCGATACTTGAGAGACTCGCAAGATCCTACAGGCAAAAGAGGCGGCAACATCCCTTGAAATGACTGCCCGCCATTTTTTTATTAGTAAAAGTCTCCATCAAATTGTAACTTGCCCCAATTTGTAGCCTGGTCCAAAAAATTTTAATAGTAGAAGCGGCTACTACTTGAGGAAATACTTCACGACATGACACTTACTTCATGACACAATCATTTCACAATCATGACACAATCATTTGTTAATCCATTATATCTGGTTTGCTAACGCTTCAAAGATGTAATGTATGGCAATGTAAGGCACTGAGGAGAGGGGACAGGTGTGTGCGTGTGGCTGTTTTGTGCTAGCAACTTGCCTGTTCTTCCATGTGGATTTTGAGCCATATAGATTTTCGCCTCAGAAAGTGTTCTGGGCCAGGGAAGAGATCCCTAATGTCGTCTCTGGAAAGAGTATGCAGCATGTCCTTGCAGATATTGGCTGCTGTTGTGCTCAACAAACAGAAACGCAAAAGTTCTACAAAGAGCTTCAGCATAGCTCACGTTAACTTGGCTAACAAAAAAGTTTGCTATCGCTAGGTAGCTGTTAACTGCAAGTTAGGCTCCTAGGCAATAAATAGCATTAGCTTGCATTTAAAATTTGATACTTTTAGATGATATGCATGGATCATTCCATAATATTACCTCTGAGGGTAGAACATCGTCAAGGTCCTCCACATCACTCTCAGCTGGTTTTAATAATTCTCTCTCGGCAGAATTTTTAACTGATATGTTTAAAATGGCTGAAGGCCAGAATAACCAAGATGGAATGTACCAAGTCGGCTTCCAGAATTAGGGATTGAACAATCTAAATTTTTCAAATGTACTTGGCATAATGGCATTCCTTATAACATAATACAATTAAAATTAACTGTAGGTTACTGGATTAACACTGCCAACAAATAAATTAATTATTGAAATGAATTCATTAATTAGACTGTGAACTATGGTGATACTGACCTTTAAAAACTCTGACAATACCATTTAGACTAGTCCATGCTCACGGCAAGAAGGAAAAAAGTTCACTCCACTCTTGTAGGAAAGATGGCTTGGCGATGTGTTGTATGCTATGTGTTTGTTGCTTTAACAGAATTGATGGCTGTGACAAAGAATACCGTGTTTACAATTCGTTTTGGTATCATGTTAAAGTGTAAATTGCAGGTTAAAAAGTTACAGAGTTAATGCAATGTGGTTATTAAAAGTAAATATTAGAACTACCAAACCTAGTTTTGTATGGTCATTTATGAATATAATAAGAAAAAACTGTACTTTTAACCACTACCTCTCACTTCCGCAAGGTGGAGCGTTACGTCACAAGAGGAACTCACCGCAAGAACTGTGTTAGTGTTAATTAGTTTTGAGAGGTACTGTACCTAGTTTTAGCTCCAAAATACGTTTACCTCACGGCACAGCCCACACAAACACCTGTCAAACATAACATTAGGGCAATATCAGTACATTTCTTTTCTTTCTGATGATGGGCATTGCTAATTAAATCACGAGGAATATAGGCTACCACATAAGGAAACATTTACTTGACATTTGATGCATCTTGACATGATGGCTTGCCTGTAATGTGCATCACTACGGCTACCGACACCATGTAAGTAATGTATTCAGTCATTGTCCCTCATTGCTATTCTACGTTATGGCCAGATTTTGAGAATATTTATATATCTTATATTAGCACTCCAGCTAGCTACTCACCAGGACAGCTGACCAACACTCTATTCATTCTCCTCACACCAAGCTTCAAGAACTCTTTCAGGGCCATGATTCCTGAGAATTTCCTCTCTCACGCTTGACAGGCTCAACACTGTAGGGCTACGGTCAATAAAGGATTTGTTGGGTTTCCACCACTATCTCCCAGTCATTCTCGTTCTCTGTTAGCGCAAAAGTGGCCTCATTTATGTTCTTTATGGGCGCCAATGGAAGAGTATTGCTTAACCCAAAAATGTATAATAGTAGGATTTCGGTTTTGCTATTAGGAGAGGTGAAAGTAAGCATGTCTATAAATGTTCATGAGAAATTTGGTTTTGATTTATGTACACATTAATTGATGGTGATGTTTAACCTGAAATGTAACCTTTAAACGACATCATGCGGATTACCTGCTGGCAAGTGGCAATTCTGCTAGCAGAAGAGCATGTCAGACAGGAGGAGCACTTGAATTTGAGAGGCGAGCTCGCTCTTCCGAAAAACAGCGGCCCCAACCAACACCATCAATTTAGACCATGATGGAGCTCCTGCAACTGTAGAATGCGAAAATCTGTCCTTTCCAGAGAATGCAATGGAAGAACAGCATTTTAGCCACCAGGCTACACTACCAGGAGCGTGTATTCTGGCCTTATCAGTGAGACGATTTCAAGATCACCACAAATGGAAAACTGGAAATGGGATGTACCTCAGTTATCTCCAAGTCCTTGTGATGATTTACTTGACCCGCCTACTGCTGACGATCATGCTCAGGTAAGCCTCAGATTTTTTTACGCTATCTTGATCGCTTTGTTTATTTGTTTTCTTTTTTTGTCTTCCAATATTCTCTTCCTTCTTTTATTATTCCCTTTCTCTATGTGTGTTATGTTTTTGTTTTATGTTTGCATGTATAAACAAAAGATATACATTGTTAAAAATAATAACAATAATAATAATAATAATAATAATAAATTGTTTGCAATTTAGTTTATACCAGTAGTTAGTGTCAAGAGGTTGACGAAAGTAGCCTAGGCTACTAACTTTTCCACTGATTCACATCCACAGACGGAATCACACCATGCTGCTCTGACCAGACAGGCTACTGCTATAGTGATAACTGCAAGGGAGAAACATCACAGGTTTGCAAGATGGCACAGTTGATGCTTGCGTTTCTTTATTTGCTGCAGTGCCCTTCCCTAGAAAACCTTTGTTATGGAAGTTATGGAAGTGTTTGACCAGTTTGAAGATCCACTTACTGCTCTTTCTACAACTTACCTTCAGGACAGTATAATTAGAAAATGTTTTCATTATGTAGAACCAGAGGAAATGTGTGTTGGCCATGCAGCATCCTTGCAAACAAAAGGATCACAAAGAGTTCTTATAACTGTAGCCAAAGGTTTTCATTATGTTTCTTTGATAAGAAGTTTCGAACAGTTCCTCTGTCATCCAAAAAATCTTGCAATGATAAATGAATCTCCAACTTGTAATAGTGATGGATTTTTGTATGATATCAGGGATGGAGAACTTATGAGGTCACACCCTATATTTTTACTGTGGCCCTCTGCTTTGCAGATAATCCTGTATTACGATGGCATTGAAATATCCAACCGCTTGGCTCTTATGCTTCAAAGAACAAGTTGCTCATGTTTTACTATACCCTGGGAAATATAAATCCAAAACTTGCTGTTGCATTGCAAAGTGAGCTGTCTGATTGTGGAATTGATGCCATATTGAATAGGCTGAAGACTTAGTTTTGTTGTACATTGGTCTGAAAATGCATATCGGAAATCAAGAACAAGAGGTCTTTGGAGCATTAGTTTCAATCTGCGGGGATACTTTAGCTCACCATGAGTTGTGTGGGTTTAAAGAGGGTGTTGGCTTTGCATATAGTTAATGTAGGCAATGTGAATGTGTGTGAAGACATGCAGATGTTTTTTGATGAGGATTACTTTGAGCCCAGGTCAATGTATAGATATGTCCAGCAATGTGATGACATCGAAAAAGCCAGCACTGAGTATCTCAGAAACCAGTTAAAGATTACATATGGAATCAACAGAAAGACCAAGGTCATAGATTTCCCTGGCTTTGACTTAGGCCCCAGTTACACGGAAACAATCAGCACCAAAAACGCAAAAGTACTGTTTCGTTCTCACTTTTAACTCCACGTTTAGGCGAGCGTTTTGCATACAGACAGAAACGCAAAAGAATGTAATATTTTCTATTTTTCGATGCAGTATACACACCAGATGGTAGGTGGCAACAGCAGCAAGATCAAGCTTGTGCATAAAGTCTCTTGCTGTTCACCACTATAGTGCGTGATTAAAAATTGTTTGCCATTAATCTCCAATCTGTATTACTCTCATGCATCATTCTTGTAACTTGCTGGAACGACTCTTCTAGTGAAACTAGTGCAGCTAAAGCAAGTTGAATGTCCATCGCAGGGATCGCTATTTTGCTTTTCTAGCACTGGGTAAGCATGTCACTATGCGAGGAGAAACAAAGTTTTGCGTTTTCAATCATTTACACGATGACGGAAAAGTGGAGTGTTTTCAAGTTTTCCACTCAGGAGGGGGTTTTCATTTTTTTGCGTTTTCAACCTCCAAAAACTACGTTTCCGTCTAAACGATAGGGCGGAACAATATAATATTTTGCGTTTTTCACCCCAGAGCGTTGTGGTGTAAACGGGGCCTTAATCCAACAGACACCACAAGATATGATGCATATAATCTTGGAGGGCATTGCACCATTAGAAATAAATGTGTGATCAAACATTTAATTCTAACAGGACAACTGAATTTGGATAGTCTCAACTCTGTCATTGTTGGATACCCTTACCCTCCACTAGATGTCGGAGATAAACCAAGCCCAATAGCCCAAAGCACATTGTCTTTCAGTGACAATAAGTTGAAACAGTCATCAGGGCAAATTATAGTACTTCTGAAAATCCTACCATTTATAATCGATACAGTTAAAGGTAGTGATTACCATAATGTCATTCTTGAGCTTGTTGAGATCATTCATATTTTATTTGCTCCTGTGATTTGCCTCCACACAATTGACAAGTTGAAACTTCTCATTGAAAAGCATTTACATAATGTAAAAACCCTCTTCCCAGAAAATAATATGACACCCAAACAACACTACCTGATTCATGCCCCATCCCAGATTAAAATTATAGGACCCATGGTACGTAACATGTGCATGAGGTTCGAATCTAAACATTGTTTTTTCAAACAGTGGGCCAGTAAAGACAACTTTAAAAATGTCATTAGTGAAGCATAATCAGCTGTATGAGTCTTCAAACATGAACGAACACCCCTTTTTTTCCAATGAGTGTAAATTGGGCAGTATCTGAAGTAATACAATTTTGTATATCTGAAAGAATAAGCAAGTGCTTTCCTAGGAAGACACAATGTAAAACATGCTGTGTCAGTTAAATGGATTATTCTCACTCCATATACATTGTTACACACAACTCCACCACATATGTGCCTGTGAAATATTATCTTGGAGATGTAATTGAAAGATACAAAACTGTAATTAAGGTATGAATTTGAAACAATTCCAAGTCAATGTGTAGGCCTACTTGAATTAAGAATGTGTTTAGTTTAAAGAGGCACTCAGTAAGTTTATGCGACAATTTTTGTGGTCATAAAATCGCTTAGAAATAGTTTTTTCTGTTAGACTGGTCTGTTGTGTAGCAAACGGCGATTGAGCGCACCGCTGTACAGCCCTGTACAGTGAAAACGGAACTTGCAACTTCTGAGGGAGTGTACACTACAGCAATACAGTTAACTGTACTGAGCTCCCCCTACAGGTTTGTGGCATTTAATGCAGGGTTAAAAAACAGACTTACTGAGTGCCTCTTTAAAATAAGGAGAAAAGATAGTTCGGTGGTTCGGATGTTATCATCAATGTAACTATATTTGATTGTTTTGACTTGATGTTTTTAAAATTTAAATTGCATTTTGATATGATGAGATTACTTGAAAATTGTTTTATAATTGTTATTGTTAAAAACTTAATATCTGGATTTTTCTTAAAGGCCCACTAAGCAACATTTTTCAGTTAATTAATCTGTTTCATACTGTTTAGGATGCTAACATGAGTCCTTACACGGCGAACAAATGGTGTAGAATGCGCTACTGTGGCCTACAACGGTAGATACTGCATTTGCAATGTTCAACAGCAGCGGTCCGCATAAGGAAAAACGATGGGTCTGCTCATGTAGCACATTGTTGGAGCTAATTTCTGGATCAATTTGACTCAATATAAGGTGCATTATCTCACTTAGACAAAGGTAGATAGATGTTCTAAAAATAAGGTTACCTTTCTTGCACAGTCAAGATGTTTTTTATATTTGTATTAAAAAACTAGATTTATTTCCCCAAAATAAGACAATTTGACTTTCTTGAAAATATTTTTTTGCAGTGTAGAAAGAGTATATACACAGTGTTGTACCTGAACGCGTTTGAACGAAAGTTCATGAACTCGTTCATAATTTTGGTGAACGTGAACTGAACGTACTGTAATACTCCATGATGAACGATACTGTGAACGCGCTCATTCTGGTGTCTGTGAATGACACGTTCACTCTTTTTTATTTTGCTCAAAGTGGCAATGTCTATAAAGCCTTCCAGGCGAAAAACACACCGTTTAGTCCTGTAGTCAAAAGTAACGTGTGCGCCGAAGTTGCGTGGAGCCCGAGAGCAATATTGCACAAGAGCATTGCAGATCCAATTTGGCAACGGCAGCCTCCTCCAGTGTCGCGTCGCATGCATCATCAAATCATAAAGCAGTATGGAGAAGGACTCTCAATCCTCACGCATTGGACATAAGGAGATTCATGTCAAAACTTTCTCACGGTCTGCACGCTTTGCCAATTCTTACGGTAAGGAATTGGGCTATTAATTTTATTGCACAGAAATTCACTTCACTAAAGTTAGAAAGAAATTCTAATATATATATCGGGGCTGAGCCCTGGCACATAAGCTCATGCTGCATTATGACATCAAAAGCAACAAACCTTTTTTTCACACTTTTCAGTTAAGAGTAATTAATTAGGCTAAACTATCGTTCTAACAATTAGTAAAACAATTAGTTTTGTGTAGCCTAATAGACCGCCTGGTTTTCCTGATAAAAGGACGACCTATCAAAGCTTAGAAAAGTTGCAATTAAAGATTCTAGAACACTAACATTACGTCGGCTACTTTTTCCTCAGCGAGTCAGAGACGTTAGTTGAGGCTGTCAAACAGAGGTGACCAGATGGTTAGGGTGACCAGATTTGGGTTTCTGAAAAGGAGGACACCTTTTTTGGGGGGGAGGGGGTGCTTAATTGAGTAGCTGTCAGTTAAATTCCATTGTGCATTTGGCCAGTTCAGTTTCCATACATGAGCCAGCTAGCATACCTCGGGTAGCTTCAAATTAAATAACGTAATGACATGAAGTTGACATAAACCTAAGTCACCTGAAGTTGGGCTACCTCTGGCAAACAAATAAAACAATTTAAAAATAAAATCTACTGTTCTGACTACAGATCATGCAAGCCTTGAAAGTTTCTCATAAAGGATCAATATTTAGGCTACAATTGAGCATTTCCCCTCTGCATGTGTTTCACATGCTATTTTTTCACCTTAAGTGATACTGAATGTTCTGACTGCCATAATATCCCAATAGCAATTTGATATGGTGCTATAATGGTTGTGTATCTTGTGTGGTAAAGGTATGACAGGTCTGTGACGTTATATAATAGGTTATTTCATGTCATGCATATGCCAGTACTAATTCTGACTCCAATCTGTATCTGAGTGAGTTAACAATGCACAAAAACCTAGTGTAGTAGCCTAAAGTGCGTGTGTGTATTCTGTGCAGTCAAAAATATATATATTGTTCGCTCCGACCCCAGACCAGATCCCCCCCACATAGCAAATTCCAATATATATATATATATATATATATATATATATATATATATATGTATATATATATAGAGAGAGAGAGAGAGAGATACAAAATTTTTTAACCTGTTTTAACATTTGTTCTTTGCCTTTAATGTGGATTAGAGAAATTCACACAGTGAACACACCGTTAGGTGAAACAGCACACTCTAACCCTGCGTGGTGTGCTGCCTGTTACAATGGCGCCCGGGGGTTAGGTCCCTTGCTGAAAGGCACTTTAGCCATAGTCTATTAGTCCATTGAACTGGCAACCCTTCGGTTTTAAGCCCAAAGCCTGAACCAGTTGGCCATGGTTGCCCCATTGTGTCGGCCAATGCTTATACAACTAAAATTTCTACCTTGATGTTCCTCAGCTCTCAGGCTAAATTACAGTGATGGGTAAGGGAATGTATTTCTGTTTTTTATTCTTTCGAACTGATCACTTCCATACTCTTCTTTAATGTATAAAGTCTACTCACTTACCTGGAATAGTGGAATACTCCCTACTATATAGGAATACAGAAACCTTTTGGACTTGCCACAAAGGGTGATACCATGAGCACAAAAGTGTTTATAGACACTCAGCATAATACTCAAAGCACATCAAAATCCTATTCACTGAAATGTGCTGAAACGACGCACAAGGGCAACAAGGCAGCAGATGGTTCAGTGCTGGCATTGTGAACTGTGAGCAGGGTCCTCCTGTCAATCTCAATGAACATGCAACCAGTAGCCACAGCTGCTGGACAGGTCTCCATCTCTGTGCTGCAATTGAGTCGGTTGTTTTTCACCTGACACACACACTCTCTCAAGCATGATTGAATGATTAGAACTGTGGTCCCTTTTGACAAGCCTGTCAAACACTAAAGTTTTTGCAAGCCTGAATATAGCTTTTACATGGCTGATGGAGGCTTATAAACACTGGCTCCTATCTGTTCTTTATATCTTGACTTGATCTTGATTTGATTGACATATGAATCATTACTAATGATATAGCATTGATAAATGTCATGATTCTTAATCAACATTGTTTATTTCACGTAAGGTATGAAATTATGTATTTTATATTAGCAGTGAATTATTCCCTCTACATTTTTAATAGCCTCAATAGCTGCTTTCAGTTTTCTCTCTCATGTATTATCAAAGGTACCCTCTTTACAAGAAAATGGATCACATATCTTCCAAAACAGGTTTATTTATAGCACATGTCATAAACAGGCAGTTCAATGTGCTTTACAAAGGTAGAGGCAAAGAATAATAACGTGTTTGAAATGTTTTTCATTTCAAATCAATCATGTGAAGAAACTGACCTATCTTGTGCATGCATTTAGGCAACAAGTGCTGGGTAGGGCATCAAACTTCCTAATTTACTGTCTACTTTGATATTACGTTGACTTCTAAAATTAAAAAATACAAAACATGTTCTTACTGTTTACTGTAATGTGTCCTCTTTGCACATCACCAAGCCTAGCTTATAAAAGATGTGTTTTGGGTTCACAGCATAGGTAGTCTGAGTGACAGGACCTTAACCAAATGAATACAAGCTTAATTTAGTGAAATACCCAACTGCACATGCCAAATAATAAAGACTTATAAGCAATCAGCGCATCAGTACAATCAACAAGGCACCAGGCACTAAGTAAAGTAATCAGTTGCTCTGGTATCAAAAGGTCAAAGAAGCCTATAATGCTTTGAGACACTTCAAATTTTAAAGGCTTATAAGATAAAAATATAATCCCCTATGACTACAGTCATGAGAATGTATAAACAGTTTTGAATTATGTCATTAAGTTATAAGTATGTGAAGCAGGCCATCTCTCTCTCTCTAAATATCACCTATATGTAGATCCTAAAAACTGTATTATGCCTTTCCGTCTTATAACCTCCACACACAATCCACAGAGATTCAGGTTTCCATTTGGTGTAAATTATGTGCATACAAGTTGCCTGAGGACAGATGAAAGGACTTGCGCAGAATTTCTCAAGGCCAGTCAGTGCTCCCGGCAAGCCGAGTTCAGAACATGTCTTTCCGCAGGGGCTTCTACCAGCAAACGCCCCTGAGCCAATATTCCCTTTCTTAAGATTTTTGCTCTGCTTCCCTCTCCATTTGGTCTAGCTGTCTGTATGTTTTTCCATCATTGTCCTTTGTATTGAAAAAAATATTGCACAAACTAAATTACAGACAGAATATTGAAACTGACTTCACCAGATGATGTTTCAATACACTTAGGCCTATATGTTTATATATTTTCTTGGTTACCTAGAAACTTCCTCCATTGAGCAATACTTTGAGTCTGGTCAGTGTCTGAGACAAAAATACAACTCTGTAATGTATACGCTATCGTAAACATTATATATCTGGAGTGAAGGCGTGATTGTTGACAAATAGATTACAGCAGTTTACACAGTCTGTACACTGTAACGCCATTTCACACACAGAAATGAGAGAATCAGTTGGCTAGCGATCTGATTGAAGTGGTCAATAACTCTCAATAACACCCCCAACAAATGTGCCCTTGTTTTGAAATTGACCAACCATAGGATTCAATCACTATCCACCAAACTGAAAAATAAAGGATAGTGCAGACATCTTTCATTATTATTTTCGGTGTCACAAACACCAAGGAAAACTGAATATGAAATTGAACTGAAACATGACACAAAATTGTAGTGTTTACATTGGCTTTCTTCAAAAATGTACATTTTTCATATCCACTGAAAAATACCATGAAATTAAACCGATTAAAAAAAAAAAACAATACCTTGTAGTTGTCACAGGAACAGGACCATCCCTGTACTCTTCAAACAAGAAGTAATCATTTCCACCAGAGATCTGCTGAGGCTGAGAAGCCATCTGTGGCACACACCGGCTAATTTGCTCAGGTGGCTTGTCAGCTGGAACCCACTTTTGATTGGATAATTCTGATATGAATAGTGGATCTGCACTCTGTCAAAACACCTGGGTTCACTCGGGAGACAAGCAATTATGGTTTCAATCAGTCGGTTTGCAGAGCACTGGCATTCTTCTTCAACTGTAATTTCTCAAATGTTTAATGTATGTACCACCTTATAGCTCTGAGGAAAATGCATATTTATTATTTTGTCCTTTTAAGAGGCTTTTTTTAAATTGGATGTTCAAGTTTAAGAAGCGTTCAAGCTTCATGTTTTTAATTAATTATCAGAGCTTTTTCAATATAGGTGCAATGTACTCATCTCTACTATTGAAATCAACATCTCATTAAACAAACTCTAAGGGCAAGGATAAATACGAGGATCAGTATACATATAGGCTTTAGATTCACTTGTCACAGCCAAAAACGTATTTTAAATCTAACGATGTATACTATATATATATATATACATTTTAAAGGAACTGTCAGCATTTGATGCTTCCCAGTACTAAAGGGAGAGAGAGAGCATCTGTGTCTTCATCTCATCCTTGCGTTTGTGCCTTAGGACAGTCACATTGATCTGGTCTTTGATCCAGCTCATATAGCACATCAAAGTGGATCTAAAATGAAGAGCTTTTTTACCATTTCCACCTTGGCACAGCCAAAAAAGACCCAACAGAATCAAATCTATTCTGCACACTTTCCTTGACATCCAAAATAGCAATCGTGCAATCTTGTTTAGGCTGGAAATGTCAACTGTATGTTTAAAGAAAAAGAGAAATATGCCTTTACATTTTTAAATTCATGCGATCGTTTTTGGAAAAGACTTAAAGACTTGGGCAGTTCATCAACTCAACATGCAAGACAATCACATACTTCATCACCATATTTAACCAAGATGTAATAGAATGACAGACCTGTCCAGATTGTAAGTTAAATAGTGACATAGAGACTGCCTATGAAATATGTATTTCTTGGATCCATTGTTGCATGTGAAGAATTAAACCTCAGACACATCATTTTTGTTTTGAGATGTTATTATCAACTATTCTGAGACTGAGGAATAAACTGTCCAATCTCTCGAGAACAGAATGGATGAGCGATACCGAAAGAGTCTTTAACATGCGTTACTGAGACATAGCTAACTCAATATGTACCGGACTGTGCGATTATCATCAGTTTCACTCTACTACTTGTCCGACAGGACAGATGAGTTAGGTACATCAAAAGGTGATGGTGTTTGCATCATAACAAACAGCAATGAAAAACAGAAATGTCACAATTTTCTCCCCAAAAAAATGGAGGTTGTCTGCCAACTCTTCTACCTTCCCTGTGCAGTTACATCTGTAGTCTCAGAGCTGCAGATGTTTAACAGACACCAACACAACCAAGGTGGGAGCTGACCTTATTCTGTGTTTCAGTGATACCGCTCTCAATGACTTGCTCTGACGTCTACAGTGATTAAGTGTTTTGAGAAGCCTGTGAAAAATATTATCTGCTCATCCCTCCAAAGCTCATTTGACCTTCTCCAATTCACCCACAGAGCCAACAGCTTCAGAGAGGATGGCATCTCAATCCCCAAACATACAACTCTAGGAGAAGTGGAAGGGGAATTATGTGTGAGAATGCTGCTCGCTGACTTCCGTATCAAACACAATTGTACCCCTCACCTTAGTCACAAAAATAACAGCCATGGGACTGAATGCCACGCTGTCACTGAATATTTGGCTTTCTCACTAACCATTCACTAGTAGTTAGACCCATCTGACACATTAACCATCAGAGCTGGTGCCCCCCAAGGCTGCATGTTGAGTCCCCTGCTGGACTCCATCTACACAAATGACTGCAAAGCCAACAGACATCACAGCTCTCATCACGAGGTTGGTGGATGACACAGTTTTCGATGTTCCGAACAGTGACTACAATGAACAACAAACCTGGATCAGTTTGAAGAGGTGAAACAGTGGTGTCAGTCTACAATTTGAAACTGAATGTCAGTAAAACCAAATAACTGGTAGTCGATCAAAAGAGGCAGAGGAGTTGCAATTACACCTCTCTCACCACATTCAGCCGAACACACTATCAGAACTCAACTCACTGCCCAGCAAGACATCAATTCCAGAGGAGGCCCAAAAGATTTTGAAGGACTCTTCTCATAATAATAGACTGTTCAAACCACTGAGATCAAGACGGCATCTATGTAGTCACACGGACAGAACTGAAAGACTCAGGAAAGGTTTCTACCCTTAGGCTATCTTCAAGCCTAATCACACACTATACTGACTTTGCATACATTGACAAACACATCCTTACATATCGCACACTGCGCACACACAGACATGCACTCACACATGACTTGTGGCACATTCTACACCATTGACCCGGCAATATCTCCCCACATGTAACATTCCTCTCCACCACACATCAACCTAAAGACCTGTCAGACCTCACACTTGCCCTGTCTTTCTGCCCCCACCCCTACCACTGCTGTCACAAGTAGACCCCACGCCCAAGGACATACACAGCAAACTGCTGCCCACCACTGTCATCACCAGTAAATACCCGCATACACACAGAAAATTGCCCAGTCACCCACATTGCCATCACAGATAAGCACCCCCCCCCCCCACTCTACACCAAGCACACTTCCCTTCACCCCTCCACCAACATGCATACAGCATTCCCCCCAACTTCCCTCACCAATAAGCTACTCCCCACCCTACCCACATACCCACAGTAAATTACATCCTCACTCCACCCAGCACCTATGCCCATTCTCAGGAGGACACACCCATCTGTCTTAGGGGGCATGGATCTGCCCAAACGCTCTAGAATCTTTGGATCTGCCCAAGGTTCCTTGGCCTTTTGGTTGGTTCCTAGGTTCTTGTGCAACATGGTGATTGTGGTGAAGTGTCCCCATTTTCACTTTTAGCCCTCCCAAGCGAGTCACTCCTCTCCACACAATTCATCACCTTTGCATTAGCCAGTTTATGCACAACATAGGCAAACAAGAAGAAAAAGGTTTACTTGCACACAGTAACTATTTACTATATGTGGCAATGAATACATTTTTCTTGTATCCTTGTATCAAGCAGGTGGTTTAACTGATTGCAACCTGCCAGTTCAGCCCCATGACATGCAAGGTCAAATAAGCAGTTCATAGCACTATATTCTGGGAGTTAAATACAGTATGAAGTGATCAGTATCAAGGATTCTAGTTTCACTTACTAGCAGACATCAAGAAGG
This sequence comes from Limnothrissa miodon, assembly GCA_017657215.1. Classification (NCBI taxonomy): domain Eukaryota; kingdom Metazoa; phylum Chordata; class Actinopteri; order Clupeiformes; family Clupeidae; genus Limnothrissa; species Limnothrissa miodon. The sequence continues at coordinate 3,796,634 of JAGFZM010000061.1, forward strand.
ACGCCACAGCACAACCTACACACTAGCTATAATCAGCAGGCTACCATTACATGGGTTGCAATAACACAGAAAAAGAGAAATGAATGTGCTTCAGACACAGTAAAAAGGGAGAGTACTGATAGTAATCCGAGGGTGGGAAATAGTTACAACCACAGGAGTCCTTTATTGTGTTATTATTTTATTCATTTTGAAGAGACCCCATGCAGCTTCTCTATAGTCACAAAACCATTTAGAAATCAATATTGTGGTTGATTGACCTGTTTTAGTAAACAGTGACTTCCCCTGCCCCTCCTAGTGTTGCCTTTTGTTAAGACACCCCCCAATGCAAAGCTCCCAGGCCATGTCTCACAAAAAGGCCACATTATTTTACTTACCCTGTCTCATTGGGGTAATGCATTACTTAGTTTATATTAACGTTATATCTATATAACGCATTATAAACACATTAGAGTTACAAAGAGTTTGTAATGCCTTGTAATGGCTGACATAATAAACACATCAACCAAAAGTATACGATTATACTAAAGTCGTATGCGATCAGGGATTAAATTGGGCCACAGTCTTGGTTTCATTTTATACTAGCTACAGTACGTAGAAGGTTACGCATAATTAAACTTTTTTTCTGAAACAAGTGATGTAGGCTAGTGCTCTACACCCCCCACATAGCAAATCCCAATTTAACCCCTGTATATGATTATACTAAAGTCTAAACATTGTTATACTCTAGACTGGGCTTTTGCTTATGTTAATATGATACTCTTTGTACACTGTAAAACTTCATGCCATACAGTTGACAGTGGTGTTCACAGCTACTGTTCCAGAAATATCAAAGGCACTTGACCATCATCTTAATCTTAAGTGTCATTTATTTAAACATAAATTAACAATAAACCAGAGTCTCTAATTTGTACTTGTACTAAATCTTGCTGTCGACCATTAAAGATTTTTTCATTTTAGGCTATCAAGGGTCACAGAAATATACCCTTATTCTCTCCTAGCAAGTATCAAGCATCTGACAAAGTAGCATTAAAGCACCAGCAGCACTAAAAATACTCTGGGAGAGAATTAAGCGACTTTCCTTTATTCAGCATGAGCACAATTAACCCCCTGTGGTGATAAACATCAGTGAAGTACAAATAATTATTCCTTGTGAAGTTTTTGTGTCTGTTGCTGTTATTTCTTTCTCAAGGCTGTGGGAAAGTTTAACTTTTCTGACCTAAGCTGCTAGATGGTTAGTAAAATGTTGGAAGACACACTCAGAGAAAGGATAGAACATATATCTTAGCATGTGGTTGATGGAGAAATACTGTATCATGTATAATTTCTATAGTAATCAACATCAATAATGTACAATAATGCACCATGTTCTCCCAAAGCACCACATCAGCAATAATTTAAAAATGGTTTGCGAATGAAAACAGTAAACAGTATTTATAAACAGATAACATTTACACTAATTTTTTTCATCATGTAAATGTTCCCCATTATATTTTTTAAACAATCTGGAATAAGTGCTATGGTAGCATATATTTTAAAATGAATTACAAAGATTAGTACTCAAAAATTAGACAAAATGAGGTTGAAAAAGGTTGCCTGTAGGTATGTGAATTTCATAAAAAAAAAAACTCAATTTCCTGTGGAACAATAATGGTTCTCTACAATATTTGACAAACCTGTTGATGCACAAAAGTACTTTTTTCACAGTTCATACCACTCAATAGCTTCCAATCTATGGCCCCTATAGCCCTTATTTCATAAGCTTTGTCAGTGCCAGTTTGCAATGCGTGGTGGGCAGGAGTGTTCTCGCTCTCCCTGTTCTTCCTTTCCTGCTAATCACAGGCCAGTGAAAGGCAGCCAATCAGAGGCTGACTCTCAGAGCCCCCTGGTTCCTTGTCTCTCAGAGCATGCATGGTGCACAGAGGGGGGAAAAATCCACTGAGAGCCACAGAGAGAGAGAGGAAAGAGGGTAGGGGGAGAAGGCAGTTGAGAGATAGAGAGAGAGCGACAAAGAGTGTGTGTGTGTGAGGGAGAGTGACAGAGAGAGAGAGAATCAGGGAGGGAGAGGCCAACTGAGGGAAAGAGAGGGAGAGGAGAGAGAGGAAGCGGCAGCTGGTCTTGTGCACACAACTGTAGTCAGTGTTGGAATCCTAGTGCTGCCAAGAGGCAAGCGAAAGCCCCAGCTCAGCTCTGAAATAAGGATAGATGGCATGCTCTAAGAGAGACAGAGGATCGTTTTAAAAGGTAGGAGTGACTTATTTGGGACTAATAGCTAAAATGTATCTTGTTTTTCTGTGTGGATTTCTCTGCACACTATTGCTGCGCACATAGAATACTTTTAACCTGCGGTGATAACTATTTATATTTATGACAGTTGCCTTGAAGTGATTTAAAGTAAATGTTTTTAAAAGTTTGCCTGAGAGAATATTACAAAATAGTCATTTTAAAATCATTATTAATAATAATTGAGAGTTATGGCTTGCATATTAGTAACAGTGTGTCCTAAAATCAGTGTCATTCATTCCATTGGTAACATTTCATCGGTTCATTAGTGGTTTATCAGTAAATACAAAATATTTGTTAGATTAACATGCTAATTTATACTGCTACTACACATAAACGTGGGGTTTTTCTTGCATGATAGAAGAATCCAAAATAATGACTATTGCAGTAATGAAAACAAACAACTTTAAGAAGATATGTGGGAATAAAAACTGGATGATGTTATGAATAGGCATGAACTTCAGACACTGGTGTACATGCACAACATTCCCACATTCGCTCTCAGAATCACGTTTCTGGATGTCTCTGGTTTACTCTTGATTCTGTGAAATCAGCGCACATGTGTTTGAGTGAGTTCAATTTAATTTCTAAGAGCGTGCTTAGAGGTGTTTGTGTTTGATCCTCCTTGCTAGAGATAGGGGGCTTTGGATGGCGAATGCTTTGATGCGTCAGTCACTGTCTCTCCCCTCAGAGACTTACCCAGGGTTTTACTGTACAAATACTGGGACAAACATTGCAATCTGTTAACAGAGTGCACAGCTGAAGACGACTGCACCTTTCTGCAACAAAGCCTCTGCCCACGGTGGGATTAGATGCAGTATAGCAGCTAGAACAGTGCAAGTGAGCAGCGCACACATGCTGTCTCAAAGCGCACTGAGGTGAGAGCCATTTACAGTTTTTCCAGCAGGCTTTATCACCACTGCATGGATAAGCATGTTATCCATTATTAGCAGCTTATGTGTTTTATTATATAATATATATTAAGAACACCCTCAGATTATTAGCCTATGGCAGTGATTTTACTAAGATCACCTCACCTTTTGTTTTTTATTCTTTGATCCTTTCTCGTGGTCTTTTTGAACAAGTATGTAATCGTATAGACTAATGGCAACACTATTCACTACAACATATAATCCCACACACCCACAAAGTGCTCACATGTACCCATCCTCTTTGGATGTGGCACATGTATAATTGCCTTTCAACATGGAGATAAATCACTAGATAAACTCCCTGTGGCCTCATTCAGGGCCACAATCACACTTTGCCTTTTGAGTAGCAGGATCACAAGCAAGGCAACTGGCTTCATAATGAGATAAAAGTCAGTGACAATCAATTTATTTTTGGCAGTAGCGTAATGTGATATTAATATCAGACTCTTAAGCAGCTGTAAATGGGCCAAGGGGGGAGCACATTAAATGGATGTCTGCTGCCGAAAGTAATGGAACAGCTCAGTATTAAACACTGCAGCTGGGCAGGAGAGGCAGTTGCAATTACAAGAGCAGAGAGGCAGACTTGTGCCTTTGATGGCCTGCCTGTTATGACAGTGTTTCGTGGCACAGTGTCTCTTATGAAAGACTAAAACACTGTTTATCATGTCACTGTCTCCTTCATTTTCGGGTCATTTTAAACACATCAGACGTGCCATCCCCTATCCAAGTGAAAAGAATACACCGGAATCATTAAACCCTTTAACGGGGGGAAAAAATCCAATCCTGGGACCTGTTAGGTTTAATTATCTTATATTCAAATGACTGCCTTGATTCTGTGAACCTGCTGGAATCAAAGGTGCTCCTGCGGGCAAGCCATCAACATGCAGTGTATCTGATCTGTATCAAAGTTTCAAAACAAAGAGGACACGGCATGAATATTTCAGAGGAGAGGCCAGCTGTGAAAGCCATTCTATGTGAGAGGTGGGGAGATGGACAGATCGAGCTTGGCTGGGTGGGTGGAGGGGATGGGGGGGGGGGGGGGGGGGGGGGGGCACAACGGCGGGGTTGCCAGGCAGAGCAGAAGACAAGGCAGGTCTTGAGCTCCACCAAGTGGCGGATGGATGCCGCAAGGGCCAACTCAGGCAGGCGACCGGCCCTCCACCCACCAGTGACTATGTGGGGGCTCGGAGGCAGATTAAACACCTCTCTCGTGAATAATGACATTGGACCACTTGCCAGACACCTGACGCACTGTGCGTGGGCGCACCTAAATGCTTAAAAAAACATGTTGTAGGGTGTGGGAAGGTTGTGTTGCAGCTAAATCTGCCAAAAGGTATATAACAATATCACCTATGTCCAATGTGTGATTGTCCCCAAAGCGATGGAACTTTTTAAAATCTGGTGTCAATTATTAAAACAGTCTTGGCACCCAATTTGAATTATGGAGGGAAAGAGCGAAAACGCCTAATGAGCAAAGTGTCTCACACTTAAGCCAGGACTATTCTTTGTGTGTTGGAGCATTGTGCTGACCCACCATTATCTCTGTGCCAGATCATTCTAGAGGGTATTACATTTGCTTTGTTAAACTAGCTTCAGTTTAACTTAAGACTTCAAATTTTGCCCATCTTTTTAATCAGTGCAGTATTTTTGTCAAACACTACTTTTCTGATAAACGGATAAAGAAGTATCCATTCATAAAATGGTCTTGATATGTGTAAACAGCACCTAAAGCTGTTCATGACTTAAGAATATCAGTACGAATAAGAATTCAGCGGGATATAAAGCAGAACCTCCAGTGTCATACCTAATTTGTCTCACATAAGTGAGTCTGTGGTTTGTACGATGCACTCGCAACTCGCAGCCTTCTTGCCTTCAGAAATTCATTAGCTGTCAGGTATTTCCAAAGTGCAGTTCTGCTTGCTATGCACCATGCATCCCGGATTAATATCCACTATGCTAATAACATTCCTGGAAAGGCTTGAAATGATAATTGAAACGTTCAATCATAATAACAATCAAACCGGATTAATTGTTACAATAGGGAGTTGACTTTATTCTGCTTGAAGGCATGAGACTGAATGAACAATAATGTCAACAACACTATTAAGCACTGGGTGTATTATTTAAAAGCAAACGGGAATAGGCACATATTTTCCTGACTTGAAGCATTTACTGAGTTTCAGTTTGCTGGTGTTAAAAGTACAAAAACAGGCCTGCTTTAGAGTTGCAAAAACAGGTCACCATTGACATGTTTCTATAATCCAATAGTGCCCCACGTAGATTAGTGCTGCTATGAACAGGTTTCATTTTTTACAAACTGTTAAAGTTGGTATCAGAGGACATCTGTATATCTGTAGTCTTGGTAACACAAGCAATAGATATGAAGTAGGTAAGGGATAAACTACTGTTTGCTGGAAGCACCCCCCACAGTAGGTGAAAACACTGTACATTCTCAACAATTCCTTGCAAACCCAAGAAAAGAAACCAGCAATGGTCATTTTCTGCGTAATGTTGACTGACATGTAGGTAGTTGTATTAACAGTGAAATCTATGCTAAAGGTGGTCTGTGCTAAAGATGTTACCCCGTAATGAGCCTTTTAATCAACAAAGTGGCTAGAAAGCTGGTAAATAAACCCAAAACAATGCCTGTGTGCCTTTGAGATAGGTAGGTAAAGATGGTTTATGCTATGGCTCTTCAGCTGTGAAAGAAAATCTGCATATACGTCAGACAGATAATGCATTTATGCAACCAAATGAATATAGATATTTGCATCTATAATTGTTAATTCATTCACACATTCATTATCTTATAATCATTTACAACTTGAGGCATCGTTATACCAAGATATGCATACAACCAATCCATTAAAAGTGACCTATGCGTCTGCTGAAGGATCAGAGACCAACCCATGGAAACCTGTCAAAATAGCCGAGAGAACACTGATGCTACAGCAGAATTATAGGTTTATTTAAGTAGTCTAAAACTAATGACTATGGGGGTGGAAGGGCATTTTTATGAAAAACTAGGACAATATGGCATCCTGGGAAGGAGGATCAATTTTCCAGGACAAAAAAAAGAACCCACACAAATATATACATTCATATATATTCATGAAAAGTTGTGTGTGTGTGTGTGTGTCTATATATATATGGATCCAAGGTATCATGGTTCCAAGAATCTAGAAGTAAGTGTCTGCCAGATATCCAATTTCTTTTCCCAAATTGAGGTTAAGCTTACAGATTCCTAAACTCTACATAGGCCTACGTCATCTGCAAGGATGCGTGTGCTTATATGCCAAGGCCTGTTCTAGGTGTATACGTGATGTCATGTTGTACACTGCACATTGAACGAAATTTTGTTCGAATTTTATTACTGCAGGGACATTCTGTTGTCAAAAGAAAATATATTTGTGCTATTTTTCATTTTCATTATCAGAATAGCATTCAAATTACACCCAGTCAGAACTACTTTTAAACTGCAACAAATGTCAAGATGATTTTTGAATATACAGCGGATTCATGGCGATCATCACAGATGAGTCATTTTAACACAGGCCTGTGTGAAAAGTGTGACTCGTCTCTCAACTCCCCAGTATAACTTGGCTTTAAAAAATAAAGAAGTGGTCAGCAAGAGGCAAGTAATCACTACATCAGTGACTGATTGATCTTGACAGGCAACTACTCCCATTCATCAGGAGCTCATGTTTTTTTCCACTGATTCTCTTTGCAGAGATGCGAGGAGAGATCAAAGCAAGGACTACAATGTCAGATTCCTCAGTGCTGCCAACCCCTGTTCTGTTTCGGGCCCTTCCCTGCCAACAGCCTCACCATCATTAGATTATTCAGCGGGGCTCAAACACATATCTTGTGGATTGATCGATGTAATGATGATGAAGTGCTTCCTCCCACTGCTCACCCTGCTCCTCATCCCCCACCTGGGCAGCCCTGCTCAGCCCACACCTCGCAGCAGTGGGAACAGGAAGCCAGCTTCCGGCGTGGACAGAGATGGAAAGATACCGCACCGGACCAAGAGAGGCTGGATGTGGAACCAGTTCTACCTGATGGAAGAGTATACAGCGAATGAATACCAATACGTTGGCAAGGTGAGGCAAGACTATAGCAAGTGGCTACAACTGAGCAGAAACAGCATAGGGGAGCACCAGCACAAATTTATTAGAGGTTAAATGTAACACACACTTTTTATGCAGAGACTGCATTACTACATTACTATAAGATCTTATCCCACTATTTTTTTTAGTGAGATTGGACAAGTTTTAATGAAGATCTATAACAAAACTAGTTTCAAGCATTATAAAAATGACTGTCATTGGATTAGTTAGTTATGGGTGTAAGTCACTGAGTCCAATCTTGTACCACCTTTACAGACCGTAATCACCAGGTGCATATTGTTTTTATATCGTATTATGTTTTATTTCTAAATGTATTTGATTGCTCTTTAATCTCTCTGAAAAGTAATCACTGGCACAGGTCACAGTGATGCACAAATTAAATTTATGCAACATATGCAACAGTCGGTAACACTTAGATTACAGCCCATAAAGTAGGCCTACTGGGTAAGGTGGAGGTATCAATGGAATGAAGGGATTCAAGGGATAAATTGCATAATACTTACTGCTTAAGAATGCTGGAATAACACAAGTTACATAAAAGCGATCGTCTTTATCAGTCCAGCATTGCCAAAATAGGCATTAATTTACCCCCGTGACTAATCAAGACAACGCAGTTTGGGTAGAGTTAAAGGTAAAGTTTAAGTCATGCATTTTTGATGAATCAAGGAAAAGCCCTATTATTTCATATGCAAAACTTATTTCAATTTCAAGTGTGATATTCCCCTGATTCACCCAGTCTCATTAGCAATATTCTAGGGAGAATCCAAACTTCTTTCATGTTGTTTGTGTCATTCCAGCGTACTTATCCAGCATAGTTACTCTATAATTTATCCCAAGATACTTTTTGTTTCTCTTTTTTACCTACTCTTTATCCAGTATTTCACCATCTGTAATCTAAAGCATTAGGCTGGTCCTAGTCTTTTTAGCAGTATGTAGCTTCCTTGAATATATAATTAGTCTAGCAGCTGAAATAGTTTAAGAAATGTATAACCATGAACAAGAGATGTTGCATTGTGCACCACTTTTCCTTACCTGTAGATTAATTTATTAATTCTGTAATGATTAACATGTCATGCATATATCTGATCTTAATGCATGTTTAGTGGTAGGTCACAAAAACAAGTTGAGTGGAGAGCAATTATACATACGTTTGCCATGAAGCCATGGGGTAATGCAGAACTCTTTCTGCCTCACATTATTCTAAACGTACTGGCACAAACTGGATGTGAAGGGATTGATGTTAATCAAAAGAGCTTCTTTAGTTCCATCTGTTGTTGCTAGGCGTCACACACATGTAAGCGATCACACACAGGGAGCACACACTGGGCCCTATTTCACTTACCTTCAATGCGCTAAACCTGTGGCTGATCAAGCGCAGTAAAGGTATGTGAGTATTCTTTATATCTACACCCAGTCAATAGAGGGGCAAACTACATGGGAAGATGGAAAAAAGAAACGATTGAAAGGCAGCAAAAAAGGCAAATGACAATAAAGGTTGTTCTTACAGAATACCGCTCAGAACACTGATTTCATGTTATCCTGGCAATCTCCTACGCACACATCTAAGACGGAGAATGGCCACTAAGGCCACTAAGTTTATGTGTGTCAAGGTCATAGTGATGCTACTGTCTGTGTAGCTTTGCGTAGTACCATAGTGGCAAAAGAATAACTTTCTTAATAATCTTTTTCCTGAGGTTTGGGGGTTATACATATGGTTCAATTCTGCAGAAGGAGGAGTTTGACATCCTATTTTCGTTTTGGCCCCCATCACCCTATACTCTGTGCTATCATCAAAGGAATGCAAAGCAGAGCAAATATGAATTACACAGCCGCCGAGGCTTAAGTATTTTCAAAGAGTGATAAGCAGAGAGGGATGCCAAAGGAAGTGGTGATAGCAGTGAAGAAGCAGGCAGGGAGGCATAGAATAGCAGTTCTGACAAGCATTAACATTCCCTGGACCAGGTGGTGAGACCCCAAAGAAATGTATTTCAGGCCTGCGTGGCATGACTGGTGTCCTCTACAGACTGCGGTCTCTCCTTCTGTTTATTGCGCAGCGTTTTTTTGCTTGGTGAAAGTGTGTCTTTAGCACATTTTGCTCATCAGTTCATCACACTGATGGTTTGTCAATGACTGAGATGAAGATAGTCATGTGGTAGGATGGTTTCTGTGTAATGTACACAGAGTTATTTCACTTCAGATAATAAGACACAGTCAGATATCCAACACATTGATGAAAAAGATGACTAAGTCTCACCTAGCAGGCATTAATCATTTATCACCCTCATCAACTCAAGATGTCAACAAAGACCTCATTTATTAGACAAATTTAAACCACTTTCAATGTCATCAGCTTGTCTAGATGTGGTTGGCAAGTGTTTACAGCAGCTGTAAAACCAAGATGTCTGACAGAATCTATGTACCGAGTTAAAAATGTTTGTGTTTATAGTAGAACACTTTGTGAGGGATTCATCTGTTTGCAATTTTGTTGTCAACCTTTCTCTGGCTCCCAAACTGACACATTCGGAGGTGAAGTGGGGTTTTTGCCTGGTGATTATGGTGAAGACATTGGTACACCATTCTCCAGAGATTTCACTGACAGAACTGAAGTACATGACAACAGCTCCACACTCTCTGTTGCTTTCTTGACACCAAAGGTAGCATGCTGTTATGTGGTGCACCATCCACAATCACCTTGACAAATGCTTTGACAGGGAGAACTTAAGTCCATTTTGCGCCGGGAGGTTTTCGGCTTTTTACTTCATTTATCAAACACAGACTTTTTTTTTGTGGAATAACTCGAGAACCATGGCAACCGTTGAAGATAGGTCTCAATTAGCTGCCTCAAACAAGCCCTTAAACTCTAATGTGTGTGTAATGTTGGACCACCTACTGTATTGATAAACAAAATACCAAATATTTTGGAGAAATGACCATTGATTCTCAAGAGAACATAACACCAGGTAGTGTGAGAGCAGAACTCCATAGAAGATATTGTTTACATGTTAACTGACATGAAGTCAGTTGTCAGTATACATCATCCACAGTCACTTCATGAAGCATATGTCAAATCTAATGGCGTATGCAATGTCTGGTTTCCGAAAATAGTTTTCTCCCTTGACACAATGTTAATCAAATGAGTGGCATTTAATTTTCACAGCTCTAGGACATACATTACACAAAAGATAGTAATAAAAAGTTATAAGATAGACTCAATCATTTAAATATATATTGATAGAACAATTAATAAAAATAGACTCAATATTTTACATTTATCTATATATAGATGAAATGTAACTTGGGCAAGCATTCTTGAAAAACCATGTTTATGGTTTACTCAACTCAACTATTACTGCAGTGTATAAAGAAGGGAGATTACAGAGACTTCTGATGTGATGCTAAATATCACAGAATTAGGAACCTGCTACCTTTTCAGCAGAGGTTCTATATGCCAAAGAAGTGCCTAGATGTACGTGTATGCCTCTTGTACAGCATGTGCCAATACTACTTCTTGTGTTCTGAATGGATACTACATGTCTAATTTCAAATTTCTTGCGTAAAGTATAATTGGACAATGAGAATGACCTGAAATAGGTCTGTTCAAATAATGCATTTTGTACAAAGAAATGTTCCAATTCAACGTGAATGGTCAGACAGTTTTTTGCAGGCTGATTATCTTCATAAGAGTGTACCTGAACAGGCTGGATTTGTTTTCATAAATATCCAGAGACACAATTATGTATTGCTTCTAAAAGTTTTTGGTCTGAACTCATGGTCTGAAATAATGTTGCATTATTATAAAACAAGGTTGTGCTAAAATAAAGCAAAAGAAAAGATTTCCATTACCGTGAAAAGAACAGATACAAAAAAACAATTTGCTGCAGCAACAAATCAATGTTTTTCTAATATACCTAGACCCATTTACCCATCATTCTATATAAAATAGCCAACGCTTCATATCAATACTAAATGTCACCACTTGATTGCATGTGTTTTCCTAACATCAAGTGTCAAAATTGTGTACACACTAATCCATTGTTGTTAGTTTTAGTTGAATTACTTCTAATTACAGTTGGGTACTTACCATACACCCTATAAAGACAGGTTGACTCGTGTTGTATGAGTTCAATTGTGTAACACAGTGACAGAAGACAAAATGTACTGTATGATCTAAAATGTACTTTTTGGGAAAGAGTCCACTCACCATGTTAATGTACAGGGTACACGGTAGGATGGAAACCAGATGATTGAAAATGTTCACAGACAGATCACAAAAAAACAAGGATGATTATCACAAAAAAGGATGTATTGGGATGTCACTTAACAGCATTACAAGGACAGTTACAACAGGCATTTTGTCTAACACTGGAATAATACTCACATTCTGGTGGGTATTTTGATTTTGTTTTAAAAATATTAATGGATACTCAATTCCCCTTAAAACATCAACTGAGTCAATGTACGTTTATAAATGTATTCATAAATATTTTAGATAAGAGATCATATTGCATATTGCAAGCCTTCTTTTAAACCTATCCAAAGAAAATGTAACATAATCGATACATTCTCTACACTTGAGTGTTTCCTTCCTTTAAGAGCAAATGTTTTACACTTACTATTACATAATGTATTACACTTTCTTCATTAACACTGAGAGACTAACGAACGTGTCTTATTTCCACTCAGCTTCAGTCCAATATGGACAGACTTGATGGAAGCGTGCGTTACGTCCTCACCGGAGAAGGAGCGGGGACTATATTTCAGATAGACGAGAAGACAGGGGATCTTCAAGCCATCAGGAAGTTGGACAGAGAAGAAAAGGCCAATTACACGCTGCAAGTTACAGCTGTCAACACAAGGACAAACCGGCCTCTGGAGCCTGAAACCGAATTCATCATCAAAATCCATGATATCAATGACAATGAGCCAAAGTTTGCCAAGGCCACCTACACGGCGAGTGTCCCTGAGATGACGGCTGTCGGTAAGTCTGGCATCTTATTCTTCTTCTTCTTTCTTTGTGGTGGTATTTTTGGGGCGGTAAGCAGGGACATTTTGACTGTCACCAAGCCCTGCAAGGTCAAACCCAGTTTCATGGCTTTAGCTTTTGAGATTTTCATTTTTTGACAGGCTTTGTGAAGCGTGAGGAGAGTGTTAAAGGGGAGCATGCAGAGTACTGTAGGGTGTGGGGCTTTCACACCAGCAGTTATTGGGCTGGTTATTTCAGGTCAGCGTTTTGCCATTGTTGTTCTGGATTATTATTCCTGAGTGATGTTTCACTTGTGTGGAGACAGTTTTCAGCTGTATATATAGTACTCAGAAATGGTGTTCATGGGCAGAGAAACAAAAACCTCTGCACTGCTATTTTATCTGACATAACATGCATCTACATAACTGAGGCACTTACCATGCAAATGTTTAATACTTAATTTAATCTCACAGTGACTGTAGTGACAGATATATCATAGTGCCTTATAATAGCAGAATTCATGTGTCTCCAGACTTCACTGCAAGAAATGTATTTTATTTATATAAGAGCCTGCCACTCTGAGGGCAAAAAATGGAATCACAGGAAGTGATTGAATTCATTGCAATTTAGAAAAAACTTTTTTTAAATCACATATCAGTGAGAGTATGATAATTTTTTTTACATGGGCCTACTTCCAAATGACAGAACAGACACTGATATTAAGCACACATTACCTTAATGTTGAAAAGTAAGGAAACCAGCTCTGGCCTTTAATTACTTTTTTTCCCCGAGAGTGTACTCTGAAAAAAATGTTTGGACAAACAAAAGAAGACTTGGATAAAGGAAGGCATTCTGGGAACGGCTATCCTGTAATTCCCCATAATTGGAAAGTTATTACCATTTTTTATTATCTGTTTTATAGAGTGTTTTAATGTTGATTTGTGGTATAAAATAGGCATGTGTATAGACATATGTAATCATATGTAATAAATACTGTAAACTTTTCTCATTGTTAAAAACACCATCATTATATATCTTAAATTTTTTAGGGTTCTGGTGCCACAATTGAAATGAAAAATTGTAGTGCCTTTGGTAAGAACTATATATACAGAGATCCAGGTCAACTGCAGAGCAAGAATATAGCATAAGTATTGAGTTCTATTCTAAACATAACACAGTTCAAGATCTATAACAGTTTTAGCGAGGTACGCCAAAAGTGGAAGTTGCAGTTTCAGTAATTGCATTCTGTAGAAACAGGCAGTTTTATCCCAGCTGCACAACTATTCCTCCTGACGGCTACAAACTAAAAGTGTCAATGAGAGGTTCCTAAGTGCATTGCCAAGTCTGATCCTAAAGACACCGACTATAAATAGGACGGGGAGACAGCGCTTGGAAGCAGCATGTAGGGAACCGTTCCTCACACTGGCAAAATTTCACTCTGTGTTTAACAAGAGGTGTTTTCAGTGAGCCTTATATCGAATTGATGTGCCAGAGCCTCTGTGAGTTTGGCAGCTTGTCTGAGTGCCTCTCTGGATGAAAAATGAGCAAGAACAAAATCACAGTCATTGATACACTGAGACATACACTGGGAGGTAGCTGTTACCTTCTCTACTGCTCTGTCTATCCTGCATAAAAGGTGTGCATGTATAGATGAATATTTATTTCCCATTTGCACAAGCACTGTTTCTAGAACATCCTCACAACCGTGCTCGGAGGCACTGTATTTTTACTTTCCATCATGTTTCCCTATCTATTTTACATCTCATTCTAATTCCAAGCTCATCAATCACGACAATCAGACAAAATCATAGGGGAGAGGCTAAGCTCTGACTTCCAAGTCTGTCACGTGGTGCTATAACTAAAAATACTGATGATAGATATCCCATGCATATTTAAAAAGTATCATGCTGTTTCCTGGCAATGTAATAAAGATAACTCCTACAGCTCCAACTCAACTCAAAAGACTGTGCCAGTTGACTCTGTGTGAGCTCACCTAGGAGAGAAACTAATTATGTTCTCCACTATGATGATTGTTTATTTTCCTCTCAGACTTTCTCCTTGAATATCAGCATGCTTACCAGAACTTTCTTATGAAACACTGATATTTCTTATTTTTTTTACAGTAAAAAAAAAAACCCAAACAGATGAGGATCTGCAAACATTCAACTAATTACCTACCAGTTATATATGACAATTAGAAAGTGAAAACATAGAAGTTTTAAAACATAGAGGCACTTTTCCCTTCTCTACTGCTTCTTTAGAGTGCTGTGTGTGTGTTGATTGATGTCCTTCTCCTAGTCGTGGGAGCAGACTTGCTCTAACCATGGAAAGTGTGTGAGGTTATTTATTTAAATCACTGACACCAGGACCAAGAGTGTGCCAAACAGCTCCAAATTCACCCGATTCTCCCTTCCTCAAGACACACAGACACACACACATACACCACACAACTGCTGACACTTTGACACCCAAGTTCCCACAAGCAACACACAAGCACAAGCAAATACTCCTCGCATTCACTGCACATTTGCATTCTCTTCTATGCATACTGTACATCACATCCATATGTGCCTTCATTACTTCCCTCCTACAGGTAGCAGCACACAACCTCTACATATTCATACTGAATGGTCTTGAAGACTAGTACATTTCCTTGAGGAAGCGTTGCAAGGTGTTTTGTATCCCATTAATGTAAATGGACTGCATAAGCCTTGTCTGTGGCAGCTTGGGCTCTACAGTATGTTTCCACAGTGAGCTCCAATGGTGAGGAGGTCCCATGAGCTCCACCATAACAAGATGCTCCCTTTTCAGTGTCACATTTTGCCTCGTATCTCCAGGCACTCCAGTTATGCAAGTCACAGCCACAGATGCCGACGACTCCTCTTATGGCAACAGTGCCAAGCTGGTGTACAGCATCCTGCAAGGTCAGCCCTACTTCTCCGTGGAGCCGGACTCAGGTGGGTGTGTAGAACATATGGAACAAGACGGACACGCGGCTGACTGTGTGTCCTTGAGGGGGAACAAGGCATAAGCCACAGTGCTTGTCTGACTGTCTGTCATGTTTTTCACCCTGGAGAATGCATAGGTAAACAAATCCTTTTCAATGCATAGGTAAACAAATCCTTTTCAAGCCATGTTCAGCTTTTTCTTCCTGTTGAATCTTCACTCTAACCTTACTCTGGTATTCAGTACATACATCCTTATAGCAGTCTATAACCTATTTTCTGGTGTGTTTATATTAATTGTGAATTGTTTTATTTAGGGTGGATCAAAATAGCTTTACCTAACATGGACCGAGAGGTACGGGAGAAGTATCAGGTCGTCATTCAGGCCAAAGATATGGCAGGACAAATGGGAGGTCTCTCTGGGACAACCACGGTCAATATCACGCTGACCGACGTCAATGACACTCCACCAAGATTCTCATCAAGTAAGTTTTTAATTAATTTGGATTACACAACCAATGGCGGTTTACAATGGAAAGTAACTGACCACGAAACGATAAGCAAGCTCACTTGAATCTGAAACTCTGAATCATCGCCATTAAAAATTTCCATTGGTTCTCTGTTTGCAAGGTTCTTATCACCTCAGCACCCTGGAATCAACAGAAATAGGCATGGCGGTAGGGCGGATTAAAGCCAAAGATGGCGATGAGGGAGAGAACGCCGAGATGGCGTACAGCATTGTGGACGGCGATGGGAAGGAATTTTTCAATATCCTCACAGATAAAATCACACAGGAAGGGGTCATAGTTGTGAAAAAGGTGAGCAGGCGCTGCACACTCATATTGCTCATCATGATGCAATATTAACCGGTGCTATGTAAACAGAGGATCCATTAGCCTGAGTCCCAGATATGATCCTCAATAAAAAAAGGCTCATCCACACATATTTTCATATGGTGCCACTTTTTATGGACATTTTGTGGCTTTATCAATAAAAGGCAATGATTGTGGGGTTTTATAGACACCATGACATTTATGGAACATTTGGAAAAAGAAACAGAACAGTAAAATACATTTTTTTTTATTATTCATGAATATTGAGCTTAAACTGCATAGTGGATCTGGCCTAATGTCCTGCCTCCCTCTCCCTTCAGAAACTAGACTATGAGCGACAGAGGCTCTACACGATCAAAGTAGAAGCGAGCAACATTAAAGTGGACGAGCGCTACTCCTCCTTCGGGCCCTTCAGGGACACGGCCACCGTTAAGATCACGGCCCAGGATGTGGACGAGCCACCGGTGTTTAGCATGTCGCCGTATGTTCTGGAGGTCCGGGAGGACACTGCCAGAGGCAACACCATCGGGAAGGTGACGGCCTGGGACCCAGACAGTCCCCACCATCCAGTGAGGTAGGTGCCTGTCTAGAGACACTGCTTAGAGATTATAAGAATACGCATACACACACACAAAGATATCCATTATATACACACACATATACATCCATTATTAACTCTTGTTTACCATGTTTGAGTGTGATTGACAAGAATATCTTTGTGAAATTGGAAGCAGAAAGGGCCATCAGTGCACATAGTTGACTGATGGTTGCTTTATGAAGAACATTTAATCTAAGAATGGACAGTAGTTCAAGACTGAACAACACATATTACAAACCAGCAGAGTTACATCCATAAATAGATTGCAGCGTGTTCTGTGCAGGTTGGTTGTTTAATTTTTTTGCCTCATGAAATATGGTAATTAGTAAAATGTTAAATGATCAGCATTTTCCACTTGTGTGAGGCAATGTTTGCCTCACATTCACAATTTGCACACACATTCATACTGTCATTGGTGGGGGAAGCTGTCATCTGGGAGTAGTTAGGGATTCAGTATTTTGCTAAAGGACACTTTGAAGGGGTCAGGCAAAGCTGGGTTTGAACCTGCAACCCTACACTTCTGACCACCATTGCCTCGATATATACAATGTACTGTATATAATATGCCATCCAATATAAAAATATACAATTTTACTGTATAATATTCTTGTCCAGTGATTTTATTTTTCCTCCCACCTGCTGCTTAGACTTGGAAACTAACCACCAGAATTAAATTAATCAAGTGAGAACTTGGGGGCTCACTGAAACAGTACAAAACTGAACATAATGAGTTTGTAACAAACTTAAAAGTTCAGCAATTTTCAGAACAGCACTGTTCACAAAGCACTTCAAGGTTATGGTCTACTATCGAATAAACAAATTACTTCACTTTACTGGTAATACCTAGCCCTGCAAATTCAATTCCGTTCATTAAAACTAACTCAGAAATAAGGCTTGTTAGGACATAATAAGACAATAAAGCTTGTGTGGAACTAGAGCACCCCCTACCTGCTTTTGACTGAACAAGCTTTTGCACTTGTCACTAAGCAGGGCATAAGTCGAGCAGAAAGATAGTTAAGCTTTCAGTGATTAAACCTTCATTTAAAAGTATTTGCATACAGAGTGCTGAGGAAAATCATAGTGTGTTTTGTTCTTTCTCTTTTGCAGGTACTCCATTGACCACCATACAAACCGAGAAAAACTCTTCTACATAGATCCAATTGATGGATCAATTACAACCCTGCAGCCATTGGACCGAGAGCTATCGAAATGGCACAACATCTCAGTGCTTGCCACTGAAATAAGTGAGTTTCCTGAGTCAAGCCTTCTTTCAGAACTGCTCAAAAAGGGTAATGAGATGTGAAATGCAGCTTCTGAGCCAACATCTACTAATGGCAACATGGATAAAAACATTTCATTACATCTTTGGTATTGTCAGAATATCCAAATGTCAAATTATCAGTTGGTTACCAGATTCCACAGTTTATGAGGCAATAAAATATTCTTTTTCACTGTTGATGTCTAAACAGTCTCCTTATGCTGGACTTTCAGATAACCCACATCAGATGAGTCGCGTTCCAGTGCTCATTAAAGTTCTCGATGTCAATGACAACGCTCCGGAATTTGCTATGTATTATGAAACATTTGTTTGTGAAAATGTCAAAGCTGGGCAGGTAGAGTGAAAATAATTCATTGCTTTTGCCTGAATTTTTGCATCTCTCATTGATATGAGTTTTTGACATTTTTGAACATGATTTCTCTTCTTTGTTTTAGCTCATCCAGACGATCAGTGCTACAGACACGGACGAGCCTCTTGTGGGACACAAATTCATTTTCAGTTTAAGTTCCAGCAATCCAAATTTTACAATACTTGATAATGAAGGTTTGTTTGTTTTATATCAGACACATTTGCATTCTACAATAAGAAGGCAATCCTTTATAACATCCTTGTTTTGCATGTACAACCTTGTGCCTTGTTCCAACCTTGAAAGTAATGCTTTCTTAGCTGAATAAATTCATTCCGGTTGAATTGTTGCAAAACCTCACAACATGCATCATGCTTGCTGACAGATAACACCGCCCGCATCCTGACCCGGAGGAGCGGGTTTAATCGGCATGAAGTGAGCGCCTACTACCTGCCCGTGATCATCTCCGACAACGACTTCCCAATCCAGAGCAGCACCAGCACGCTGACCATCCGTGTGTGTGGTTGCGACAGCGGCGGGAACCTGCGCTCGTGCAGCGTGGAGGCGCTGCTCCTCTCCGCCGGCCTGAGCACCGGAGCACTGGTGGCCATTCTTCTCTGCGTCATCCTACTGCTCAGTAAGTGCATGGGGGGCCTATGTTCATTTCAACTTTATTTGTCTTTTAAGTCTTTGCGCTTCACAGCACAGAGCAACAATGCGCAAAAGGGGCAAAGAAAAACTCCCTATCATTTTTTCATCAATAAATGCCATACAGGCTACACTGGACGTGAAACAAACCACATATTTTTGGTACCGTGTTACCTGACGGTTGAGTGTCACTTAAATTATGACCCATTCTTTGCAGCTGTCATAAATTGCTCACAAAGCATGCCTTACTGTTTTATAAGACATGACTCAACATTCATGCCCATCTTTTCATGACTGTGGAAGGCAAAGTGGTGATGATTTAGCAAAATAAAAGCCCAACAGTCTCAAAGCAGCATTTAAACCTGTTACCTGATCATTATCTAAATATTTCATGGATATCTGAAGTATTCATAATCACTTTTAACATTGGAAGGCAAGGTAGATAAGTGGACCCCAAAACAGTTAGATACATTCCAGTTTGAGAGTAGGCAAAGTAGCAAAAGATGATCATTGCCTGCAAAGGTTGGTTGGCCGGCCATTCAGTAGTGAGGTTCAATTGCTTGCTGTAGGTGTTTAAGTTGGCTTTAGCCCTTGACTGATAGCCTGCCTTGTCTGATAGTGTTTTACCTCACTCCTCCCTCTGTTGCCTGTTTGCATCAGGTTAAACTGCCACCTGAGACAACAAACTCAATTGGATCAGATGTAGCCTAGCACTGTAGGGAGATGATAATCGAGCGGAGGTGTGTAGGAAGGCATGTCCAGGCTAGATATCACCCCATGGGCTGGGCCTTTTTGGACCAAGGTGCGATGCAGCGGCTGATCATGTGATCCCTATCACATCTGGAGCTGCCAATATCTTACGGCAGGCTAAGCATGTCCATTCTTAATCTGAGCGTGGAACAATGACTCTGCCAACAGCTTTCCCTTCGTGACGGTTGGTCATTGAAACACTGCTGGGTCCACAAATCTGGTGATGGATGAAGACCAACTCCAGAACCAGCAACACATTTGATGTGTCCCTAAATACTTCATACAAATTTACAGTTTTTTTCATTACATTCAATTTGAGTTTGAGATAAATATGTAAGTGTCCTTATGGCACTTCTGAAACAAATGTGGGGTGCCTATAATGTTTGCACGAAGCTGTATCAATCTATACACTATCGCGCCATCTTGGCAATTTTCCGACTGGCTGAATTATGACTTTCTTTACCTGGGGTCGCATGAAACACACTGAATGCAAATTAACCAATTCTCTGATATTAGCTTAGCATTAAATGGTCTCATTCAGTAAGGAACTGTGACTTGCCTCCCGAACTACCGGTTTTATTTTATTTTAGACACTGTCTAAGATCACAACTGGGGTAGTCAAATTGAATTCAAATTGACTTTCCTTCTATCCATTCAAGTCCCTAGGAGTGGCCCTGTCTAGCTGTCACTGATTATGCCAAGGCATTATCTCTGGCCACACCTACTCACTGCTTCTCCTTCATCCAACACATTTTCTGGGAAATGTCAGGGATGATTGCTCTCCGGTCCCTATCATCATTTAAAAGGACAAAACCACTGCCTTTACAAAGGTGGAAAACTCAGACAGAAGAAAGCAAAGGCCATCAAGTGCACTTAACACAATGAATTCAATTTATCAGCTGATCTACCTTGCTGAAGAGTTGCTTTTATTGGAATCAGCTGCCTCGAGTTCAAGATGAACACGTTTTCCAAAACGTTTGGTACTTCACCAATGAATAGGAAGTGTATTAAAATGTTTCAGAATGTTCCATTATGGCCTTGGTTTAGTGGAAACAAGTATGTGGTAGCTGGTCATGTCTCCCTCTTGGCACACACTAAGTCATTCTGAACACAATGGGTCAACTGACCCTTATCAATGGGCATCACCTGACCCATTACACTACAAATTCACAACAGTAACTCTTGAAATACACAAAAAGGTATTTGCATAATCGCCTGCTTAGTCATTCTTGTGAGTCTATATATTTTTATGGACACACATTATAATACATTTTTAATTTCCGTCTTCCACAATATTCCGTTGCTAACTGTTCTATTTCTGACGCTCCACAGTGATTGTGGCACTGTTTTCTGCCCTAAAGAGGCAGAGAAGAAAAGAGCCTCTAATCATCTCCAAGGAGGATGTCCGGGACAATGTGGTGAGCTACAATGACGAGGGCGGCGGAGAAGAAGACACACAGGCCTTTGACATCGGCACACTGCGCCACCCGGAGGCCATGGAAGGAAACAACAAGCAGAGGCGAGACATCATCCCCGAGATTTTGTTCCCTTACCATAGGTCGTCGCCGACCCCAGAATGCACCGATGCCAGGGACTTCATCAACTGCAGACTTCAGGAGAATGACAGCGATCCCTCTGCCCCGCCATACGACTCCCTGGCCACGTATGCCTATGAGGGGACTGGGTCCCCCGCAGAGTCCCTAAGCTCTCTCGGGTCCAGCCTCACAGAGGGTGACCATGACTATGAGTACCTGAGCAACTGGGGTCCTCAGTTTAAAAAGCTTGCTGACATGTACATAGGAAAGGACAAGGCCTAAATGCACATCACAGCACCATCTCAGAGACAGGCTTGATTTGACTCTGAACAGACACACACACACACACACACACTAACTCTTACGTGCACACAAACACGTGTGATTGCGCTCACTATTGTATTGTTTTTCATCTCTCTGTTTGCCTTTAAGATGTTTGGTTGCCATATGTATCGTGTGCAGGCTGGCTCTTGTCCTGGTGCGTGTGTGTGTGGCAGCAGTGTTGTGCTGAGAGCAGCAGTGGTGGTCGTCTGTTATTGTACAGCAGTTTACAAACGTGTTCTGAAAATCCCTGTGCAATGACAGTGACTGATAGAGGCTTTGGTACTGTAGTGACGTGGTCTATTGAGAGAGAACTCTTAATTTCTATGTTTCATTCTTGTGAAGGCTTTTCCATTTTATATAGTGTAAAGCTGTGAAGTCAAAAGGAACTGTAAATAACATCAGGACAGATATCACACATCTTTGATGTTGATTTGGAGTATATATGGTGGCTTATTGTGTTTTCTACACACATTTTTATGTATATTAAGTTTATTTTTTTAATAAAAACGGAATCAACCTTTCACTTAACCCTTTATTTGTTTATTCTGTGGACATGTGGATTAAGCTGCTACTTAGTTTAACAATTGTACAAAGTATCCATAAGATTAAGGGAATGTAGATGATTAGATTAGATGTGAGATCAGGGAGAACTTTTAACATAGTATAATGCAGTATACAGGGTTATGCAAAAGTTTGGGCATTCTTTGATAAATATATCCTGGTTATTTTTTATTTGAAAAGATTTAAACGTAGTCTCTCTAGGACTGGATCATTAGCACAGTATTTTCAACAAACATTGATGCATAGTTACTTTAATGCTAAAAATAAAAGTATTTTAATTTTCATTTTATGGCACTGTGCAAATGTTTGGACACCATTAATAATGAGTATAGCACCTCCTCTGGCTGTTATCACAGCTTGCAAATGCCTTTTATAGCCAACCAAAAATCTTTGCCCTTTCTTCCTTGCAAAAATCTTCTAGTTCTGTGTTGCTCTATTGTTTGTCTTTCATGCACAGACGATCAACCCACAAATTATTGGTGCTGTTTAAATCAGGTGAAGGCCAAAACCTTCAACTTGCGTTTCTTGAGGTAGTCCATGGTGGATTTCGAGATATGTTAATCAATGCCTTCAAACCCATCCCTTTTTTTCAGCTCTAGCAGTTGTACAGATGGTGTAGAACTACAATTACTCCCTCCACCTGTGCAATGTTTCCTGTGCCACTCTCTGCAACCTGAAGGCATGATAGTTCTCCCAGTAAGACTCAAAGACTGGAATAATGAACAAATATTTGAGAAGATTATAAGTTACATGTCCATGATTTTGTAAATCATACTTCGCAGACCCAGCAGACCCAGCAGATCCTGCCTGATTTAAGCTGCTTGGGTGGGAGCCTATGCCAGGACCGAGGGGGGGGTGGCATTCTGTGTGCCAGAGTCTGAAGCAGCAAGAGCAGAGACTGTTAGGTCTATAAGAGAGGTGGGTGCAAGTGATTGGACAAGCAATGAGGGACTTAACGTTAGTACCGCTAGTTTTACGCTTAAAGCGTTCATATCCCCCCCCCCCCCCCCCCCTACCTAATTGTCGGCAAGGTGTTGCTCATTTTTTCCCCAAACATGCATCTGCTGATGGTGGCCAAAGAGTTCTATTTCTAACTTCATCAGTCAGTCCACGGGCTTCTGTAGATCTCTGTTGCATACTTCTGACCTGGATGTTATGATGGGGGCACAGGTAAGGTTTTCTTTTGCTGACTCTTCCAGTAAAGTGTTTTCTGTGCAAGCATCAAATAGAGGTTTTGATTTCATTTTCTGACCAAGATACAAGCAGTTCTCTCTGAATTTTCTTGGGCCTACACCAACAACTTTTATGTTGTTTATTTATTATTTTACTCATAACATTCTCAATCACATTTTTTTCCTCCAAGCATTTCTGGGAGATCTGCCATCTTTTCCTCATTTCACACTGTGGAAACTGAGAGATGACTTTGCTATCTTCTTCGCTATCGCTTTCTTCTGCATTGTTGGGAATCAATAACTTCCAAAGTTGGTTGTTGAGTGTCCACAAGTGTGTGTGCAATGTTTCAGGACTCAAACCTAAGAGTATTTGTAAAGCTTTGAAGTTTGTACTAAATGACATGTACTGATGACTGTTGTTGCCATGCATCAGATGTAAAAAGCAGATTAAGTAAAAAGAGATGGAACTTTTAGGGCTCCCCTTTTGCATTGTGCAATAATATTAAAGCAACATCAAAGACTTTTTAAAACCTTAAAATTATGTTTTCAAAATCGTTTTAGTGGTCCATCAACTCGTAACAAGGTGAACGATACTTGCTGCATTTGCTCTGCGGCCCTCTATCGGCATTAATGGCACTAAACAAGATTGCCCAATCGGGACGGGTAGCGATCTTTAGTTAAAGTAAAACTACAATTGACTTGCCTTATGGCAAGCTTCCGTTCCGATCTGTAGAGGGTGCGATTTTCAAAACTCCTTGGTGCTGCTTTAATGTAACCCAATTGCGAAGTAGTAAAATATACTAAGCACCCAGTGAAGTGAAGCCCTCACCAACCCTGCAGCAGCAGCGCCTGGAGAGGAGCTGGTGTCTCACACAAGGGCACTTCAGCTGTGGTGTGCTGGTCATGGATTGAACCAGCTACCCTTCAGTTACAAGCCCAAAGCCCTAATCAGTAGGCCATAGCTGCTCCAATGAGTTAAATAAGATGGGCATTAAGAACATGATTCAGACAGTATATTAAACTCTTTCTTAAAAGACTTCATTTCCTTCCCACACAAAGACCATAAAGAGTCAATAAAATATTTATGTCCATAACATATTCCAGAATATATATATATTAATGCTTTTATGTTACTCATGTCAACTGTAATTCTGTAAAAAAAAAATCTGTAGACTCTTAATTTTAAAAAAAGTTCCTTTAGATTTTTACATCTTTATATTAAAACATCGTCACTGAATAAAGTGGAGAGTTTACAATGCCACTGGCAGCACAAGAACTCGGATGGAGACAGATGGCAAACTGATCCTGTTCATGAGCCTGTGAGTATTAGGAGGATTGTCTGGGAGTACGTTAAGTACTGAATCAATCACTCCTTTGCCAACCTTTCTTCCTGTGTGTTCCTTCACAGCCGGTAAGTAAGTGCCTGTTTAAAAATGTGGAGTTCTTTGGCCTCTCTAATTGCAATCACCAATTCAATCTGAAAAAGTTTTTTTTTATAGTATTAATAATATTTCTCTGGGAACAATGTGTTTTACTGCACACCTGTCTATTTCTGAGAAACAATTCCGCAACCACTAAATGCCAAGCAAGGACAAACAAACATTTGACAAACAACATTAATTGAGAACAAATATATTATATGCACTTAATTAGGCTACTTCACATTTACCTAATGGCTTGGTGTCCTTGGAAAAGATCTTTATACCTTTATACAGAGTGTAAGTAAAGATACACAAGCCGTGTAGGTTCATTTACCAGCTGCTCAGTTGGGGTGAATGAAAGCTTTCACAGCCACCTCTGGTGTAGAGAGCAAATGTATTAAACTTGCAGGATTGAAGTCGGAGGAAACGAAACTGAACCTGGATGAAACTGAATTCATATTTATTACCGCCGTAATTAGTCAACGTGCTAAAATACTCTTTGGTTTGAAAAAAATTCACATGGAGTGGTGAAAATGTACAATGTTGTTGTTGTTGTTTTTGTGTAGCCTCATTTAAACCAGCTATAGAATATCAAATGTGTGTACCTGGTGCCTTCCAAAGGGTTATCTATATTCTTTCTTTAGGACCAAACAGTGGACTAACTAAGGACTAAGTCTGTTTATTGTTTGCCCTTTTATTTGTTTTTCGTGCATTTGACTACATGTTAGTGCAGTGCAGTTTAGAACGGAGGAGCTTCTTACATCAGCCTCTTTCTTCCACTCTTCTCTCTCTTACACACATGCAGAGAGAGAGAGAGAGAGAGAGAGAGAGAGAGAGAGAGAGAGAGAGAAAAGTATGGTAGTGCCCTCTTGTGGCTAAAACCAAATCTAATTTGTTGAGATACAGATAAAGGAATGATTCTCATTCTACTCTAAATTCTTTTTATTTGAATTATCAACAGCCAAGATATAGCCTTGTATAGCAAGCAGGCAAAACCATTAAAAAATAATACTTTGATGTTACTTGTAATTCATATAAGACACTTATGTCTTATTATATGACATTTATGTAATATATCATGGTTAACCATATTAGCTTTCTGAGCATTAGCTATTAGGCAGTATAAACATAAGACATTCTACCTTCTAAAAGCTCTAACTTTTGATATATATCTAACGTTAATTTTAAATCATAGTTATAGCAAAGTGTGACAAGGATGTAAAAATGGTTCATGATAAAGGACACCGTTTTATCTATTCTGTCCGCACTGTATTTCTGTCATGAAGAAAATGTAGACCTTGTGAAATTCGGTTTTTCTTTAGGTCCTGATGAGTCAAGTCTGCATCTCCTTTACGTCTTCATCTTGATTGTTTCATAGGTGTCCTGGTCATGGGGGGTCAAACCCTAGTAGGGCAGAGGGGGAGAGATAGAGGTTGATATATGTTGAACTTACTGGTGATGTGATCTTACACTTTTTCCCAAATGCTAAAACACATTTCACAAACGTTTCCTCCATGTTCCCCAATGTCTAAACACAACACCCTTTTTTTAAGCTACATAAACACCTTCTCACTTCAAAACTCAAACTGTCACACCAAAAGAGCAGCTCGAAGCTTTCTAAAATGTAAACACTATACACATCAATACACACTACAGCAAAACAATTGAAAACTCAATTCTCAATTTGTGAGAAGGTTCTTTGTTTCATAACTGCCAATGCATGTTTTTAGAAAACAGTAACGGATCCTCTTAGATCTCTGCAGAGAATTAGGCATTTAGATTTTTGAGTTTCGTAAATCTTCAGAAAATTCTGCATGTACACTACTGTAACACAACTACATGTAAATGCAAAAACAGAATATATTGCACGACAGTACTCTTGAAAACACGATCAAGTTTTTTTATTTACTTTATTCACACCACACACCACAATCACTGTGCGGCATCATGTTGCTGAGCTGTATCTGGACACATCACCTCATTTACATCGCAGGCTATGATACTGTAATGGTGGCCAAGGTAAACCTTCGCGGGTTTGGACGGACTCTTATTCCTGCTTCAGCCATTGTCGTGCCAGGGACAATTACATGGTCAATGACTATTGCTCGCATCTTGTCCATAATGATGGTGCGACGTTCTCTTGCTCTCCCTCCTGGACCTTCTCCTCTCCCTTGTAGGCCTCCTCCTCTTCCTCCTCTGATATGAACTCTTCTTCCTCGTTGGCCTGCTCCTCTTCTTCCATGGCCCTCTGCCTTCATCCATAGTGTTTGTTTGGAATCTTCAGCAAACTGAACTTACTTTTGTGCACTCTAAACTTGCTTTTACATGTGGTCACAGCATTAGTAGTGTCTTCAATTTTGAGTCGTTGTGTGTAATGAATGACGCCAGGTGTGTTCATTGTGTTCAAATATTGCTGATAGTGGCAAGCATTTTGCATCACATGAGCTTTCATTTGAGAATATGAGCAGAGTTCTTTTGCAACATGTGTTTTAGCAAGGAAAAATGTGTTTAGATTTATGAGAACGGAGGATTGTGTTTTATGAATTGTGTCTTCATGTGAAATGTGTTTATGATTTTGGAATATGATGGCTAGATTTAGTAAATGTGTTTAGACGACTGGTCATTTGGGTTAGATTTTGTGTTTTAGCATTTGAGAAAACTGTAACCTACTCACAGAGGTGGATGAAGTAGTCAGTTTCTTGGCTTGAGTCTGGGGCCACAGCAGAGTGTGTGGTGTGAGTGATCAGTGTCCAAAGCACAAAAGAGCATCCATCTGCTCGGGCTGTGTGTAGTGTATTTGGCATCAGGCTAAGGCGCATTGCCACACAGATTCAAACAAAACCAGCTTCAATCACAAACATCCATGCAAGTCGGAAGCATCCACAAGTGCCAAACGTATAAAAAATATGCGCATATTTTTTATACACCATTTTTGCATGGTTATCTTTTTAAATATGACAAATCTATTAATTATATTATATGATGCACGCAAAAAAAATAATATTATCTATGCTGTCTGCATTAGCAAATAAAAAGAAATAAACAGAGAAAAAATCCATAAGTCTCTCAGTTTACTGAGAAGACCTGATTAACTCTGAGACATTGGTCAATAAAACGAAATGATCATCCAGTCCATGCTCTCATGTTTATGATTTACTCATTATAAAACAAAGAACCTTCTCACAAATTGAGCATTGAGTTTTCAATTTTTCTGCTGTAGTGTGTAATGATGTGTATAGTGTTTACATTTTAGAAAGCTTCGAGCTGCTCTTTTGGTGTGAAAGTTTGTTTTGAAGTGTAAAGGTGTGGTTGTGTTCATGTAGCTTTAAAAAGGGTGTTGTGTTTAGACATTTGGGAACATGGAGGAAACATTTGTGAAATGTGTTTTAGCATTTGAGAAAAACTGTAAATATCTGAGCTGAGTTTCCACTAATGTGAGAGAATGTGTAATGAAACCAATTGCCCCAATGATTACTACCATAAAAACCCCAATATACGGCTCACCTGATAGATGCCCTCCCCTGCTCCTGCCGTTAGGTCTGGAGTCTGTGGAAGACATTCAGTGTCAAGGAAGGGGAAATCACAAGGGTGCATGCAAAAAAGAGGAAGCTAGACATGGTTCACTTTGCCCGAGTAGAAAAAGTGTGGGAACACATACAGACTGGACAAGTAACTTGTTCTTCTCATATTCTGAGCCTTTTTTGTCAAATGTAAAACAGTTTTGTCAACATGAAAGCATGACATGAAACGTTTGGGAGTCACTGTGGCCGCAACAAAACCAAGATCCTAGTGAGGATTTGACACTTGACTGGCTCTGAGTAAAGGGTTTGCTAAATGAGTAAATATAACACTATTACATGCAAGTAAATGTGAGGTTGGAGCCTGTGGAAGCTATTCAGAGTCAATGAAGGGGAAAAGATACCACAAGGGTGCTTGCAGAAAAGGGGAAGGTGAGCATGGCTGCTCTTTTCCTGTGTTAGTTCTAAACATACAGACAGCCACACATGACATGTTCCTTTTTCTGTTTCTACAGATATGTCACACACACAGACACGTCGCACACACAGAAAGTACAGACTCACATAAAAGGCCAAAAAAAGTGCGAGAGAGAGAGAGAGAGAGAGAGAGAGAGAGAGAGAGAGAGAGAGAGAATACATACCTTTGTTTTGTCTTGTATTGCTGGGTGCATCTGTGTGCAGAGGAGGGGTATTTATTATTTGTGATTTATGACTATAAAAACTGACATGCCATTGCAAAGCAAACAAGAGTAGACTTTTACAATGCAGCACACATATACAGATCAGACCATAAACACAACACACAAATGCACAAATACATGCATGCAATCACACATTCACTCATGCATAAACACACACACAAACCCACACATACACACACATACATGTGTGCACAAGCAAGCACCCATATGCATGCACTTTTGCACTTAGGAATGCCAGAAACAGGTTGCTTAACCACCCTATCCCCCACCTTACACACACCCACACACACACACACACACACACACACACGAGTGCATTCTCACACACACAGCCACAAACAAAACATCCAAATGTACCCTGAGTCGACAATACAGGACTGTTAGTACAATCCCATAGATGACCAGAATCGCATCCAGGATGTAACACAGTTTACCATCATCAAAAGTGGCTGAGAAAGCAATGACACAGAGAGATAGAGAGATATGAATGAATCAAACATGAACATTGATTTCAACATGCAGTAATTATTCTAAAAAATGACTTCATAATATAATTTTCATAATAATTTAATAAATATCTTCATAAAATGTGTCCAGTATCTAATACTATCACCAAATAGGTTTGTCACTGAGCTCAGATAGCCCAGTTAAGTTCCTCTCTCTGCTTATGGCTCCTCAGCTTCTCAACAGTGGTCACCCCACCTGCAGAATTACCTGCAACATGTGTACCAGCACCCCATCCCTCCGTATGTCTCTGACATTTCCCCTCAAGGCTGCAGTTGGACTTTACTCTTCTACCTGCATTCTCCCTGCTCTACCCTGTGTCTGAAATGCACTATTCTGTCCAGCTCTGAAACCGTTTTATGAATGCTCGCAAACTAGCTAACTATTGCTCGTGCTCTAAACATATCTCATATGTAGTGCTCTTTTGGTCTCCTTCTCAGCAACCTCAAACAACCCAATTTAGTCTACAGGAAGTACAGGCAGGCACTGCCATTGTGGCTATTGTATTGAGATTAGTGCAAATTACCCAACATAGATTCATGAGTACCAAAACGCCTAAAATAATTAACAAATAAATATTTTTAAAGTAGCAGTAGTTTAAAGCAGTGGCATTTATAAACAATATAAAAGATTTATACATCAGGATTTTACTGTATTGTAGTGTTGTTAAGTTTAGTCTTCACTATTTAGTGAAAAAGTTTCTGAGATTCTCAAATTATGAGTCCTTTTTCCTCCTATAGAACATTCTCATGTAATTCTTACATAAGACTAAACTTAACAACACTACAATATACAATAACTTAACTATATATATATATATATATTTAAAGAGGCATTAGTAGTGTCCTCCCCATTACATTATATTGTATTGTACACTGTATTGTATTTGTGCAAATATAATGCTAAATATAAGTACAGCAGGACTTCACATATACCCACATCTTACTTTAAAAACAGGCAACTGGTGCGGATACTGCATTAAGCATAACTTGTATAGGCCTAATGTCAGCCTGTATCCTTTAAGATACACTAAATTAACACAGAATATAACTGTACTGCAACTGAATATACAAACACACTATTTGTGAAGCACAAACACTGAACACAGTGTAATGTCTATAATGGTTCAGGTACAATGGTTTAGCTAAAATCGTTTCAAATATCTGGTGTTTTTTTTAAAACAGGAACAGAATATCTGATCATGGTGACATTTTAACAGGAACCAAATTAAGATGTAATTCAACAATATCTTTTCATCGTCTTAAAACATGCAGTAAAATTTGAGGAGAATGTATTTGTGTTGACATGAAATTTGCATATGCATGATTATTTTTTATTATTGTTAAAATACTGTAAACTGTGGCAAATTCTTTCCACACACAAGCCATTACTTTGGCACCCAAAAAGTACAATACACATGTTAATTGTCATTATTTGAGGTTCTTGGGGCACAATGATTAGCACCACCTATAACATACAAAATTTTTAAACTTTTTTATGAAGAATCTCGAGACACTGCCCAAGATTTGTGTCTGCCCAACTCTCTGAGTTAATAAAGTGAAAAGTCCTACCAGAAACCCCATGGATGAGGAGGGATAATGCCAGGACTACTTCTGACACCTTCATTCTGCTCTCGTCAAAAGAAAGCTGAAAGTTACAAAAAAAAAGGCCCGGCAGGGGCACAGGATGGATGGTCTGTGTGAGAGTATCTGTGTGTGTCTGTGTGTTTGAAAAGTCATCTGCCTTCAGGAAGCTGTGGTCTGCATTAGACTGCCCTTTCAGTTTTAACACACCCTACTTCATATCAAAGTCACATACACATGAAGAAAGGCTTCGCGTCTACCCATATAGTGAGATACCATGGCTTTGTTTACTTTGCGTTTCCCCACACTATAGGCGTTTAACTATGAGCATTATAACTACATTTCTTTAAGTCAAAGCATCTTACTGCACAATCTCAAGGAAGACTTTGTGTGTGTGCGTGCCTACACAGGAGAGAGTGCGCTGCTGTTGATAAATAAGAGGAACTTTGGAGAAATGAGAAAGAATGGAAAAAGTCTCTCATTTTAATTCCACTTTTAAAATAGAAATCAAAATTGTAAAGATTCTGTACAAAAGTAATAGCATATAAAATGACACTTTTCACCATGTAAGTCAGCATTTAAGAGGTGTTTATCAAAAAATAATAGTTTAATAGTTTTCATAAAAACACATAATAACAGAAGCTTAAAGGCCTGAGTTAGTTCATTTGGTGTTTGATTTCCTGAATGAGAAAGAAACAGACACACATTTACACGCGCACGCACATCCACACCCTTAAACAAACACACGCACACAAAACGGAAGAGATGGAGAAACAGAAAAATGAAGAAATCAGGAATTCCTATAATATTAAAAATACAGGTTTAGAGGTACATTGTTAACAACTTGACTTCTCCTTCACACTCCTCCACACACACACACACACACACACACACAGTCCTAGCACATTGGCTCCTTAGAGTGAGCGTTGATCTCAAATCAGTCTTTAGGTCCATGTGAAAGGGGTGGGGTGTGAAGTTGGGTCTGCATGGGCAGAAAATGGGGAGGTTTGTCTGGCCAGGAGAAGAAATCATTGGACAAAAAGCCATTGGTCAAATGTGTGCCCAGTGCTGAGTGGGAGGAGGACAAACACTTCCGGCAGACTAAGAAACTTCCTCTCTTCCTCCTGTTAACTCTCTGGCTCCCTCTCTTCTTTCTTCTCTCTCATCGAACCCTGTAATCCCTTGACTCTCTTTCTCCTCCTCTTTTTTCACTCTTCTGCAAAACTCTTACAGCTGGCCGCTTAGGCCCTCGTTTAAGAAACCAAAAAACACCCACATTTCATGATTTTAAGCTGTTTTGGGACACGTGGGCATGTTGAGTAGGCCTACATTTGTTTTTGCTTAGGTTGCATGAATTCAACTAGCACACTGAATTTGCACTTTTAATTTAAATTGGTTTTAGACGTTACACTGTGACACTTAAATCTTAAATCCGTCCCCCTTGTTTTTCGTCTCATATTCACTTTTTTTTACCTACTCTTGGTTCTTTTACATACTCTTTTTCTCCCTCTTATTTCACTTCCTCTCACTTCTAATTTTTTCCCCACACACACTCGCTCTCTTAAATCTCTTTAGGATGTAACACATGTAAATAATTTTTTGGTTTTGCAGTGATATGTAAAATGTAAATATTGGCTTCATAAAGAGGTGTTACACCTCTCCACGTCTCCACCTTGCCTCTTGTCACACTGAGGTCTCGGACTGCACTCTCAAAACGAACCGGTGGCTTTTTGGGCTCACAAACTCCTCCCCTAGTTGCAAGAAGGGGAGGGGTGTCGCTGTGACAACCAAGGCAAACTGAGGACGGTGCAATGAAAAGACCACACCTCCGCTGAGGGAGGAGGTGACAGACAGCTCGCTCTGAAGTGTCCACTCACACTCCTGCCTCCTGCTGGACTCGGCCTGGTACTGCAGCGTCGGACCAGGGCTCAGGTAGCGCTCCAGAAAGGCCTGAGAGAGAGAGAGAGAGAGAGAGAGAGAGAGAGAGAGAGAGAGATAGATAGATGTACGAAAAAAGGTGTTAACCACTTCTTCATATATTACAGGGTAGAACACATAATATACACTACCCATGTCATCAAGCCTCTACCTATCAGAAAGAAAGAGAGAGAAAGAGAGAGAGAGAGAGAGAGAGAGAGAGAGAGAGAGAGAGAGAGATCCTCAGAAAGTGTAAGAAAGATGTAATGTATAGGCAAGAAAAGACCAAAGGAGAAAATGTATTGTGAGGAATGTATTGTTACTATTGTTTCTTTTACTGGAGACAAAGTGACAGAAATAGAGAGCTAAAATGGGTTACCACGAGAGGTATTACACCACAAGACATGTCTTAGAAAGGAAAGGTCTGTTAGTGACTGTATTTGTTTGTTGTGGGTAGATTGTTTATTCAGTCTCAGCCCTAGGTCACTGGTTGTGTGTGTAACACAGATCTTGTAGAGGTATATGTGAACATGAGTGTACATGTGTACACTCAAATGTGGACCGAAATGTTGCGAGACAAAACCGCAAGTGTGTGTGTGTTAGTGTCTTTCTTAGGTATGTGTGTTTACAAGCGTGTGTATGTGTGTGCGTGTGAAGGTTAGAGAGTGCCCTCGAGGCTCACCTGTGGGCTGAGGTTGTGTGTGAGACAGAACTGCAGGTGTGTGAGAATGGCCTCCATGCTGTGGCAGTGCTGCTGCCTAGTAGTTCGGAGGTACTTCTGCAGCGCTCGGGCCATCGGAGCGAAGATAGCCTGAGCTGCCTCGCGGGGGTCCAGCACCCCCTGCTGCCGCTTCTGGGCCAATCCCAACACCTCACCATCCTCGGCCCGCTTCACCTGGGAGAACGCCTGCTCTACCGCCACCACCAGCCTTCAAGGACACAACATAAGCGTTATCAGCCAGGTGAAAACAATACAAAGCCAATGCCCAAACACAGCCAGCGGTACAGTTATTCATGACAAACTAATCATTTATGGCCATCTTTAGTCTGGGAAGAGAATAAAAAACTCAGATCTCATCATGGTTGAAAAGGAAATTAAATTATTATAACAAGATTTCTATTTAATAATAGAATACAATATAATATAATGATAGAGCATCAACAGTTATGTATGATGCAAAGATTAGCAGCCAAAGATTAGCAGCCAAAAAGCAAAAAATGCCAAAAAGCCAAAATTATTACTTTTAGAATTAAAATTATTACTATTAGAATCCCTCCCCTTTTCTTATCTTACTATCCTACTACACACACACACACCTGGCCTTGCGTTTGCGGACACGGCGCTCGTAGTCAGCCTGTTCATAGTAGAGTTCGCTGTGGCAGTTTCTTCTCCACTGGGCGGAGGCCATCAGAGCAGGGGGAGGGTTGGTGCAGCTGCCCATGTTGCTGTTCTCTGCCAACAGTCACCCAACGATACGTCAGTCACACAAATAACACTTTCACTTTGAACTAGTCAATTCATTCTGCCATTGAAGTTCTTTTATTTGTTGTTTTGCTGAAGTAACTACATGCTATCAGTACAAAACACCTGCAGAATACTCTGTCTGACTGTGTGTGGGTATGTGTGTGTGTGTAAAGTGCATGTGGATGTGTGTGTGTGCGTGTGTGAGAGAGGGAGTGTGTGTGTGTGTGTGTGTGTGTTTGTATGGTATATGAATGTTGCCCTGTGCATGGATTTATGTCTGTATGCACTGAGTGTCTGTACAAGTGTGTGTGTAAATGAGTGAGAGAGAAAAAAAGAAGTCAAATGAGACTGTTAGTGTTTATGTGTGTGCGCACGCATCCTCACCCTCCTCCAGAGAGTAGAGCTTAAATCCGGTCATCTTGCGTGAGAGGATGGCCTTGGGCAAGTTGGGCAGGTTGGGGTTGTGGATGGTGAAGTCTCTGTAGTAGTGCTCCAGCACCCACACGGCTGCACTCTGAATACTGCACAAGAACATCACTATCATTATCATTATCAATATCATCATCACCATCATTTTTAATCAGATTCGGCATCATGTCCTCCACTACAATGACCCCCCGGATCATTTACTCCATTACATCACCATCATCTTCTTAACCATCACCAATAATATCACCACCATCACTGTCATCATAACCATCACTAATCAACATACATCTAAGAATCTTCCTGTATCATCATCATCATCATCATCCTGGTCTGTGACAATGTCTCCCTCATTGTGAATTTTACACACTGATAGCTACCAACATCTATTGCCATTAGCACCATGGCAATCTTCACCAGTTAACCTCCCCATCCTTCCTCAACTCATCATCATCATTATTAGATTATAGTTCATATTCTTCATCTCTAGGGTGTAGGTCTAGGAGTATAAGTTTACCCACATGGGAGAGTTAGCTAGGATTATACAAATGATGCTGGACTTCTATGGTCCTTAGGAAGACAAGATGTTTTCTGATCGTTTCAGTGGCACTTTTACACACAGCTGTGTGTGAGTGGGTGTGTGTGAAATGTGACAGTTTAAAGCACATTGGTCACACACACTCACATACACACACAGGGTGCAATAGAAACACCATATAAATGCAACCCATTCTATCCCTTACTACCATTCCAATCCAGACTATCAGAACACTAACTGGAATGTGGAAGCTGAAATCCTGCAATTGTCTCTTTAAGACAAGCTGACTTCCCCGGCTGCTGACCCACCTACACATTAGCTCTCACATACTCAAGCGCATGTTGTTTACTAAAGTAAAAGTGGGCTTTGGGCCAATGCTGAAAACAATGGAAGGTCCACAAGGAAGTGGACAATAGTTTAGCATCTGCTGATGTGGTTAGTTTGGGTGACTGCATTAGGGAATGCACACACAGTTACATAGTTGTCTCTAACATGTCTAGAAGCCTCCGGATCAAATTTGGCTGTCCAATATGGCTGACCAATTCAGACACACTTAAATAAATATTGTCAATCACACCTACACTCACACACACCCATGATCAACGCTACATGCACTCACATCCTCACAGTCACACAGGCACACACATACCAATAAGCATACTCACTTAAGGCGTCCCACATTGTAAAAGTGGCTTTCTCCATCTGTGCTACGCGTGACTTTGAGACAATAGACGCAGTGGTTCAAGGTTGCGACCTCCAGCATCATCAAGCCCGCATACTGCAGCCACAGCATCGCATCCGTGCATGACGTTGCCAATCCTACAACAGCTTGTGGCTCGGCCCCTGGCCTCCATACCCCTCTAACGGCGTACAGTAGCCAGTGACAGCCAGCGCACAGCAACACCAGCACACGGAGCATCCAGCGCGGCCGAGAGGCACGGGGCAGTCTGGCGCCGGCAAGGGGCTCCCGCAGGAACAGAGCCCAGCTGGAGGGCAGCAAGAGCAGCAGTTTCACAGCAAGGGCCAGGTGGGCTCCATCGCAGAGCTCAGCGCAGAGGCCCTCCCCCGAATCGGCTGTGGGGGCCTGGGTGGTGTCTGAGCCCCTCTCCCCCTGTCCCACCACCCCGCTCATCCACAGCAGCAGTCGGGGGAAGATGATAAAGGCAGGGGGAGTGAGGAGGGGTGGCAGGCCCAGAGCGCAGCCGAGCAGCACACGACAGAGGGCGGCCAAACGCTGGCCACCATTCTTGCTACCAGGGGGAGCCGCATGGAGCTCCTCGATCTCGTCGTCCCCGCCACCAAGGGCGCTGAGGTTGTCGTCGCGAGAGGCGCTACGATCCGACGTGGCCGTGATGATGGTGGCGTTGTCCGCCCAATGGTCATCCTGCAGAGGGGAGAGATGAGAGAGGACAAAAAGAGTGAAAAACAAACAAAAAGCGATAATGGAAACGCTAAACAAAAGAATAAGGACTGTGGGCTGTAAAAAGGATGTGAGAAATAAGGTTTGTGCAGGTTTCAACAAGTTCAATTTAAGACTTTTTATGACCACTGTGACTGAAATTTAAGACTGACTTAAAGCCGTTTCTGGCAAAAAAAACGGACAGGTTTTGAGTTTCAAAGTGCAATTTGCGGATTCTATGTCTAAAGGGTATACTTTATCATCATGCTATGGAATACAACTAGCATCTTTACATGGGGAATAATCTTGTCAAATGTTTCCTTAAACAGTATTCACTTCCAACAAGTAGCATAACCTACATGGAAATACAACACACTATATAAACTGTAGAAACAACTACTGTATAATTCATTACACACACAAATTTAAGACCACATCTAAATGTATTTTAGACCAAGTACATATGTTAATATATTTAAGATTTCTTAAGGTTTTTAAAGTTTTGTCTTTTTCAGACTCCATTGAACCCCTGGATAAGGGAACAGAGTGAGGAAGAAAATGGTAGTGAAACAGTGAGAAAGAAAAAAGAACACTAACCAGGACAGAAAGAAAAGACAGAAAAGGAGCAATGACGTGTGGAGGTGTGTGTGTGTGTGTGTGCACGTGCATGCATGAATTAAACAGGTCAGTCCCACAAATAGGTCATCAGCTACAGATATAGATAGTGGAGTAGAATCGTCACATAGCAGGGACTGAGGTGTGGGTGTGTAACAGCAAGAAATGTGTATATGACTCTCTCTGTGTGTGTGTGTGTGTGTGTGTGTGTGTGTGTGTGTGTGTGTGTGTGCACACGCACAAGTGTGACCATCTTACCAGAAGTGGGGCACCTTGACTTTGTCCATTCTTTGTTCTGTGTCCCCTGTTGCTCTCTCTGCTCTTTGACCTGTGTTGTCTGTCCCTCCGGTCTCTGCGTCAAAAAAAAAAATTATTCAATACTTCACTTGATTTGTGTGTACGTATGTGTGTGTGTGTGTGTGTGTGTGTGTGTGTGTGTGTGTG
>JAGFZM010000061.1:3835763-3886171 GCA_017657215.1 Limnothrissa miodon
GAGAGAGAGAGAGAGAGAGAGAGAGAGAGAGAGAGAGAGAGAGAGAGTGCAGTCTACACATTTCACAAACTGTAACATTCACACTGTGAAACTACATACAGGTGTTATTATCGGCGGGGTTTGCGACTTCTCCTGCTGTTTGTAACGGCTGTGTTTACCCTCTTAAATGACCCGAGACAGCTGACACAATACAGCCACCACACGCCATCCTCTTGCCTACAGTTTGGGCCTCGGGTGACATCTGACGCGATGCGACCGTATGGCGTCCGTAGCTCTCACGTTTACGCTTACGGCAAAGGAGTTGCTGATCTCACAGCTTTATCAAGGTGACAATCTAGTTCTCGTTGGTCTGTCCCCGTGACGATGTGCTCTAAAGTATGTCTGCCGTTTATGTTTGGGTGGAACTCAATTTTGAACCTAGCACGCACTTACCATGGTATTTCAATTACGCATCGTTGTGCTGGGTGCGCACAGGAGAGCGCAATCGTGAGTCAAAAGTAAAGTTCATGGATCATGAGGCAGAGTATAATATGACTAGTTGGTTAGAGACCCTCCTCAAACCTAATTTAAACCGGGTTCGGGGCGTTCTACAGCCAGGCCGACTGGCGAGTTCCTTGCGCACACTTGGAAAAATAAATTAGCCCTCTACATCTTTTTCTTAACAATCTAATCTTAACTTTGACACGAACTATACACACAGCTAAAACAGACTGGTAAGTTGATGACTTACATTGATGAGAAATTTCAATAACGTGTTGTGTCGTTGCGATGCATAACATTGTCCACTTACCTTCCCAGAAATCTGGTGTCCAATGGCTCGACTCTTTCCGCAGCGACCGTTACTAATTACAAAGTTTTGGCCAATTTGCAGTGAAATAGATTTGAACAAATCTCCTCAGAGTTTTAGAGTACCTCGACCATTTATCTCCGGGGTACATCGACAAGAAATCCTGCTTCACCGGTCGTTTTGGAAACGTAGCGTGTAACAAAAGACGGTGATACAGTAAGTCACATCCGACTGTAGTTAGTGGACTTGAAGACTGCAGTAGACTCTACCCTTTCAGACTAGGCTAAAGAATCTGCGCACGTTGCCTTTCTATCAAGTATTTAAATACCTCCGTAGTTGCTCAGTATATTTTCGCCGATTACCACGAGGCTTTGCTGAAATTAACCTAAGTCACCAGGTAGAGTTGTTGAACTTTTCTCCTCTCTTGTAGTCTCGAAGACCCCTCGACCACCTTCTGGTATTCTCAAGACCCGCCCCCAGACCCCCCTCCCCCACGACATATCTCTTTTTCCTGTTCTTCTCTCCCTCCCCCCGCCGCCTTCCTACGCCAAGGCCATAGAGGTGTAGGTCAACACAAGGCTTGACTTGGCGACGCTGTTTTTTTTTTTTTTTTGATATGCGAAAACTTTGATTACAGTTTTCAAAAGCTTCCATTTTACTCATGATACTTCATATATCCAAAAGAATGCATATTAAATGTATTGTTTGTGATTCCCTTTGTGACATGTAAATACATTGTTGTTACAAATTGTTTGATAAAGCTATATTCCCATCCAGCTAGCAAGAGATTTATTATTATGACCATCTCTCTAATAGATCATGAAAAGTTGCAATTTTTTAGGCTTCAGATACATGAGTGCTGTGTGGAGCATCATTTTTGTTGTGCTTCTAGTATACTAAATGTTTAAGATATGATTTGGGATGTGTTTTTGTTACAAAACCCCTCCATATAACAAATAATTGTTTCCCATCAATTAATGACAAGTTCTCTTTAGGTGTGTGATGCATTCATGCAAAACACCCTCAAACTAAATACAAACACAGCATTTAGAAAAAACGCCATTTTATTTGCATGTCCAGACATCAATCCCTTCTCCTGTTTGACCTTTAACCCCACCCATTATTGGGAACTAAATGCTTTACTATTCATGATCAGCTAATTCATGACCCCTCCCCCAAAACACCTTTAAAAAGCGAAATCAAAAGGGAGAGGGAAAAATCTCATTTGGTAATGACAAAAACAACAACGAAAAAAAAAAGACACAGAAATCTAAAAAGATTTGATTCATACATATTAAACACAATCTTCTCTCCAAAGACTAGAATCAGGAAAAGAACT
Source organism: Limnothrissa miodon (assembly GCA_017657215.1). Lineage (NCBI taxonomy): Eukaryota > Metazoa > Chordata > Actinopteri > Clupeiformes > Clupeidae > Limnothrissa > Limnothrissa miodon. Next base: position 3,837,890 of record JAGFZM010000061.1, read on the forward strand.
TATAGTGGTCATTGTGCCTGTTCTTCAGGTGTTTCGAAGCTTACTCAAGAGCATCCGATTAAAAAAAAAAAAAAAAAATTCTCACCCAACCAAGCTCAGGTACAGCCCGACCTTATATGCTCAATGGGCCCCACTTACTGACAGTTTAAAACACTGCAACCATTCATTCCGCCATCTGATCTTCACTGCTACCGCTCTCTTTGCCTCAGACCTTTAACCTCTCAAGAGAGGAGAGATTCAGATGGCCACCTCCAAGACCTTCTACTGTGGCTCCAACAAGGCAGACAGAGAAGGGCAGCGGCCACACAGAGCTAGATGTGGCCCGACTCAAGGCCACGCTTTCTTAGAATAATCCTGAGAGACAAAAGCTAAGGCCCAACTCTCAGGGCTAATCCTGCTCTGGATTTCTTGCCAAAGGAACTGGTGACGTAGTCAATGCAGCTGGAACGATGCCTTTCCACTGACAAGGATTTCGCCAAAGCCCTTTTGTGCATACGGTTTGATCCCTCAATGCTAAGCACTGTCTGCCTCTTCTCCTATCCCCGTTTCCTCCACAAGATTATTTTAATGCTGCTAAGACATCTCCCTTACATTCAAAGGATTTAGTAAATCAAGTCATTTACAATATTTATGGTGGTGTGGTTGTGCCAGTTTTCATTCCTAAATGCTCTCTCCTCATTTCATCTCTTTGCTCTTCTGCTTACAGCATATCTTTTTAGAGTTTTCTGGACTTTGCTAGAACAGAGGACAAAAGAGCCAATGAACATCTTGCGGTCTTCAGCAATCTGGAGGAGAGGGACTGCAAGCGTAGTCAATATGGCGGAATGTGTTGAAAAGGTCAACCAATTATTATTTTTTGACACAGATCAGTAATCAAAGATCACTCTACACGTGGAGAAAGCTATTGCACTTACGTAAAATGCACACACACACACACACACACACACACACACACACACACACACTAACATTCAATCTATTTATGTCCAATTTGTAAAAAAAAAAAATCAACCCAAAGCTTTGGGCCTGACCCACATTAGGGTTAACAGAACCACAACTGTGATTAAAAAAAACAAACAAACAAAAAAAAACAATCATGAACACAACCAAAGAGTGAGTATCAACATCCATATGCCAGTTGCCATCTGGCCTACCAGTTATGTCCACCCAAGGGGCAAGGCCACTACAACAGTCTCTGTGAGTATGGTTTGTAGCCATGGATGCGTTTTCCTACGTGTGAGAGATTTGTGTTTGTATGTTTGTGTATCTGTGTACCCTATGTACATACATGCACAGTAAGCCCCTCTGATCTGTGCAAGTGTCTGTGTGTGTGTGTGTGTGTGTGTGTGTGTGTGTGTGTCTCTGTCTGTCTTTGGTCCCCAACCCCAGCTGTTAGTAGGCAGAGCTCGTGGATTCCTGGGCAGGCGCAAACAGGAGATCGGCCTTAGTGCTCAGGAAGTATGTGACGAGAAGAGAGAGCAGCAGCACAGCGATCCCTACCCCCAACGTTAGCATCTGGAGTGGGGAGCACGGGAGAGAGTGACGGAGAGAACAGAGATTGAGAGAGAGAGACAAGGAATGAACAAAAACACTCATTTTAGGCAGATGTAAGAGTTGTTGTGCAAAAGTAAGTAAGTGAGCACCTAAGCCAACATCCCCCCATTTGTTCTAAACAGTGGGTCAAATCAGACATACTCGCAAGAGCACTTTTTTCCCTCCCCCTTTACCTCAAGATCGTGGCTGGCCACGAGGAAGATTCGGGCACGGATGAGCTTCCAGCGGGACTCTGTCCACGTGGAGTAGCTGCTCGAGTCGTACTCCTTGAGGTCGAAGGCTGGCGAGATGGCTAGTGTCCGCCGCACTGTGGAGCGCACACAGAAGGGCGCGTCCTCAGTGCCATTGGCCCCACGCACCCACAGGTAGGAGTAGAGCTGGGGTGAGGGGTGAGAAAGCAACAATATGGACACACAACACAGAGGAGAGAGAAAAAAAAACAAAACTTGAGCCCATTGACAAATTCCATTTTAATTTTCTTAAATGTCCAATGTACAATGTAATCTAATCTAATATAAAAGAAATGAATAAATAGTTAAAACAAACTGAACTGGTATAGATAACTAGGCTAATTTAGGCGTCCCTTGGTTCTAAATAATATTAGATAAAAGTGCAGGGTCTCTGTCGTTTTGTCAGATTTGGGGATGTCTCCATATTCATTTGCATTTTAAATGTCAGAGAAGGGCTCTGTGTGACAACGCTGGACAATTATAAAAATTTACCTTCACACACACACAAGCACACACACACACACACACACACACACACACACACACCTCCTTGGTCTCCCCCGGAATGCCAGATGGGTCTTGGCATTTAGACAGGTTGAGGGTGGTGCGCTCACCCACGTAGTTGGCCAGCAGGTATTGGACTATCCTTGTGGACTGCTTGATGGTGCTGGAAGTAATAGGCACCCCCACATAGTACTGTGGTGCCCGAGCCTCTGTAAATACACAAATACAACGACACAGACATAAGCAGCAACACAAACTAACTATGCGAAACAGAGAGCTGTGTGGAGCTTTACTGTCTCACATTTGGAGGTTGACATGAATATAAAAATCAAACATAACCACTGCTCAGTATGGGTAGCACTATTGATGGCTGATTTGGCAATAAATAGATTTTTTTCAGAAATAATTTTGTGTGTGTGTGTGTGTGTTCACTCACCCAACAGTAGTTTATCTTCAGGGTTGGTTAGTGATCTAAAATAGCTGTTATTAGATTGTATCAGAAAGCCATACAGCAACTGGGTTACCTGGGAGAAAGGTAGAAAGAGGGATGGGAAAAATAAATAGAGAGACAAAGAAAAAGGAAAGGAGCAAAGTAAGGAAAAGAAAGACAGAAAGAACAAAAGGATAGAAGGAGAAGAAAAGTGTGTTCATTTTCAAATTCCTGAGACGGACTAATTCAGAAATGCTTCTGCTAGCTTAGATCCCAGGCTAGTGGGGATGGTGGCCTAAATGCAGTTGAATGTGGCCAGCAGAGAATCCTCCACAGACAGATACACAGAGAGAGAGAGAGAGAGAGAGAGAGAGGTAGAGGTAGGTCATGTGGTCTTACCGTCTTAGCATCTGCAGAGATGGTGGTCAGCTGAGAACTCTCTCCTCCTGCCTGGAGATAGAGAGAACGTGCCACTAGTGTCGCCACTTCTGACAATGCCTGAGAACGAGAGAGGGAATTTGAAGATTAGACATTGCCTTTATACAGTGAAATGTAACTAAAATTTCTGAGAAGTCATTAAAATAAAAAAAAAAAAGACTTTGCGTACCTGTGCGACATCAGTCACATGCTCAAGCTGCTCCTCAGGAGTGAGATCGGGAGGGTAGCTGACATTTAGGTAGTCAGCATTGTCATAGACACTCTCATAGTACCTGTGTGTGACCGACAAATCAACAATCACGCAGCTATTCTGGGCTCTCTCACCCAGATCATACTCATCCACACACACACACGCATCCACTACTCATTCACCCAGACACGTACACAAAACAGGTGTCCGGGCCATAAACAAATATAGCCGAGCAACACAGGGACGTCAGGAATTTGATTGGCTGTTGACATTTGAGCTCAAGGACTGTATCAAGGCCAGTATCATTTTAACCCCTTCATCTATAAATCCACATTCACCCAGGACTCACTTGTTGATGAAAGCGGACTGGTGGTCAGTCAGGACTACCCCGGGGACCGCCCGCGAGCGGAGGAAGCGCTGGAAGGAGGAAGGTGGGAGCGCCTGAGTGGACGTGGGCTCTTTCAACGAGAGGCCAAGTGCCGTACCAACAGTAGACATACCTGTCAACAGATTATTCACCTGGGAACAGAAACAGTGCAAACACATGTCGTCACTAAGAGCAATTCATTTTTCCAAGTAATTTGCAACTCGTTCCATTTCTCTAGGTGTTTTGTCAGTCTGGTTTTGGTGGCATTTCCTCAACAGCCTTGTATCAGTCCTGCTGCATCCCTCTTTTTGTATATACAGTATTGTGTCTATTTGTGGCTCTGAGTGAGGCTGTGTCTCTCCATCTCTCTGTGTGAGTGTCGTTGTCTCACCTCCTCATCGACTCTGCTGTCGTTCCGCCGTGAGACGGGGTCTGTGTGCATCCACAGATCATTGCTACTACGCAGACCCACCTGAACACACACATACAGAAAATAAAAATTCACATTTATACAGGCACAATCCAGCAATGACACACAACAGCAAATGCATACACCAGGGGTCTTCAACCTTTTTCAGCTCAAGGACCCCTTGGCTGTGAGAGAGACTGAGCACGGACCCCCACACCTATGGAGTAAGATTACTGTCAAAATATTTGTGTATATACGAATTCAAAAATTACATGTACAAAATCAAAATTTCAATACGCCTCTCAATATTATGGATAGCCTACAACTTTGCACACGTTACTCAACTGTCAAAATACGTCATTGCCCCATTCACAGGCATTACTTGTTGAGAAAAACATTTTGACAGCTATCTTACTCCATACACCTGGCCCACCTCAAATCCTGCCGTCATTTGGACCGTCAGTCATGAGTGCCTACATGCACGCACGCACACACACCAACGCACACATTCTAAACAGGCGTTATTATTAACAGGGGGGTAACAACTTTCTTTAGTCGCATAAATTCGCCCTATAACAGAATGAATGATACAATGGTTAACTAGCTGGATATATTCAGCTAAATTCAGGCAAAGCTTCATTAGCTCAAACTGATACAGACAGAAAGCCTCTTCCTCGTGTGTAAATATAACTTCGTCTTTCAGAAGGAAACACATGAGATTGTCGTTATCGTTTTATTGTGATGGAACGTTGGATGAATGAATTCGCGCAGAATGCCTTGAAGCGCAAAGACCGCAGACTCTCATAAAAAACAAAGCAAAACATCACACTGAACAAATACCCTGCAAAGTTCAGGGTCCATCAGTCCCGACACTGAACAGACGAATCAAACGTAATTTATCTCCCGTAATGAAAAGAACGAGTTTGCTGAATACGAAGCTATTTAACTAAAACGCACGGGGGGAACTGTTCTTTAATCACGATGATCCAACTCAAATTAAAAAAGATCACAAGGGTCACATTTTTTATTATAGTGGGACGAAGAATTAAAGATAACTGATCAGCTACCAGGTCCAGTGAGAGCACTGAACCTGGTGAGTGGAAAAGAGCTTCTCTATTCTAGGACTGATGGAATTTGCGAGGCAATGTCACATCAGGCTCAGGCTGAAGTGGTGACCTGTATTTGTACATTTATGCATGCTAATGTGTTTTGGCATAGGTTAGCAAAATGTTACGCAGGGATCACATGATCACATGCATGATTCATGGGTAGCCTACAATGTGTTATTTAAAGGAAGAGAAAAAAAATGCTTCAGACGAAATATTTTCGCGGACCCCCTGCAGTACCTCCGCGGACCCCCGGTTGAAGACCCCTGGCATACACCATAACAAACAGATACCTTTCAAAACCATTTACGTTTATGTGAACAGTATGTTGTACACCCTTGTGTGTATGTGTGTACCTGTCCTATCTCCAATACTGAGTGTACATTCTCCATGTCTATTACGAATTTCTTGTTATCCATATCATACACCATTCTTGAGCTCCCAATGTAGTCAAAGGCCTCCTGTAAATATACAAACAGACAAATACACATATGTGTTTGCAGACATCTACACATTTGAATAGCATTAATTGGCTTACGTTAACTACTACTATAGTGTACTTAGTTGTATAGTATAGTCTTATAGTATAGTCCTGGAAGCCAAAATTGTGCTTGAAGTTGAGAATTGAGGAACTGCACAACTCTCTAAATTTAGTATACATAGATGTAGGACCACACCCATACACACACACCCCTTGGAAGAAGGTGAAGAGGATGTTACGAGGAGGTGCGGCAACAGTTTTCAAAGCCTGGGATGCGGCCAACAGGGCGACAAATCCAGCTACGGTCCCCTCAGCTGCTGGAGCAACATCCCAGAAGAACGCCCTGCCATCCAGCTGAGAAGGGTGAAGACAGAAAAGACAACATTTATCCAAAAAAGTTCATCCTGAACTAGGCAAGTTTTCAACATTCAAACAAAACATTCCCATTTGCAGAAAATTCAATGAATTAAGGAGTTTTGTATTTTATTCTCACTGTTTGTTTGTTTATAAGCCAATTGAGCCTGAAGGTTAAAATATGATTTGGTTTTAGTTTTGATGGGGTAAGGGACAGGTTCAGTTATTTGGAAACAGAGTCCTGGAGGAAGCTATTTGTCCCTATTGGGAGTTGGTTTGGCATCCATATGACTTCAAACTCAGAAATAACAGTTCTTACCCTGGTTGCAGCAACAACCACACTTTCATTAGGCTTGTGTCCTTTCTCTGTGAAATTGATGGGGCGGAGTGGAGCCCAAATATTATAATCCCCCAGTGGATCACAGACGGTCTCTGGAAAACAGACAGACAGGGAGGGAGAAAGAGAGGGGGCATTTCAGTACAATGAAAACAAACTGTAACGTATACCATCAGCACCAATGTGAGAAGTGTGCGAGTGTACCTGGGTTTAGGCTGTAGTTGTTCTGGATGTCATTGCGCCTCATGCAGGTGGCTGTGCTAGTGACAGCGTGCATGTGGGAGAATAGCTGCATGGCACACAGGGGATATGCTGGCGCACTGCCATTCACTCCTCTATTATGCTCGGCAATACACTACACATGCACATGGACACACGCCGACACACACACACACCAAGAAAAACAAACCAAACAGGAGAAAAAAAGCAAGACTTTAGCAAATTAATGCCAAAGAAAAAAAAAGCACACAAGAGGTTGTGACTTATGTTGGTATTACCATGGCTAAAGGGAGTTTTTAGCAATGACATGGAGCATAGAGGATTAAAGCAATTACAATCAAGGACCAGTACTGTCTATTTTCTAGTGCAATTTTATTCCTCTTCACTTTTGTTCTCGGAAAGACACATAGAGAAATGCAATACAAGAGAACTAAGACCTGTCCACCACCAGTCTAAAAGTACCAACTTAACATAACCCCATAAACACAAACAAACACTGTTACACACAGTGTTGTGTGCTGGAGTCTGTTCATTCACTTATCACACACACACAGACACAAAAGAACCAACAGGGTATACCTTGCGGATGACTTCAGTCTGGTTGTCATCCTTTAGGGAGAATATTGGGAACTTGAAATCCTCAAAAGATAGCTCATTGCCCAGAGGATTCCACACCGTTCCATTGCAGTCTGCCAGGGGAGGACCATAGGTGTCCGAGTACACGCCTGAATTACATAAACATTATATTACATCACATCTAACAGCATTTACACACACATACACACACCACTTTCTCAATCAGTCGTTAACGGACACAGACACATGCACACACAAAAACACACACAATTACCTGTATACTGATTAGGGCACTTGTTGTGTGGAGAGAACCCCTGAGAAGGGCCAGAGTTAGGGATCACAACGGCAACTCCTGCCACTCTGGAAGAGTTCTTCATCCGCATCATGATGGACCTATAGGGGAAAAAAAGACACAGGTCACATTTTGCTTGTAAGAAAAGAATGCTCATCACCTAAGGAAACGTAGCCCCAATTGCACACTAAAGGCAACTTCTTCGCATCACTATTGGACGGATATATGGTTCCTAACCTTAAATACTATAAGCACACTTTGTTCAAAATCTTCCAGTAATAATCAAGCCAGCTACAGAAGATATACAGTATGTGTATGTGGTGGATGTAAGTTACCTGTTAAAGAATGGAGCATCCATGAGTACCATATAGGGAGCATGGGGACCAGTATTGAGTATTATATCCAGATCTGAATCAGTCTCCAAAATATGTAGAACTCCAGTGTTTCCCGATATGGAGGCTTCAAAATGTAAGATATTAATATTAAAAACATGACAATCGCATTAATGTTTGCCTTTTTATGGCCCTCTTCTCCTAAAACTCTAACATTATGAATTAAATTCTTTAAACCAATCTGGTGTACAGTTTACGTATACAGAAGTACACTACGGAGGAAGGGTCTGAAAATGTTGTCTAGTAGAGGCATGTGTGTCGTTCCAAAGCCAGTTTACTCACACTGGCAACCCATCTGATGTGTAGCATTGAGCAGGCGAACACATGGCACCGTGTTATTCAATTCTATGTAGATCTTCTGCTCCACCGAGTTACCACTTGCAACTGAAACATAATAGACAAATATAGGCTATTTTATTAACTTATACAGTGCTGAGTCACTTTGATTCGGTATGGCACTTTACTAAATGATTATAATGTAACACCAATTTGATTACCAACCTTTAATTCCGATAAGATTATTTATAATAGCGATTACTTATAATACCGTTATATCGATTCAGACCAAATTTAAACATTACAGTTCGACTGGGGCTCTAAGCCCTATCTTCTGCTTAGCTTGCTGATGTCTTTAAGAGAATGGGCCAGTCAGCGCCTTGGGGTGAGCAGTCACGAGTTAACGTTACCAGGCGGTTTCATGCGGCGGCATTGTGTTACAATAGTAACATAGTACGATAGTAAATGCAGCAATACATCCTCTGTTAAAATCCTGTTCATAGGACTGATGCATCAGGATCGAATCAACAAAGTGCTCTAGAAAAAAAAAATGATCACAAGGAACTAGAGAGCCTATGTTTGGTAAAGCTAGATGCTACCCGGTGACTTGTAGCCTAACGTTACTTCCAATTCGACAAGCCAGCTTCAAATTAACTGCGCCTTAAGACGGGTCAGGATCAGTTTGTTCAGATGATTACCGTGAGGTCTGTAAATCTGGCCAACCACGAGACTTACTTTGAATGAACCAGCAAAATTGCACTAATATAATCCATTTAGCGAACCCGGGGCCCATCTTCCTGGTTTGAAACCCAACTAGAAAAACACAGGAAGTTCACCTTTTCCGGTTCCGCTCCTGCCTGATGAGTCTTGACAGTCCACTCTTTTCTGTCACCTGTCGGGGTAGAGGGGAAGTGCATGCGCTCATCGAGATGAAATCGCTCGATCATCATTTCGATTTCCACAATCAGTATTTAAGGATTTCGCTTCGAAAATGAGTGCCCAGAGACCAGGTAAAGTTAAACAGATATAAAGTCAATTAAAATGTGGGAGAAGAGCTGCATGGCGCTCAATGGATATACTGGCGCACTCCCATTCTCTCCCGTTTAATGATCGGCAAACTACACGTGCACATGGACACACCCATGGGCACACACATAAAAAAAACACCAAGAAAAACAAACCTAACATAAAAAGAAAGCAAGACTTTTTTAGCAAATTAATGCCAAAGAAAAAACACACGTAATTACCAACGAGAAAGGAGTAAGGACATGGAGCATAGAGGATTAAAGCAATTTCAATCACCAAATCACCAATTTCAAGGACCAGTGTTGTCTATTTTGTAGTGCAAGTTTTTTATTTTTTGTTCTCGGAAAAGACATGCATTCCTTACACATAGAGAAATACAAGAGAACTAAGACCTGTCCACACCAGTCTAAAATATAAACTTTAGGCCTACGTAATCCCATAAACGCTAACACTGAACATTGCACACATTGTTTTCAGTGCTCTGTTCATCAGCTAAAGTTAAACAGCTTTAAAGTCAATTAAAATGTTTATCTGAAGACACAGAAACAAAACATTTTATGACATTTCTATGATAGTAAATTGTTTTCTGTCTTCAGACAGAAGAAATTAATTCAATAATAAATTAATTCTGAATTACTTGGGCTATATAACCGAAGAAACACCTAATCTGCTGCAGGTTTATCACACCAGTTACCTACACCAAGGGTGAATAAAGCACAGTCACATGAAATGTGAGAGAATATAGTTTTCTGAGAATTTGACCTTGTTTTCTTCTTGAAATTCACGTCTTAGTTGGGATCCTGAATAATCTTGATTATTTTTTATCAAATGATCAAGGTTAACAGCATTTGTGGCCAAATCACAACAATTGTGGGCCGTGGCCAGATCACAAATCTTTTAGTTGGTACACAATTGATCAATTGGGACATGCTGTCAAAGGGAGGCGTTTAAATAGGCCTAGGTCTAGGCTACTTGTCCATACCATATTCTACATTATTAACTGAGTTTATTCTTTCAGTTGTGCAAACACATCAGATCCTGGTGACATTTGCTTGCTGTTTTTGTTTGTTTGTTTGTTTTTTTGCTTTTCATTATCAGTGGACTACATTTATTTTTGCAGCTTCACTAGGCCTACATGTGTTGGCCTACTTAAATGTTGCCTGTGTTTCAAATAAACTCAAATTTAACATTTCCATCCCAAGCATTAATTTAATTTAATATTAGAATGCTAATTTCCATTTCTATTATCGGTATGTTAAAAATGAAAAATGATTTAATGTCTTTTAGACCCCCTCTAATTTTGTAAGCACAATAGGCAGACAGCATAGGTAATTTCCCAGCATTCTTTACACCCGAAAACTTATGTAGGCGATGTGAATAAAATTCCTTGATCCATCAGTAGGCTACCCAGAGAATTTTTAACAGAAGGCAACCCACTGAGCGAGAGGCCACGCTTCCAGAACCGTATCGTCGTCACATCCGCACCACGTGACGTACATTAAACCCCAATCTGACCCCAACCAGCGCCGTCACCTACAGAAGACCGAATTTGACACAGAAGATCTAATAGATAGCATATTCAGATAGCAATATTTTGAAGTGGGTTGATACGAAGGTGTAACGTCGTAAGGGTTTGGAATTTGGGTACATGCTATGCCCGGAAGTAATCTCTGTTTACAACCTCTCTGAAGTCACTGGTCCACGTCGGGAATAGGTTAGGCAAAAGCGCCTTTGCAAGTCACCATGGATGTTGTCTTGTAACAAAAGATTAGCACGGCAAGAATTAAACGAGAAACAAAGATACGAATTGTGATTTAAAGGTTTATGCCACGTTTGGAAAATGTCGAATTGTGGTACTTACCAGACTCAAATAGCATCTATTTTGGACGTTCTAGCCAAAGCAGCGGTAGCTGAAATCAGTAAAGTGGTTGAAGATGCCGTTGTTGTTCTTCGTTTAGAGACGTGCCAAAGACAGAATGAAATTGAAGCATTGAAGAGAAATTTGGAAGTTGTTTCCAGCGAGCTGCGAGCAACACGTAGAGCTCTTGTACGCGAGTGTATTAATGGGCGATCGGCAGATTTTCAACCACGCGACCAGGCTGCAATCAACCGAGGTTTGTGCTTTCAATCCAGTAAATTACTAATAACCATGTAGGTTATTTCCTATTTTATTGTAACATTAATTCTACAACAGAAATATTTTTATTCAAAGGGTACAGTGTTTTAACAGTATAGCCTACACGCATGGCACCAAATAGGCATGTCTACATGACTTCAACTCTAAATGCTGGCAGCATTGTAAGCAATCTTCGGTATTGTCTTATTATATCTGAATAAAGTTAGATATCAATATGTATGGTAACGTTAGCACACAATGCTTCACAGAGACAATTTGGATATCGCCCTTTGGCCGTGCTTTCAGACCTAGACACAAGCAGCAGCTGATCTTGATACACAACCATCATGGTTTCGGTCCTTTTTTATTATTATTATCTATCATTACTATTATTAGATAAAACAGACATAATACTTGACACAGACAAGGTACATTAAAGAATTTAATTTCGAATTTAATGATGAGAGATCAGAATCGATGTTTTGTCACTAAATCAGTAAAATTGTCTCTAAGCCCTTGGACGACTAGCCATCTAGCATCTTTCACCGCAATGCCAGTCCATTAGTCCATTACCTTCTGCAAAATTTACCCGAGGGTCCTCCACCCTGTTAAAGGCAACCATTCTTTTGTCTTACAGGTTGTGGGTGGAAGAATGTGAGAGTGGAGGAGAGCAGGTGCGTTGAGGAGGAGTGTTGCAGCAAAGGACAGACTGAGGAGAAGAGTCCTCCTCTTAAGTTGGCTGTGAAGGTTGAAAGAGAGAATGAAACTGAAATCCAGGACACCCAGAATGGCCCAACAGGGAGGGCACTGGAGAATGGCAAGGTTGCTGTAATGATTGAAGATGATGGTCACAACTGGCAAGCTGATGAGGATAACGTCAACAATGACGACACACCCACATGTACGACCGGTGGCCCCTCCCGAACCCAAACTTCTGTGGATGCCCTGCCAGCGTCCATCTCCACTGCAACTGCAACAGCTCAGCCACCACTGCCTCCTCAAAGACACCGTATGCGAAGATGGTGGCCACATAAAATGGCCACGCTCCCTCACACACATGCAGGTACACAGTCTCACACACAACCTCCACCACCAGTGCCACAATCAGAGAAAACTCTTGGGACCCCAAGGGGAGCCTTCTCTGCAACAGGCATAAGGGGGTTTCTAGGGGGTCTGTGGGGTCACTATAGGTCACGAGGTGGTCAGAGGCCACAGAGGTCATTGCATCAGCAGCTGTGGACACGAGGCAAACGCCGCTTCCAGTGTGGGTATTGTGAGAAGAGCTTTGACCGCCTGAGCCACCTGGACCGGCATCGCCGCATTCACACAGGTGAACGGCCTTATGGCTGCTCCATCTGCGGACGCCGCTTCACCCAGAAGAGTAGCCTGAAGGGGCACCTGCGCACACATAAAGGTATGTTACAGTGGCTGTGTGTGTGTTATGCCATCAAACATGCTCATTTAAAGGGATAGTTCGGTTTTTAACACATTAAGCCCCTTTCACAGGTTGTCTAAAATGCAATAAAGTGGTTGACATCAAAATTTTGACGATTGCTTCTGTCTCGGCTATTTGGGAAATGTAGAATCGCCTCTGCCTGCCTTCAAAATGGCTAGCAATGGGCATGTGTTGTTTCTATCCTTAAAACACTGGTTTTAAAAAAGTGCTACTCACCAAGTGGTTAGTGGTGCTCAATGATGTTCCAAAACATGTATCGTTGCGAAATAAAGCTTCCTTCATGTTTTATTTGGCACATTGTTTATATGACGGAGCAAATAGATCCCTATGGGACTTACAAAATGGCAAATAAAATATGACAGAAACTGTATTTTGCTAAGATACTTGGGTTGGAACATCAGCAAGCGCCACTAATCACTGCATGAGTAGCACTTTTTTTTAAAAACAGTGTTTTAAGGATAGAAACAACACATGCCCATTGCTAGCCATTTTAAAGGCAGGCAGAGGCGATTCTATATTTCCCAAATAGCCGAGACAGGAGCAATCATCAAGATTTTGGTGTCAACCACTTTATTTCATTTTAGACAACCTGTGAAAGGGGCTCAATGTGTTAAAAACCGAACTATCCCTTTAAGGTGCTCTAAGAGATTCTGCAGGATTTTAGTGCAATTTAATTTTTGGCATTTCCCCTTGATTTTTCATTTTTCATTTCCCCTTGAATACATTGTGCAAAAAAACACGTTCTCGAAAGACTAAATGATATCGCGCTAAAATCATGCAGAATCTCATAGAACACCTTTAAATACTTCATTACTAATTGAAACATGGTAGCGTAGAGTAATTTCAATAGTAAAGACAGCTTTCGGACTGGTTTTACTAGCCCAAACAAGTCAAAAGCTGGCCTAAAGCAGCTACTTACTGCTTGATGGTTAATAGTTGTATTTTATTAACAGTATTTTTTTTTTTTTACAAAATGTTCTATTGATTGGTGAGTCACTGGCTATTCCCTCCAATTATTTCTCCGTAGGATTCTCTGTGGATGTGTCAGACAGTACTCCTGTTCTTGAGTGCCAGCTTTTGGAAGAAGGCTGGAGCTCCCAGTACGTCAACCCGACAGAGAGTAGCACACACTTGCCCACACAGTCACAGGAGAACACACACACCACACACACAGACGAGGCTAACGTGCTCTTTACACATAGTCAGGATCTCGACTCAAACTTTGCAGAGACATCTGAAGCTGAGACACTCAATCAGGCAACTCAGCAGAAGACACAAACAAGCAGTGAACCCAGAGAACAGGATGATGAGCAGATAATGACTACCGAGAAACACCCATCACAGACTCTGGATGATGATGAGCATCACCCCACCCAGGCAGACGATCTTGGCGTTGACCATTTTGATGTTCACGTGCATCGCCAGACACACCCGCAGCACCTGACGCACACCCAGGACTCTCCGACTACCTCCGCTCTCACACACACTCAAGACCCACACACTCAGGAGCCTGTGGGGTTTGGGGAGCTGCAGCTGGAACTAAAAGCTGAGCAGGAGGAAATGCAGCTGGACCAGAGCCTCCACCAGGGGGTAGAAGCATCTGAATACAGAACCAGAGACCCGTCAGGGTCATTAGAGCTCAGGCTTGGGCCAGTAGAAGAGAGTGACCATCGGCTGTGGGTAAACAGAGGCTTGGAATCACAGTGTGTGACTTTGAATGGCGTGGAGCCGGCTGTCTCCATGCTGCTGGGCATGTCAACACTCCAGCCCTCTTGGCCCCACTCAGTAGGTCCTGCACACATCAAGCAAGAGGAAGAAGTGTGTCCTCTCTCAGATCCACTGGCCAATCCTGAAACCTCAGCACAACAGGACATTGCGTCATCAATACTTGCACATGGCTTTTCTGTGAGAGCAGCTGGAGAAGTGCAAGGGAGCCCAGCCCACCAATCTGACATCTTCACTGAGCCTGCACTCTCGTTGTCGCTGGGAACTGATCAGGGATCATCCGCATTGCTGTCCCCACCACGGGACAAGCGCCGGTTCCTGTGCACACAGTGCGGGAAGAGCTTTGACCGGCTGAGCCACCTGGAGCGCCACCAGCGCATTCACACAGGCGAACGACCGTACGGCTGCTCCATCTGCGGACGCCGCTTCACCCAAAAGAGCAGCCTGAAGGGGCACCAGCGGACACATACTGGTGAGCGACCGTACCGCTGTGCCTGTTGCCCACTCGCCTTTGCAACCTCAAGCGCACGCAATCGTCACCAGTGTGCCCCACCACGGAACAGGCTGGCATATGCCTGGTGAACTGGCCAACATATGCATGGGGAACTTTGTGCCCAGCGACATAGTAGGCTGGAGTAAGGCTTTGAATCCAAGTTGACAAACATTGCAAAATATTTCGTTCGTAACCCACAGGGATTAATAGGAATCATTTTGGCTGCTTAACTTGGCCCTGGTGAATAGTATGCCGCTAACAGGCTAGTATGCGCTTGTGAACTATTTTACCCTCAGAGGAGACTGGAGTATGCCTGATCAAGAGTTCCCACCTACTACCAATGGTTCAGTTACCCCAATCACTTAAACATATTTTTGGGGCTTGACAGATGTGTCTGCAGTGGTAAACTGTTCTTATATATATTCTAAGTCTGCAGATGGTTCCAAAACAAACAAAGCCATCCTCCCAAAGCCTGTACAACAAGGCAAGGTTCGGTAACACTTTAAATTACAGCCTGTGAATTGTTGTGTAAGGAGTAGGTCAAAATATCTGGACAGAATAGAAATTGGTGTGTAATATTGTCATAATTACAAAGTACAGGGCAAGTACAAACCAGATTCCAAAAAAGTTGGGACACTATACAAATCGTGAATAAAAACTGAATGCAATGATGTGGAGGTGCCAGCTTCTAATATTTTATTCAGTTTAAACAAAAGTTTAAAAGTTTAAACTGAGTAAAAGTTTAAACAAAAGTTTAAACTGAGAAAATGTATATTTTTAAGGGAAAAATATGTTGATTCAAAACTTCATGGTGTCAACAAATCCCCAAAAAGTTGGGACAAGGCAGTTTTTACCACTGTGTGGCATCTCCCCTTCTTCTTACAACACTCAACAGACGTCTGGGAATGTAGCCAAGTTAATAAATGACAGAATGTAAAAAAGATATGTGCATCATTAGGGAAAGGTTTCTAAGAACAGTTTGGTCTTAAGTTTAGATTTGAAACGATTTGACGACAGTAGGGGCATTTTTGTGTCTTTTGGAAGCTGATTTCAAATCTATACTGCATGGTAGTTGAAAGTAGTAGAAATGAAAAAAATCCAGAAAAAAGTCCAGACATTTATGTATCAGTCCTACTGCCTAGACCCTGATGATTTTTTTTTTTTAAAAGCTGAAGCCCAAAAATTTAAATATTTTTGGTATATTTTTGCATCAACTTACCTTTTTCCATTTATTCCTTACATTCTTTGCTTATTTCTATTTCTGCTAATAGTAGTTGAAGCATAGTTAATAGACAGTTAAAGCAACACCAAGAAGCTTTAAAATCGCACCCTCTACAGCTTGGCAGCGGAAGCTTGCCATATGGTAAATCAACTGTAGTTTTTACTTTAACTACAGGGTTAAGCGTCCGACTTTATTTTACAGCCTGCACATACAATGTTGGGGTGTAGATAAAGGTAATTGTGGGGAATTTAACTAATTACTCTGTAGCCTACTTGGTCTTTACTTAATGGTAAGTATTTAGAAAAGGCAAGTTTAAATGTGCTGGTTTATTACACACCCCACACATCCAAGTGGTTACAAGTTCAACTCATCACATCTTCACATTGTTTCTGTATTATTTGAAATCTCACTTTTTTATTTTGTCATTTAGTTGGTTATTTGGTTAATTGGAAGATGTTGCCTGTACTTAACAGGCCATAAGTAATAGCCTGTAATAATAACTCTAATTTATTTCTGTCTACAGTGTATTTGTTTTGTTTCTGATTTAATATCGTATCCCGTAATTATTTTGCAATTATGACAGTATTACATATTAATTTCTATTTGTAAAGTCGTTCTCACCTCCTCCTTACACAATAATCAATGTAGTCTAAAAATCACTGTAATCTGAGGCATTACCAAGGTTTGTGGACTCCCAGATAACTTCAGTAGCAACTTTAGTGGTGTTGTGTTCCTATAGATACTATAATTGAAACCTGAAGGAAATGTGTCCTTATTGTACCCATGTGTGGTTAGTTATAATTCAAACATACAGAGCAGGTCAGACCCAAACCTGGAGCAGTGGGGAGCCATTTCTGCAGTGCTCCAGGTGATGTGTTAGGTGTAAATGTAAATATGGGAGGGCAATATTGAACCACCTACAAATACTCTGGAAGTTACTCCAGTTAACCAGTGCGCCATAGCACACTCCTCTGTTAAACCAGGTCTGGGCGGCATTTCAAGTGTGTTGCTTGGTATGCAAACCCACAGGAAATGGTAAACCTATGAGAACAGCCCTTTGATTTTGTTCTCCAAACAAAAGGTTGCCAATATGCAACCACTTTTTGCAAATTAAGACACTCAAGTTTGCCACCATCCTCTTAAATAAAAAAAATACCTCTCACTCAGTCAGATTTACTTGGCTGGGAACAATATCCTCCCCTTTCATAGTCATGTCTTTGCCAAGGATGTTGACGTGTGAGTGCGTAGTTTGTGTCCCTGAAGGACAAATGGACTAAACTTGTGTCTGTCATAAAGAGCTTAAAGACCAAACATATCTGGGAAAATACATGTCCGTCTTTCACTGTATGACCACAATAATGTCTTTGAGCTTCTTGAAGTTTATACATTTCTTAAAGTGCTGGTGTGTCAACGACATTAGAGAAACTGTAACAGATGCTAGTAACAAGCTGCTATTAAAATCAGAGCGAAGAAGGTTGAATTAACTTTATCACAGATACTGGCTTCTGTCAAATCTAAATAAACTCACTTCAAGTGTTGAAATATACCATAATGCTCTATTTTGTATGCAACTCATGTCTGTCTGCAATTTCAGCATGTTTTCGGTACAATTCACTTCAGTCTCAGAAACACAACTAAGGCAAAGTCCTAAACATTATTGCACTGCTTGATCAGATTTCCAAGAACAGACACACATGTACAAAATCCTGTACAAAGAGAGTTTATTAAGTCAGAATTCCAAAATGAATTGCTCTGTATTATCATTGTGATGACTGTTTGCATTTCTTGTTATGCCATTAGGGAGCTCTACCCAAAGTATGCCGAGGCAGCTGTTAATCCCATGGATGAGTAGCAGTGAGAGGTTAGGTGCCCTGTCCAAATGCTTTGCATCTTCATGTTCAACCATTTCCCCATCGGCGAGATATTGAACATAGATACAATATTTCCTCTAATCTTCAGTAGGCCTTGGTCTTCCCAAGACAGAATAAATCTAAGAACACAAACACACAAATCAAACAACCACCACAGACACATACACACAGTAGACCCTTAGTGAACACTGTTTCTGCTGTGCAGCCTCTTCTGATGCCTTGTGAGGTGGCTGATCTGGTTGAAGGTCAGCCCACACTCAGAGCACTGGTAAGGCCTCTCTCCTGTGTGAATGCGCTGATGTTTCTTTCGGTCAGACATGTTGCTGAAGCGCTGTTTGCAGTAATGGCAAGGAAAGGGCTTGTCGTCGTTCTGTGGGAGTTGCTTGGGCATTTTGGGCTCCTGATGCCGCCTCTTCTGATGCCTGGTGAGGGTGGTGTGCTGGTTAAAGGTCTGCCCACAAGTCATGCACAGGTAGGGCCTCTCTCCTGTGTGGATACGCTGGTGTGTCTTCATGTTTGATGGGTGGCTGAAGCATTTCCCACAGTAGGGGCAAGCAAAGGGTTTTTTGCCAGTGTGCAGGATCTTGTGCTGCTGCAGGTTGGCGCGCATCTTGAAGCTCTTGCCGCAAACGTCGCAGTCGAACAGTCTGATGTCCGAATGGGAGAGCTCATGCCGTTTTAACGCAGCTTTCTGCCAGAAGCTTTTGGGGCAGGATGAGCAATAGAGGAGATGCTGTGACCCCAAAGCCTGTGTTGGCGTTTCTGTGACCGCTGTGGCTTTAGCTGTGTTTCGAGTCAGTCTGGCAGAGGAGGAAGGTTCAGAAGATGTGCTTGAGGGCAATGGTAACACTAAATTAGAAAGAGAAGAGCGTGTTTGGTGTGAAGAAGAGCATGATGGAACCTCAGGAATTTTTTGATCCACCTTCTCCTCCTGCTTTGTCTTCAACTCTAACTCCCCAAACCCTGCAGGCTCCCCCTGAGTGCGTGTAAGCGCAGAGGTGGAATCCTGAGAGTGTACTGTGAGATGTGTGTTGGGAAGGGTGGTCTCCCCGTGTGACTCCTCACTCACCCCCCACTCTTGTTTGACAGGGCCATATGAAGCAGGAAGCAGCGCGCTACTGTGCCTGTACAGTGGGAATGCAGGGGCATGAAGATGACTGGGCCCGTCCAGTCCAGCGTGTCGTCCAGTGGAGGACTCTGACTGGTGTGAGTTGACTCCGGGTGTATTTTGGATTCTTTGTTCATCCTCTTCTACCTTCACAATCACTTCCATCATATTCTGACATTGAGCCAGGGGCTCCAGTGATGTGCTGCATTCTGTTAAGTCTGTGAGTGGACAGAACAATGTTATAGAATCTGGTAATATGATAAGTTACCTGGTAACTTAGTAAGCTATGGTTAGGTCTAGGTCTGCTATACCCAGACCTATCTTAAACAACTTACCTCCAAGAGAGACCTGAACAGCAATTGACCGCCGAGGTGGAAATTTGCTCAATACCGTGTATGCCCTAGCTTGGTCTGTGAGGCTACGGACTTTGGTTCGTAGTACTTCTAATTCACTTTGTCTCAGGCATACCTCTCGATTCACCTCTGCAAAACTGCTGTCAATGATTTTACACATCTCCGCGACTGCTGTTTTGGATAGGATCGACATTACGGTTGCAACTTGTTCCCGAAAAAGCTCCGTAGACAACATCTTGTAGCCTTCCTGATATCGTTTATTTGTCGCAAAAGAAATCAGAGACCCTCAGTCAAATAAAACACACCACGAGAGACAAAATACAGACAGTAATCGAAATAATAGTAAAAGCATCCGGTTGGAGGTTTTCTTCCGCATCGCGGTATACCGTGCATTCTGCTGTATACTGCCACATACTGGGCTGGTGCATGCCAGTAGGTGAAAAACAGAGGAAAACGGGTGCGTTTCCCATTGCTAACCAGTTAGCAACTAAGTTGGCAATGGGCAATTGCATTGCAACCAAAAAAGTTGCTTACTTGGTTAGCAACTTGGTTGCTTTTGGGAAACGCTCCCCAGATCCGATGTCCACTTGGCATGCACTTCTGATTTAATGCATCTTAGGAAGAAAATGTTTTCTTAAAATGTATTTGCACTCACAACCGCCTACACTTGGCCTATGCAAGGCCTGAAAAACAGCCCCACTATTCTTGAAAGAAAGAAATGATGCCTAATCATCATGAACAACTTATCTCTGAAATCAATCCATAAAGGGCACATTTTCGAGAATGAAGTTTATCTGTTTGAATGTCAGTTCAGTAACCTACTGCAGTTTTGGCTACCTCTGTGTCACTGGTGTACGCATTTCATCTTTGTAAGGGCGGTCATAACGAGTACTTACGGTATTTCTCTCATCCACAACACGCCCACCACTTCTATCAGACGGAAGTCACCAGGGTGCAACCATAGACAGTAAAAGAACAGAATAAACAGTTGCCCGAACCTTTCGCTTCTATTGCATGATTGTTTACATTTCTTTATTGCTTACTCGTATGCTGTCGAAGATTTTTGAAATTTATATGGTATTAATCAGCATCGGTTGTAATTTTAAGTGTGGGATAGTGCAGTGGTAGTATTTCAAAATGCCGAACCGTGAAAACCTCGAAACTCAGATAGCGACTGTGATGGAGATCTTGGCAAAAACTGCAGTTGCCGAAATATGTAAACTTGTAGACAGTGGTTGTTTGGAGTTCAGGGTAGAGATGTGTCGCAGACAAAAGGAGATTGAATCTTTGCGCAAGAAAGTTCACTGTCTAACAAGCGAGCGAACATCATGTCGAGAAACGCGGTTGGGTCTCGTTCCACAACGGCGCACAGTGGGTGTTCAAGTCGACGTGGAACCAGGTAGGCCGTTTGATGGCTGAATCGTTGATGAGGAAATTAAATAATGTTTAATAAAATACAATTTTAATAAAATTAAATAAAAATTTAATAAAATTGCTTAAATTCTGTAATCTACGTGCATGTGTTAAGAAGAGTGCTCACAAAGTATTGTAAACGCTGTGTATATGCCAGTTTGTAGTGTTGCGTGATATAGGAAATTTTACAGTTTTTTCTCATTTTCACCGTTTATCCTAGGGCCATTTTATTCTTTTCAGTAATGGCATATCTGGAAATTCTACTGCATGCAACCTAAAGTCACTCTAAATGCTAGAAATAGTAGCATTGTGATCTAAGTTACAATACCCACACAGGTGTAGTCGAAAGCCAGGGAGATGTGCAACCTCTGAGCCAGGATGGGCTTATCGTGAAGGTCGAGCAGGGACAACAGCATACTACCCTGGACTCCACCAGTCAGCAAAGTTCTGGAGAAGAATTTGCAGTGGATTTTTCAGTGTCTGAGGTGGAGTTTCCTCTGTGGGCACCTGACATGTCAGACTCAAGTGGGACTGGCGAGCTCAGCGAGACCTCTTTTAGTGCACCTCTGCTGAAACCCAACGAAACCGATTCCTCTGCTGACCTGTGCCCGAGTGTCACAGCAGACTCTGATCATCAGTTCAGTCCTTCACTGGAGAAGCCCAGTTGCAGTGTCCTCCCTGCACCACAGTCAACAGCAGCACCTGTCAAAGCAGAACACAGAAACCAGTGTGTGTCCACCTCCAGATTAGGCAAGGCTGAAACAACTAGCCACAATGGATACAAAGGTACCATCCACACACGCCTGACTGAGGTAGACCCTGGAAAACATGAGAGACTTGCGCATGTTGACAGAAGCCAGCCGAAGGAGCAAGGAGGGCAGGATGAGGACTCAGGCTGGGGTACGGGAGGAAGACTGTTCCTATGTTCCAGCTGTGGACAGGGGTTCCCTTGTTACCAGCGACTCCAAGCTCATAGGGAACAGCATGCTGGAGAGAGGGGTGCCAATTGTGGTACAGAATCTGTCAACAGAGCCGCCAAGAGAGGCAGTGGTGACAGACAGCTCAAATGCACAGGTGTGGCATTCTGTGTGTGTCATTGCGTAACGAGCAAATGCACATCAAATTCGCGGTTAGATTACCTCTAGGATTTTAAAACATAAGCACTATTAACATTAGAAAGACATGGTCATTCATAGCTTACATATCAAGTCTGATCATTTAAAATTGCCAGTGAATTTGTATTTCCAACTTTCTAAATGTGGTTTGTTAGTGTATGAAGATTTATTTTGTAAACAATTTTTTCCTCCCCTACAGAAGATGAAGACTGGAATTGTGAGGTTGAGAGAAAACTCCAGCTAGAGCTTCAGCGTTTACAGGATTCCTTTTCCACACAGGATACAGAACACGAGGACCAAGACTTACATCTTGCACAGCCTCACGACTCCAACTCCAACACACTCACACATGCTCAGGAGCCTGTGGTGTTTGGGGAGCTGCAGTTGGAGCTGAAGGCTGAGCAAGAGGAGGAGCAGGTAGATCAGGGGCCAGTAACATTTGACTACAGAGCGCAGGGGGCGATGCAGGAGGCTGACTTTGGACTGGGTCTCCAAGGAGAAGCTTCTGGAAGTAGATCACTACAGTCGGGTCCTAAGCACCCAGCTTGGTATTGTGCAGATTTAAAAGAGAGTGTGGGGTTCCCCTCCCACTGGAGTGGTGAATCAGGGTCAGGGGAAGACCATCCCCAGCAGAGGATGCTTACTGGGAGGCCAGGGCTAACAGGAAGGGGGCTTGTCCCTTCAATACCACAAGGTCTTCCTGCAGCACGAAGGAGAGAAACAATGTTCTCTTCTGGCTCCTGCCCTGCAAGTGCCATGCCCTCTGTCAGTCATGGCTATCCCTCATCCTCCTCCTCTTACTTATATTCCACTTCTTCTTCCTCCTCCTCTTCCTCATCACTGGTTCACCGCCGTTTCTTGACATCAGCAGCAGGAGCCGCAGCAACTGCATCATCCTCAGTGTCCTCCCAGCGGCTTTTCCGTTGCCCGTCCTGCCCCAAGAGCTTTGGCCGTGCCACCGACCTGGAGCGCCACCACCGCATACACACAGGGGAGCGCCCTTTTGGCTGCGGCGTGTGCGGAAAACGATTCAGCCTGCGATGCAACCTGGTGACCCACGAGCGTGTTCACAGCGGCAGCAAGCCCTTCGCCTGCCGCCACTGCGGCAAACGCTTTGCCCAGGCATCCAACATGAAGGCACACCAGCGCATCCACACCGGTGAGAGGCCCTTCCACTGCCGGCTCTGCAGCCGCAGCTTCACACAGCTCAGCAGCCTTAAGACCCACCAGAGACTGCACAGCAGGGGTGTCTCCAGTCAGTACTGCACATAACAGGGACAAAACATAAAATAAAATTTCATATTTATGTCGTAACCACATTACTGTTATTTTGAGTTTTGAAAAAGATAGAAAAAGAAATGTTTAGACTGGAAAGGCAAATGCATATCTGGATTCCTTATCTTGTGAAAGGTAATACACGATTTCCTACGCCTCATTCACACCACAATCTGGGCGGACATGGGTCTTTGGACATTTTTTTGCACACTGCACATGTGTTCTGCGCAGCTACCCTAGCCGCTTAAAAATAGACAACGGTTCTTTTTTTTCCACACATGGTATAATGCTGTCTCTATAGACCTTAAATGAGATCGAGCAGCCGGTTCTTGCAAGACACGGTTACAGACTGCAAACAGGCTGATTTCGGGCATACAGATTTAGGGCAATTTGAATAATGGAGTAAGTGCAGTCCTTTGTCTAATGCAATGAAGCTAATTGAAAAAACGAGACCAAAACAGGCCAAACACCAAAAGCATGGCATTGAAGTGCAAACACTGATGAGTCGGCTCAATATTTTCTCATGCCTCAAGATAACTACAATTCATATATGGTTTGCAATCATTTCATGCTGAGACATTTTACATGGACCACCATATATACATATTAGGTCCTATTATGGTTTGGCATACAGTAATTAATATAAGACATGAAGTTGTAGGGACACCAAAAAAAGGAGAGCTTAGTATGGAGACAATGATCTTGTGACCCTAGTAATGTGATCGTTTATTGTCCACAATAAATTTGACATCCGGAGGGAAATTTGGTCTCAATCATGAATTGGTGAAATGCTCATTGTGAACCCGTTTGCAAACCGTTGTCAACCATTTCTCTGCAAACTAGCAACCCTTCAGTTTTGAGTCTAAAGCCCTAACCAGTAGGCCATAGCTGCCCCAGTTTCAGAGTGTGCTTTTTTCTTTACAGTATTTGCAGTGATATGGTACCCTATGTCAGACCAGCTGAAGATTTTCCTAAATGAAAAGTGAATAAATAAAGGTCGGGTGCTGCTCTGTTCTTTTTATTTACTTTTGTACTTGTGTCAGAGTGAGTACTCATATGTTAATTCATCCTGAAATTATATTTGCAAGCTTGTCAGTTTTATACGTCTGCACTACAGCTTTTCATCTAGTAAATTCGACACTACTAAAAAAAAAAAACAATGCAATATTTAGCACTCTTTTGAAATGTGGGCACATTCCCTATACGTCCCAGAGCCATTGTGAATGTACACCTTGGTAAAAATTGTTTTGTAAGTCAGCATTATCACAGACCACACAAAGAACAAAAGGCAAACATCTAGGGTTTCTGTAAAATTATCTATCTTTTGCAGGCGTTCGAGAGGTACTCTGGCTTTTATTTTGGCGAATTGTCGTCACATTCACGCATTACACCCGGAAGTCGGTCCTCGCTGCTACAGTCAGTGCGGTCAGTGGAGCTCCACGGTGTCTGTAGCCAGACCATTCTCATTTTGTTTGGATTGTGTGAACGTGGTTGTGTGGAACGTATATATGAAAAATATTAGTTGCCATTTTCTGAAACATGGCAGCGACCGCCAGTGCACAAAAGAAGCTGATTCAGTATGTGGTGGTGCGATCGGACTTGATCCACACTATGGCGTGGCCATTGGGAGCAGTAATAACACAAGCCTGCCACGCCACCACCGCTGCCATACATTTATTTTACAGTGATTCCGACACTCAGGACTATTTAGCAGACCTGGACAACATGCACAAAGTGGTCTTAGAGGTAGAGCACATAAAAACCATCTCACCAGAGAGGCCATTCTGCCAAAGGCTAATTGATTCGTCTACTCCCATTTAAATACATGTTTTGCTTCATTGTTAACTTTCTCTTCTTTTTGTGTTATAGGCGAAAGACCAGGAGTCTCTTTCGAAGCTTTCCACAGCTCTAAGTGAAAATGGTGTTGCACATAAGCTCTGGATGGAACAACCAGAGAACATCCCAACATGCCTGGCCCTGAAGCCTTACCCTAAAGAGATAGTGCAACCATATCTTCGCAAATTCAAACTGTTCAAGTAAACATGGACAAGTAAAGATTATTTATGTTTCGGCACGTCGTGCAGGGCCTTAGTTTTCACAAAACCTTGCTTTTGGGGATCATAGGCTTCGATGGAGCCAATGCTGAGAATTAAAGAAAATAACGCACGATTTGTCTCTGTGGCTATAAAGCAGGTTTCTTATTTGGTCTGAAATTAAGTTCACCCTCAATCCAGTGGGTCACACTTGACTGAAAACATTTGATCAAAACAGTGCATTGTAGCCTACATTTGTTGGACAATGTAAGTTGTAACAGAAACGTTAGTAGGTGATAGTAGGCTATTAAAAAAATACACAATTAAATGGGCTGATAAAGCAATGGTATTGATGATAAATGGAACGCAGAGTGTAACGATGTGCTTGCTTGTCGTTAAGGGAAAATATGTATTTATGTCGATTTGATATTGATAATAAAGTGTCAAAATATTTTACATACATTTTATAGTCTAGGCCCATGTGTGTCACTTACACATTCACAACTCTGGGGTTTAAACATTGCCTTGTAAATCTAGACATACCCTAAACTTAATACATTAAATTATAGTCCTTTTTGGTCTGGAATTGAAAAATCCATGTAGTCTAACAAAAACATCCTGCAAAGGAAAAGGCATTTTACTGTATTCAGGGGCTAACTGGTGATCATGTTGTATTAAGTCTCATTACATAATATGCACATAAAAACTGAATGTGCATATCATGCAAATATAAATGTTCTGTTTAACGACACATGCTAAATCAATCTGACAGAAAAAAAACACGCTCATTCCGATTGGAATGCGACGGAACCGGAAGCGTCTAGTAAAGCGATGACGTAATGAAGAGTCTCCATTCCTAACGTAGGACAACACTGGAAGAGCAAAACTTTGGTGAAGTCGGCTGCCGGGGTCTCGGAAAGTTATTTGAAGTGTTTTTACCCGTTCTTAGATTATTTCAACGTGCAGTACGTGAGACAGATGTGGAATTATTGATGGATTCGCGGTATGAAATTCAGCGGAGGGCCGGTGGAAGCGGCTTTAGCGGAGGCTCTGCCAATGCATCCCCAGCCCTCACCGGAGCCCAGTCTCGGCGCAAGAAGATGCCGCCGAGACCGGCCGATTATAAACTTCAGATAATTATTATTGGCTCCAGGGGGGTTGGTAAGACCAGCTTAATGGAACGGTTCACAGATGACACATTTTGTGAAGCCTGCAAGTCAACTGTCGGTAAGAAAACACAAAAGGCTAGCATGGACGTTGGGTAGTAATTCACGTTAGGTCTAACGTTATAACGTTAGCTAGCGAATGCAGCTGCCATCGCATGTGTTTGTGTTCAAGTTAGCTTGACAGTTAGCTAGTTAGATTGCAGATTGATGGTAGTGTTATGTTCCCTTGTGAAAGGGACGATAATCAGTTAGAGGATAGCGATCTGACTTTTAAAAAACTAATAATTGTATAAAGTTACACCTTGTGCCAGTTAATTACGCAACTTTTCATTAAACGTCGTTTTCTTTGACTTTCAAAAGTGAGTGACTCAACACGGTGACATTAACATTACTTTGAAATGTAAGTTGAGCATTTATCGATTAATATAGAACTATGATCAACGAAAGCTTGTAGTTGACCTTTTAGTGTCACTGGTGTATGGCATGAGATTTTACACAGCACCCTCACGCCTGGGGCATGTTTACTTGCGTGTGTTCAAAACATTGGCTATCTTAGATTATGACAGCAACAGAGGTCGACCGGTCAGCTGGGCCCACTGAGCAGTTAAGTGTTGCAATAGGTGGCCCTCATACAAGCTTACATAGCTTTAATTACATTCACATTTATGCATTTATCCAAAGCGACTTACAAAAGAGGATAACAATCAAGCTACCTAGAAGAAACCTTAAAGAGCATACTGCTAGGGGATTGTAGTGCATCAATGCTGTTAAGTGCTAGGAGAGAAGGTGTTCTCTGAATAGCTGAGTCTTTTAAGAGATTTTTGAAGGCATATAGACGCCCCTGCTTTAAATTCCTGTATATGCCATTTCTTTATATTTCATATCAGGTTGACCGAGTAAGGCATCTGAAATGGAACAAAGGCATTACATGATATAGCACCAAATTACACTATAATAAACAACCCAAAAGACTTGTCTTTTTGAAAATGTGTAATGTCATACTATATCATAACCTGATTAAGTACTGCCTCCAGCATGATGCGGGCCTGACAGAAGCATGCCTGGAATTGTAACCTGTCAATGTTTCCAACTCTGCTTGGCAGACAGCGGGCTAGTGTCTCTATGCAAGCTAAGCCCATGTGGTCTAACTTGTGAGTCTCATTACCAAATCATGCTGAAAGGCCAAGATCAATGCTTCAGTCAAATATACCATGTAATTTAGCCCAGTGTGCTGACAGTTGAATTATTACTGTGTGTCTATGTAAAGCAACATCAAGCTGTTCTTTTACTTTAAAATAATATCAAATTTGTTTTATGCCACTGACTTTAAGATATGGAGAATGGAGTGCAATACACAGATACCGCATGCTCAGCATGCCTGATATTGCACTAGCTTAAGTGAGGATAGCCTAGATCTGACTCTAATTATATTTTTGATATACTGGGACCATCATGATTCGAGATCCTATGTGTAGACATCCAACAGATTTGGATCTCCTTAACACCCCTACGTACACACAAATGACAAAAACATAAGAGTCCATTTATCACAGTTGAATGTTTTGTTTTCTAGACACCTCCACGCATTGTCTGGCCATCTCCGGTGTGTGAGTGCAGAAGTGCAAGTTAGCGCAAGCATTAACTCTCATATTGCATCAAGCAACACCCCTCAGCAGGCTTGTGTTGTCGCCTGTCCATGTAAGAGGATCCTGCTTCTAGCCCACCTGCCTGCGTGCACAGAAATTGACACTGTTACTGCCATCGCCACCCCGAATAGCTGGGCTAGTCTCAGACTGGGAGATTACACACATATATGAGTGTGCACACACAAGCACAAACACACACAGATACAGAGGGAAATCACACGACCACAGGGAGGAGAGGTGGTCTCTCTCTTTTTCAAGCACACATACCCCAACACGGTTAGCTCCCTCCACAAATCCCCCTCCCGAAATAGTACGATCGCACACAGCTGTTATGGTTCTGCACACTCACACTGGTGACACAGCTGAAGTCTCACAACTCTGTAGAGTCACATGAGCATTGGTCATGTGATCACCATAATTCCCCAGAATTCCATGGGCTTCTTTAGTCTGATTCACCTGCTAGGACAGCAGCCCGCCCAGCCTATTATCAGCCTTTTGGAGTAGGTGACCACTATTTAGTTATGTTTTGTTCTCTCTTATTTATTTCGGGACAGAGGAATCGTGTAAAATGAACAGACTCAATTTCCAGAGGTCTCTTGTTGTTTGCCTCATTAATGCGACCAGCGGATCTGATTATTGTTGGTGTTTGTTTCAGCCTGAGAACCCTAGCAAATTTGAATATGTTCTGCAATGAACTCAGCTGTGCAGACTGTAGCTGTGTAGCTGTGTAGACTGCAGACCTTGGGTTTTTCTTTGAACTGTTGTGGTAAACAGTAAAACCTTAATGATGCATTTGCTGCATTTCTGAAGAGTATTAATAAGACCTTAAGGCTTCAAATTAACTTCAAATCTCATGGAAGGTTTAGGCTACATCTTCACTGATGTGGGTTTGGGTCCTGGTCTATGTTTGTGTTAGAACTTGGCTTTTTTCAGAGAGATAGGTTTTCACAATGCACCTCGCCTCCAAATATATTTCACTTTCATTTCAGTCTGTTTTAAATGAAAGTGGCTCCTGCTGATCATTTTTTTTACAGTGGAAATGTAGAGGAGTAGATTAGATTGGCTAGGCTACATGCTCATTACAGATCTCTCTCTCCAGCTCTCCTTCTCTGTAGTTCTCTCTCTCTCTCTCTCTCTCTCTCTCTCTCTCTCTCTCTCTCTCTGGGGGCGCGCTAAGCAGACAGCTGTAGACAACATCACTACAGACATGAATCTCAGTCAAGTCAGAGTCTTCTGATGCCAGTGCTGTAGATGAAAGCTTTTTTTTTTTGGTATTTGTGGCATGTTCCTTCATGTCTCGCCCCCACCCCCAGTGTTTTAGGCCCTCATACCCTGTTGTCTGTCCTTCTCTCCCTCTTCCTCCCCTTTCTTATCTTTGTTTACTCTACCCTTTCTTTTTTCCATTTCCATCCTATTGCATCTCTCTCTCCCTCCACTTTTTATATTAATGACTCCCTCCCTCTCTTTCTCTCTCTCAAGGGGTGGATTTTAAGATCAAAACCGTGGAGCTGCGTGGGAAGAAGATTCGTCTGCAGATCTGGTGAGTGAGTGAGTGAGGGAATGAATGAAGGACTGAATGGGAGAGTGGTGGGTCAGTGAGGCAATGAGTCAGTTGGTCAGTAAGTGACTGAACAACCGAGAGGAAAAGGAAGCCTTGGTACGTACTTAACACTTCCACATGTCTTACTTCCTGTCTATGTCTGGAGTCTGGGCCATGCAGTCCAGTCATAGTTATGATGGCAGTCACAGATAAATAAAGCCAACTCCCAGACCCTGGAATGGTAGAAAGGACTCTAGAGGAGTTCAGTGTGACACAGTGTTTTAATGCTCTTTCAGATGGACTACTATAGATCTATAGATTCCTAGAGTTTCCTTGTGAAGGACTGTCTGTGATGTATTGATTTTTTACTTGAGAGATGGCATATAGATGTGTAGTTAATACCTCCAGAATGTCTTTCTAGTGTAAGATAAGCCTTGGAGCTTTGGGTCCATTGTCCATTCCAATCGTCAGGGGCTTTTGTCTGTGTTGTGTTTCAAGAGGCCCATAAGAAGTGCAGTATCTAGATTGCGGCAGCAGATACACTGCACTGTGTAGGTTTAGCACAGCTGCAAATGTTTGTGATTCTTAGCAATAAAAAGTAGCGTGGCTGTCACTGTTGACTAGAGTAGGACTTTTATTCAATGCACCAGGGACTCGCTGTGTAGGTTTAAGGCTTCAAACCCAGTTCTGGCCATCTCTCCTTTTGTTTATAGAAATGCTGTCTGTCTGAATTTTGACGAGAAACTGGCCATTGTCATAACTCACAACCCAAAGGTGTTACTTCAAGTTTTAGCCAGGGTAGTAGCATGTCTAGGGATCTGCATCTTATCATTGGTGAAAAGTGGAGTAAAGATCCCCTCATGTTTAAGACAGCATCTTTAATCGTAGGTGGCTAAATATAACTTGTTTACAGTTTCACGGCCAATGCTAGCCTTTTACACCAGATTTCATTTGTGTGTCTGTATGTTTGTTTGTTTGTTTGTTTTTAAAATCCTGCACTGAAAGCATTACATCTTTGGCAAAGGTGGCTAAGGCAGTTTGATATGGTAAGGCGTTTTCCCCTCAGTCCCTTTCCTGTGATTGTATGTCCTTTATCTCCTCCCTACGGTCGAGCTCCGGCTGAGCTCTTTCCCTTCCGAGCTCATGAGCTCCAGCTAGTATGCCTTTGAGGGAGGCTCTGTGCCGGTGGGTGGCTGCCGCTGGATTCATTTTTGCATGGACAGGACATTTTATTCATCATCTCGTGAAAATGCAGATGTTTGGCCATTCCGACATCTAAGTGAATTTGAATGTTTTGAACAATAGAATGTTTCATTTTGTTTTGGTTTTCCATTAAATTAGGCTGCATGTACTAGACTCATGTGCATGTCCTCACTGACATGACATCTCTCTAAATGGTGAAAGAAGTCTTGCATGGTTGCATCTCATTTTCTGTCTCTTTCCACTTATTAGTATGCTAGTGTGGTGTGTGTGTTTTGTTTGTGTGTATGTAAAAGAGGGAGTGTTTTGGGGCTGTGGGCATGTCTCTTTTTGTTGCTGTGCGTGTTAGTGTGTTTCTGATTCATGCAGTGCAGTTTGCCTGCATGGCAAGTCTGTTCTTTTTTCTGTTTTGAACACACGCACACTCTGTTTTACGCACACACACGCGCACACACACACACATACACACAGTTGTATGCACAGATAGACACCCCCCCCACACACGCGCACACACACACACACACACACACACACACGCATACATTTCTAACCTTTCTCACATGTCAGATGTGTGTCTGTATCATCCTTGCAACTTCCTCACACCAACTAACCCCTCTCATTGCTGCTTGCCACCTCTTCATCTTGTCTTCCAAGACATAATTTCCTGTTCTCTCATGCTGGGGGGCTAGGGACTGGCTGGATAAAAGGTACAGTGGATGCAGGACTCACCAATCACTTGTCAACTGGCCAAGAAGCATTCTATTCACTCTTGTGTACTGTAGGCTTCACATCCTTTATCTAGTAATCCTCTAGTAGTGATTGTAGGTGGACGTTGCTCACTGACCTGTTCTTGCTTTTAAGAAACTGAATCATGATTATAGAGTGATCTATACAGAAGCTGATTTAGATTCAACATTTATAATGCTTCTTTCTCTTTGTTTTAGCTGACTTTGATTTCATTAGTCGGTATTGACTATAACAACAACAACACTAATGATGATATTAAAATTCAGGCAAACAGGTTCCCTAATCAAATAATAACAAGAAAATGTCTGTTAATGGGATGGGTTCTGGGTTAATGGTGAAGGTGCAGTCAGCAATGCATGATTAAATCGTCCAGAACGACTTTATTTGAATTTGGGAACAAAATAAAACAAACAGGCACTCGCTCCTCAGTCAGTGTTTACAAAGAAACTCAAAACACACAAAAGACACCCACATTCTAACCAGGATGGCTTACAGTGACACCATAAGACATTAAGAGTATTTGGGGAAAAACTACCGAAAAGCTACTGAATCGTGTGATGATATTAACTGAATGTTTTGAAAAGTCTGGCATGTTCTAGCACATTTGCTATTGCTTATTTCACCTTTAACTGTTGATTGGCTTAAGTTCCAAATGGCTGACTTAGTGATTGATTGACTAACTGATTGCTCGTCAATTCAGAGCTTGTCTGTCTGGTTGAGTCAATGAGTAGTTAGGTATTTACTGATTTGGCTTGCTGACTGGTTTACTAATCAGTTGGTTGAATTGTTCAGGGACACAGCTGGACAGGAGCGCTTTAACAGCATTACATCTGCCTACTACCGAGGGGCAAAGGGTATTGTGCTGGTCTACGACATCACTAAACAGGAGACCTTTGAAGACCTGCCCAAATGGATGAAGATGATTGACAAGGTGAGTTTGGCCAGTGGGAGATTGAGATTGAAATTTTCCAATGGACAAATATGTACTTGCTTTTACAGTGGGGTAATTCTATTTTTGTTTCTGTTTATTGCCTTGATAACGTATAAAATATAACAGATTACTTATTTTCACAGATGCCATTATGTATCTTTATCAATAAAATGACTCTATTGTCATGTTATAGATATCTTTCATAGGTAGATGTGTTATAAGTGGGACTAACATTATACGAGGTAGTCGTTATAGTGAAATAACCATCCAAATTCCAAAGCCATCCACTGTCGTCCTCCACTGGGAACATCGCAGAACGTTATCCCTTACTCGGCCCTTACAGTGTTCCTCTAAACTACTTATTTATTTGTGTGTGTGTGTGTCTATGTATTTCTGTGCGTGTGTGTGTGTGTGCGTATGTGTGTTCTGAGAGAGGGAGAAAGGAAAAAGCCTGATCGACCACTCAGAAATTGACAACCTCTGACTTTTGCAGTATGCCTCTGAAGAAGCGGAGCTTCTGCTGGTGGGGAACAAGCTGGACTGCGAGACCGACAGGGCCATCACACGACAGCAGGGAGAGAGGGTGAGTCCACACACACACACACACACACACACACACGTACGTAGTGTGCTATCATACATTTGTTAGTCAGGTCAAGTGTCTTATTAGCACTGTCCTATCTTCAGATACGATATGCGCACAAACTCCTGCGTGGGGCTCTATAAGCCCAATGCAACCCAGGGTTCTGTCATTAGGCTCTACGTTATGGGTTAGTCATGTGTGTCTGTTGCTTGTATGGAGGATAAACAGGTCTGATCTTGAGCTGTTTTCATATTTTGTGTAATTTGTTTTTGAAATGTATGTGTAATTTAGAGCGATGTGGAAGCAATTGATGTTTTAATGGAAGTTATTGAGGCAGGTCATTAAGTACTTAGAAGGTCCAGTAACCTACGCTACTAGGCTAGTCGAAGATGGCTTATTCTCTTATGTTTCTCACTCATGGGGAAAAATAGTCCAGATCTAAATGACAAAACAGAAAAAACAAAATTGAATTGTGATCCTTTAAATAGGTTCTGAATCTAATCATGGAGCAGTTGAGGATTCCCACCCCTAGTATGCCTTGGACGATCTGCAAAGGCCTTTTTAATTCTCTGTACGGCAGACGGTTGCATGCTGCTTATATACTGCATTTGCCATGTGGTGGATACTTATTATAAGTTCCAGAATTCAGAACCAAGTCTAATCTGCTCTGGAGACAGCTGACACGTGTGACAGGTGTTTATTGTGTTTGTGTGTGTGTGTGTGTGTGTGTGTGTGTGTGTTTTGTCAGTTTGCCTCTAGGATATCTGGCATGCGTTTCTGTGAGTCAAGTGCCAAGGACAACTTCAACGTGGATGAGATCTTCCTTAAGCTGGTTGATGACATCCTGAGCAAGGTTGGTGACTACTGTGGGTGTGTGTGTGTGTCTTGATTAAATGAAAACAAATATGCCATGCTAAAGTGTGTGTGTGTGTGTGTGTGTGTGTGTGTGTGACAAAGATATTTGCCAAAAAAATGTTTGTGAGGCTGAATCTGTCTTACAGTATTATCCTGGATATATGTAAGAGTGTAGTTTTATTGATATGTTCAGATGTAATGTCATGTCCATCCCCTTTCTGCCTCCTTCCATAGATGCCTCTGGAGGTCCCCAGTAAAGAGCTCTCCAACAGTGTCCTCTCTCTGCAACCTGAACCTGAGATCCCCCCAGAGCTGCCTCCCCCTCGAGCCCGCTGCTGCTGAAGACCCTCCTCTCCCTTCTGCTCCCCCCCTCCACATCCAAATTTACACAGATTACATACACATAACCCCCCCGACACACACACACACACACACACACACACATGTAAAAACACATAAACACACTTGCACTGCATTTCACCGTGAGACCCCTGACCCCCATCGCGTCATCGTGGGCACATCCTGGCGTCCTGATGTTGTGCTTCGAGCATCGCAGTGACCTTGACGGCGACCCTTAAAAGTCTGCCTTTGGCCCCGTGACCTAGAGAATCACCGCAATCTCCTCCCAGGTTTCAGCTCTTGTGTGTGCGCAATTCACAGATCTGACCAGCAGAGGGCCACCTAGGCCCACTCCACTCTGCAAGTCAACGTTGTATTGATGGTGAAAATGCAGAATTTACATGCGTAGACAGACACACTAGCACACACAATGCCCAGCCTACCTCATATCCAGTCATCAGAGCTGGGTGTTGCATTACAGTTACCTTGTGAGTAGTCTCAACTAGTCCAATATACTTGGTAATGTACAAAGTGTACAAACCGGATTCCAAAAAAGTTGGGACAAATTGTGAATAAAAACGCAATGATGTGGAGATGGCAAATGTCAATATTTTATTTGTAATAGAACGTAGATGACAGATCAAAAGCTTAATCCGAGTAAATGTATCATTTTAAAGGAAAAGTATGTTGATTCAAAATTTCACAGTGTCAACAAATCCCAAAATCAGTAGCAATAAGAGGCTGGAAAAAGTAAATGTGAGCATAACGAAGAGCTGGAAGACCAATTAACACTAATTAGGTCAATTGGCAACATGATTGGGTATAAAAAGAGCTTCTCAGAGTGGCAGTGTCTCTCAGAAGCCAAGATGGGTAGAGGATGGGTAGAGGGTAGAGGCAGTGTCTCTCAGAAGCCAAGATGGCTGGAACAATCTCTGTGCGTAAGGGTCAAGGCCATAAAACCATACTGGATGCCCGTGATCTCCGGGCCCACTGCACCACAAACGGGAATGCTACTGTAAAGGAAATCACAGAATGGGCTCAGGAATACTTCCAGAAACCATTGTCAGTGAACACAATCCACCATGCCATCTGCCGTTGCCAGCTGAAACTCTACAGTGCAAAGAAGAAGCCATTTCTAAGCAAAATCCACACGCTCATGCGTTTTCACTGGGCCAGTGATAATTTAAAATGGAGTGTGGCAAAATGGAAGACTGTTCTGTGGTCAGACGAGTCACAATTCGAAGTTCTTTTTGGAAATCTGGGACACCATGTCATCCGGACCAAAGAGGACAAGGACAACCCAAGTTGTTATCAACGCTCAGTTCAGAAGCCTGCATCTCTGATGGTATGGGGTTGCATGAGTGCATGTGGCATGGGAAGCTTGCATGTCTACATCATAAAGAGGAAGGTGCGACAAAGACATGGGAAGCTTGCATGTCTACATCATAAAGAGGAAGGTGCGACAAAGAAGGCCCAAGACGATTGAACAGTTAGAGGCCTGTATAAGACAAGAATGGGAGAGCATTCCTATTTCTAAACTTGAGAAACTGGTCTCCTCAGTCCCCAGACGATGTTGAGTGTTGTAAGAAGAAGGGGAGATGCCACACAGTGGTGAAAATGGCCTTTTTTGGAATTTGTTGACACCATAAAATTTTGAATCAACATATTTTTCCCTTAAAATTATACATTTTCTCAGTTCAAACTTTTGTTCCGTGACTTATGTTCTATTCTGAATAAATTATTAGAAGTTGGCACCTCCACATCATTGCATTCAGTTTCTATTCACGATTTGTATAGTGTCCCAACTTTTTTGGAATCCGGTTTGTAGTAGTGGTGTGGACATGCACTAAATATTAGACATTAAAGCACATTGACATGCACAAACACACCACACTTGCCTATACTGACACAAACATAGTCCACTAAAGACACACACACACACACACACTTACACACACACACATGGGCTTAACCAGGCGCCAACACACCTGCCTTAGCCTGTAAATCTGTGCTGCCCTCTCTGAGACTCTCTTTCAGAAACAATGAGAGCAAAAAGCCCTGCAGGTGATGACAGTTGTGATCCCTGTTGCCCTGCTGCCCCTGTTCCACATCCAGCTACACCCACAGCAGCCATGTCCATCGCCTCCCTCCCCAGGGGTCCTGCCTCACGAGGAGCCACTCGCTCTAATGAGGATTTGGCACACCTGGATCCTGCACTCCACCTGGACTGAAGTATGGCTCTATGTGAGCTGGAGTGTGGCGTTCCCTGGGAAGGCATGTTTCTTCTGCTTTTCTCACCCTCTCTCTGATGCCCCCTTCTGGTTAGGCATAGCTATCAGCCACTACAGACTTTGATTTAAGAACAAATTAGGTGTATCATCATCACGAAGTGATTTGCCACCAGGACAATTGCGTACAAATGAATAAACTCAGTATCCCACTTTTTAAATGAGAATTATCTCAGTCCATCATATCAGGGCACAGTTAATGCCCTAACAAGCAGAACAAGCAACAGAATATGACTAGGATAAGTAAAACACATGCACACTGTCTGGAGGTTTCAGTAGCTTATGCGCCCAAGTATTAGCATTAGCAGTAGTAGCATTTTAACAGACAGTGCAAAGGTCAAAGGGCCTCGATATAGGGGTTGCGTCTTCACAGACCAGTTTTATCATGTCAGATCAGATCACCCTTTTTTTTCATTACAGTTTCAAGATTTGTTTGTGTTTGTGTTCTCTAGGCAGTGGCTTTACAGAAGTGTTTTTTTTAATGGACGTGATTGCATTTTATGTTCCATAAAAGCACCAGTCTGTCCTTAACAGTTGCCAACCCACAAGCTTGGTTAA
Source organism: Limnothrissa miodon (assembly GCA_017657215.1). Lineage (NCBI taxonomy): Eukaryota > Metazoa > Chordata > Actinopteri > Clupeiformes > Clupeidae > Limnothrissa > Limnothrissa miodon. The sequence goes on from JAGFZM010000061.1 coordinate 3,875,104, forward strand.
TATTTGCCCTGTGCCCTAACAGTATTGTATGTACATTAATGAAAAAATGGGTTGTTTTATTTTTGTTTGTTCGTTTGTGTTTGGACCTTTTTGAACTGTTTTTTTTTTTTGCACTACAATCTGTTGTAGCCTTCTTTACATGCCACGTTGTATTATGCACATCAGACATTGGGACGTTTATCGTAGAAGCAGTTGATATTTCTGAGTTCTGTGTTTCTGCCGCAATGTTCTTTAGCTCAATGTAATGAAATGCCACTCAACCCACAGTGACCACCCCCATGCACACACAGATGTCTGTCTGTGGGGTGGGGCATGCTGCAAAATGGCCAGCTCTGTCAATCAGGAAAGGCACGAGACCTGTGAAGGGAAACAGAGTTGGCAAATTAAAATGGCACCTTGGTTACCACCTCCTAAACCCAGTAATGAAAATCTGCCATTTAAAGTGCAAGTGCTGCTATGTAAAACACACCTGTGGGTCAAGCTGTTTGTTTCCAGCTGGTCAGAATGTATTCAGATCAGATCTACCCATGCAGCATAGCAAAGCCTGCTTATATGAATCAATTTTAAGTTAGTCGGATCTAAGTCTTAATGGGGGGTCTTCTTGCCACGAGGTGTTTAGTGTCATCTGTAATCAGTCAAGAAATCCCATATCAGCTTATCATTTTGTGGCGCGACAGTAACGCATCCCTAAATAGATTCACAATTATCATTTAGACAGCCCAGTTAAGGTTTGTTTTCAGACACTACATATAAACAGATATGGATGTTAGAAGTGACAGTGTTTTATGGATGCTAATGCTAGTTATTAGCCTCCATTATTAGCATGGAATAGTCACAGTCACCATCCCAGAGTCTGAGCTTCCTGTGGAGTAGCTGTACCACTCAATCACTCACATTGTACTTAGGGGTAGCTGAGACTTACTGTAGGGACAGGTGTGTGCGTGTGTTTGAGAAGGACAGAGAGAGAGAGGGTGAAAGAGAAGTAAGGGGTCGCTGGTGGCACCCTAACCAGGTCAGGGACTGGGCTTAGTCAGCTGTGATTGAGGTAAGTCTCATAGAGTGAAAGACTGGCAGCTCCTCACAGACCCAGATAAGCATCTCTGATCCTCTAGTAGTCTGGGTGCAGTCCTTCATGGCCACATGTCTGACTCCTAGAACCCTCAACATGCTTGTAGTTCCAACCTGGTCCTACAGGATACGTTTATACATTATGTTGAATAAGACTTGATGTATTATATGGGCTAATACAACCCCCCCTCTCCCCCCGATCAGTTTGAAAGGACTCACCTTATAGGGCTGTGGCACAGAAGGTTGAGTGGTATTGTGGAGTGTTCCAACATTCAAGTTGAACTCAAGTCAAAGGACTGCATGTTAAAGTCAGGACTCTTTCTCACTGGGAAAAAAATAATGACTGCTACTTTTTCACTGTCCTGTGGTGCATCTGTGTTTGTTTATCTATTTTTATTATTTACTAATGGACATCTTACAGTGTTTCCAGCTGGTGTGTAGATGTTGAATCTGGAGTTTTTTTTTCTTCTTTTTTTTTTAGTGGACAAAATGTTCACTCTTTTTAATTCGGAGAAGCTCATTGTTCATCTCAGCTACACTTACACTTATTTGTAACGTTGTCCTGGCACACTAACAGTGTTTAAGCATGTCCTCACCTGGACATTTTTGTCAGTTGCTACCATATCTTCTCTTACATCTTCTCTTGGCTTATTTTCACCATATATTTCTTGTCATCATGTTGAAGATGTGCTAAACTGACACTCCGAGTGTTCTCGTTATCGTTATGTGTTGATGTGACTAGGTACACTGTTAAAATGCTTCATCTTAAGAATTTCACCAAGTGCTTTTTACTTTTGGTCATGGTGGAAGCGACGGCAAAATGACAGGCATTCTGTTGCACATCAGCTCTAACCAGTTTCTGTTCGCTGTCAGATAAATAAGCTTTGACATAGAGCAACTGGATAGTGGCTGAGCCCCTTGAAACAAAATGGCTGCAATAACAGTGACTTTATTAATACTGCAAAAACTTGAGTTTTCATTTTCTTCACCATTGGGCAGCACTTGCTGAGAAGGACTGTTAATTTGTATTATGATGCTGTTGTGGTATGTGTGAGGCCACCTGCCTTGGTGTTCTTGTAGTGGTTTATAGAGGGGTATAGCCTGTTCATTTAGCAATAACCGTCATGACCACCACCATCATAGGCCTCACAGACCAAAGCTGGTTTTGGACTTAATCCTGGTCTGAACCAGTCCACAGCCAACTTAAGTCTGGGCGAGCAAACTCTGTCTCTCCCCAAGTTGTACAAACATGCCTTACCCTCGCCAATTTTTAAATATTACTTTTTATGTGTCATTGAAATTGTAACAGAAAAGTTAAATTCAAACCCTTGTTAAAAAAATGAACAAGCAGGCTCTTTCAAATATGTTTGTATGAATTATGACATAGATGGACTTAAGACATCTCTTATAGACAGCATGTTTTCAGCAGTTTTGTGATATTTATAACTTTGTGGCATTCTTTAACTAATGAAGTGCAAATAAAGATGAAATATATATTTATTATCTAGCCCAGTGATTCCTGTGGCATCATCCTTTTTTCCCTTGTCTTACCATACAGTAACCTTTACTCTCCAATGGAGGGAGCTGTTACACCGCAACCAAAGACGGATATGTCATAGCCTACTAGTATATTAGTTTACGTGTGCTCTTGGTATTGTTGATAAATACATGGGTCTAAATATCTTCTATATATAAAATGTATCCACTGGTATTGTCCAGATACACAAAGTCTTGCCCAAACTCTCAAAGTATGAGAAAGATGGTCTGGATCATTCTATACTTTTCTCGAGGCCTGAATGCTCTCTGTCATCAAATCATGTTTTGTGTTTCTCTCGTTGATGGCCTTTATTAGACACAGTGACATCTTTGATGGATGTGTGTCACCAGAATGAATTTGGGGCTGTATGGCACACTGACAGAATCACCTCCATTTACTCCATTTACTTTCCAGTCACAATCCAAAACTTACCGCCCCACGAACAGTAGATGTGTCATAATAACAGTCCGTGGGGTACATTTTCAAGAGTTTCCATTCACTTACTCGTACTGTGTGTGCGTATATAGATGTATGTTTGTGGTGCTAAGCCACTTAGTCCTTTACCACTCCTCTCCATTTGGGTGCCTACATGGATGCAAATTAGTCTAGTAAAATACACTTGCATAGCTTGCAGCCATAGTGCCTCGCAGATTTGAAATTGGGTAATTTATTATTGTGCCAATTGAGCCCACACATTGAAGAGACTGATGACTTATGACTTTCGATAAGGATCCCCATCTCTAACTGTCTGTGTTCTGTTCACCTTTGGATGTTAAGGGGTAGCTAATTATCTCCAAACACTCTACATTGAGAAAATTGAGAGCCTAAGGCAACAGGAGTGCTGTTTATATATTTCTCACTTCCGTAAGTTAGTGTATGAATTACGAGTGAGAGCGTGCGTATCGTGTGTGTGCCAACGTTTTGCGTCTTGCTGTCACATGCGCACGCAGGCGTGTCTGAGAACCTGTGGATGGTGGAGCGCAAGGAGTGCGTTTACGGTGTTTGTGAGAAACAGGCGCATGCGCCTCCGCTAGAAGCCACGGGCGTTCGGTGGGCAAACCGCAGCGGCGGTGTGCAGATTCACGCCAGATAGTGCGCGGACAGGTTGAGAAACGGACGAGAGTCAGACCACCGTGTGAGAGCAGGGAGGTCGACATCACACGGACGAAATGGAACAGTCGGAATAAAATATAGGACCGCCGAAGGATTGATGCTATCGCGTTTACGATAAGGCCAGAAGAGAGGGGGAGCTTCTCGAGACATTCTGCCTCCCTTGTTCTGTTCTGTCGCCGCATTTCCTTGAAGGAGCCCGAGAGGAGAGGGAACACACCCGCAGAGGGGAATGCAATGACAGGCTGGTGATCTAAGTAACCAAAAGCCTTCAATACGGAGGCAATGAGAAAACCTTGCTAAACAAGAACGAGTCGGTGTGTTCGTGTGTGTTCAGTATCTGTGTCTCTGTGTGACTGTGTGTGTGTGTCTAGATGTGCACCAGTCAGGAGTGATGAAAAGGCAAACTGAAGAGGGGAACCGCGTCGCAGGTGACATCTGCCAGGGTTATTCTCCTGAGCTCAGGGTTTACCGTGTCCATCGTCGACCTTCCCACGCCTCTGCCGGGATATGATGGAGAGTCCCAATGGCTCTGGCAATGACACCAGACCGCATAGTCACCACCAGCTGGAGAAGAAACGGTTAAATCGCGCCCCGTCCCCGGCGAGACCTGTCCTGAAGGATGCACACTCTCGCTCTCCGAAGACGCCCGCCATAGTCCCAAAATCTCCTAAACTCAACAAGCAGCAAGCGCCCTCAGTGCTATTAGCCACGCAAAGTCGTCTTTCGCGTCGAACCTTAACAGGGGCAAAGGACAACAAGCCCGCCCCGGCAAAAAGTCACCCCAAGTCCTCGGTGACCAAAAAGACCATTAAGGTCACGCAACATGTAGCAGCAGCAGAACCGAAAACCGCCAGCAAAGTGGTCGACAGCAGTCCACACCTTGCCAAAAGCAAAAAGGGAAAACTAGCCCCACTTTCCCATGCCCCCCTTAGTCATGGTTCCCCCGTTCGCGTTCCCACCGGTGCTACCATCGCTCGGGTCGGTCAGACAGATAGCAGTTCCGACCTGTCCGACTGCCCGTCCGAACCGCTCTCCGACGAACAGAGACTCACACAGGCGCCAAGCAGCGACGCCGAATCAGGGACGGGTTCCGGGTCCAGCGAACGGGATCATGTGGTGGCGGCAGATAATCCGTCGCAGACCGCGTCAGCTTCAGAAGCGAGCGGGGCGCCAGTCGCTCGGCTGCGCACCGTAGAGGCTCCTGGAGTGAGAGGCATGTCTCAAGCTTCACCCAGTGCAGGTGCACAAGGAGAGAGGAGCAAACAGGACAAGCCTGCTGCAGCGAGCGCACAATTTAAACTGGAGCGCAGCAAAGAATTAATCGAGGAGGATCTGCTAAGGGAAATAGAGGAACTACGATCAGAAAACGACTACCTCAAGGTACGCACCGAAAACAAATGCCAAGTAGCCGGGACGTGCGTTCCATTATAGTACTCCTTGTTCCATTCGGACATTATAAGCTAGTGTCTATAGCCTATGTGATTGAAACATTTGTTGTCATTCCAATTTGTTACACTTTGTTGATCATCATTGGACGCATTGAAATGAACTGCTGTTTGTCCTAGCCAGACTAGAACGGAGACTAAATCCCGTAAGTGTGTAGTGCGTGTGTGTGAGTGTGTGTGTGTGTGTGTGTGTGTGTGTGTGTGTGTGTGTGTGTGTGGGGGGGGGGGGGGTTAGTGTGTGCGTGTGGTGTGTTCCTGCGCAGTGATTTTTCTCTTGTCTTGATGGCTTTCACTGCTGGGCTCAGGTGTCCTGTTGTCTGACGTCAACTTCGATTTCTATTTGCATCAGTAGCTTGAAGACTAGTCAATCAATTTTTTTAGAATCAGAATCCCTTACCGCTTATAGTGAGTTTTTGTGTGTTAGTCAAACATCCCGTGAACAGATTGATAAAACAAAACCGATTCAGGGCGCAACAGCGTTGATTGCAAAGAGGTGAACGGCCAGGAGAAGAATATCAGTAACTGCACAACCATACTGCTTTGATACATAATTTGTGTTCAGATACAGACGAGTAAAAGACTGCAAGATGAAATATTAATAAGCAGGTTTGCCCTTCAGGCCCCCTTACAGATTCGTTTGCAAATATCTCTACCGTCATTTATGGACGTTATGATTGAATTACCCAGATGAGATTAAGCTTCCCAAAACGGCTAGAAAGACTTTGAATGTGATAGAATATGTAGTATATTGTTTTCATTCTGTTCAGATTTAAATAGTGACAGTCATCCGGGTTAAGGCATTTAATGTGTTTCTGCTCATTCTTGTCACATGAAAATGGCCTGTGTCATATCACAAACAGGATTTTCATAACTTTATCGCCACTCTCGGAGCGTAAAGAGGAGCCCGTTAATCGGCTTTGGTTGTTGCGCTTGTAATGGGCTGGTCCCGATGGAGCGGCTTGCCAGGCTAGGGGGCACCGTTCTCTCTCTCTCTCTCTCTCTCTCTCTCTCTCTCTGTCTGTCCTTTTCTCCTGCGACCAGATGTAGTGAGCATTTTAATTGTGCCATGATCTGAAATGTATTACTCTATAGCCTATTTGGCCCGCAGTCTATGCCTCTGATCAATTCATCTTATCAATGCAGGAAAGTCTAAAAGTACATTTCACAATACATGTACCGTATTCTCTAAGGCTGGTATGTTAATGTGTCTTCTCTGTTTGTGGTCTTGTTTGTCTGTATATTTCCTGCAGTTTAATTAAAATGAAAAAGGATAAGCTGATAGGCAATAGGTCATATGCGACTTCTTGAAATATGAACTTTATTTGCTTTTTAAAATATACACTGTATACACTAAGGAAAGGATAATAACATTTTGCAAATCCATACAATACTCTGGGGGCAGCATATGATTGGGCCAAATGAATCCTCCAACACAATACAACTCTGTACACACTTACAAAGACAAAATTGTTAATCTGAATTTTGACAGCCTACAGAATTCTGCATGGAGTAGCCTAACTGTTTCTTTATCTGAACATTATGAGGGCCTTTTTCAAAGAATCCTGAATGTTTGCCACTGAAAAGGTTCACTGAGTTAATTTATCTTGGGTATGAAGCATAGGGTGAAATAAAATCAGATTAGAAGAGAATGACATTTGTCCCCTCCTGTACTTGCCACAGAGGGTACATTTTAATGGACAGTGGACACAAAGTCTAAAGAACACATTTACTAAATAAATGATAAATACATAATTCAATTATTATCCATCTATCAAATTACTGTTATCTAACAAAACGCCTCATTTGTTATTTCCTATTGCAAATGTCTCCATGAAAAGCAACAAAATCAAAGTGCCCAAAACCATTGACGAGCAGGGCACATCTAATACTGTTGAATGCAATTGTGTGTGTGTGTCAGGATGAAGTGGACGAGTTGCGTGCGGAGATGGAGGAGGTGCGGGACAGCTACCTGGAGGAGGAGATGTACCAGCTCCAGGAGCTGCGGCGGGAGCTGGACCGCTCCAACAAGAACTGCCGCATCCTGCAGTACCGACTGCGCAAGGCCGAGCAGCGCAGCCTGCGTGCCGCCCAGAGCGGACACGTGGATGGAGAGCTGCTCCGCAGTCTGGAGCAGGACCTCAAGGTGTGTGTGTATGTGTGTGTAGTGTGTGCGTGTGTCTGTGTGTGTGGTGACGGTGGGAGGGAGGAAGGGTCTGTCAGAGGAAATGTAGATTAATGCCTTAATCTTGTGACAATGCATGCCTCATGGGCCTGTATTTGTGTGCTGTTTCTCTTTTATTTCTTATTTCTTTCTTTCTATTTTATATAAAATTGATTTCAATTCAGTTACAGTGTGTCACACTAAATATAGTCGTTTATGCTTGAGTTTTTGTTGTTATGCTTATGCCTATTATATCCGTGTGTGTGTCCATGTCTCAGGTGGCCAAAGACGTGTCGGTGCGTCTGCACAATGAGCTGGAGAGCGTGGAGGACAAGCGCACGCGGGCTGAGGATGAGAACGAGACGCTGAGGCAGAAGATCATCGAGGTGGAGATCTCCAAACAGGCCCTGCACAACGAGCTGGAGCGCAGAGAGGTGAGGAGGGAGATGCTAGATGTGGTGATGATGATGGTGATGATGATAGAGGTGAAGAAGAAGATGATGGTAGTGGTAATATGGAGGAACATGGTGATGATGGTGGTTGTGGTGGTGATGGTGATTGATAGTGATGATACAATGATAACAATAACTATGATGGAGGTGGTGATAGTGATTGATAGTGATGATAACAATGATGATACTGAGGATTATGATGGAGGTGGTGATAGTGATTGATTGTGATGGTAACAATGATACTGAGGATTATGATGGAGGTGGTGATGGATATGGTAATAATGAGGATGGTGGTGGTAATGATGGTGAAAATAAATGGTAATGGTCTCCAAACCAAGAGCTGGAGAAGAGAGGATTGAGATGGAAGGTTGCGGCAGTAGTGAGAAAAAAGATAATGAAAATCATGATGATGGTAAAATATGCTGGTTATGGCTGAAGGCAATGTGTTGACTGTTGTGTTGTAAAGTTATGAAATGCTGAGAAACAGAAAGGTTTTGTTTCCAGAGGAGTAGGATGTGTTTTCCGGTGTTTGTTTGCTGGCACTGGGTGATATAAACTGCCCTGTGGCTCTCACTGGCTCTCAGAGAGTGCCTTCCAACTGGACATGGATTTTGAAATTGCCTGGTTTTGAGATGATGCTAAAAGATGCTGTAGCTCTGTCTGAGAGAAAGGACACACGCTCACAGACCTGATTACGCACATAAGCACGCGCACACACACACAAACACACACAAAAGCAATATCAGTCATGCCGGTGTACTTGGAGCTGATTATAAGGAAATGTTATTGTGTAACATCCAAATGAGTTGTTATTTCGAACTGGCAAGCCACCTACTGTTTACTGATCATTTGGTGTTTGTGGTTCCTGGCTAGTGAACGCATTGGGTTACTGTTCTAGTGCCACATACCGCCTTACCGATGGAGAAGGTGAGAGTGGGTGAGAGAACCAACATCAGAGGTACCCTCTTTACTTGGTGGTGCTGCCCTCTCACTGTGCTGCACTGAATGTGCACAGCATCAGGTTAGGACACCAGGTGGGGTTGTCAGGAAGGATTAGCTTGGTTTGGTATAACATACTGTATCATAAAGGCTTGGCTGGTGGTCATCTGTGTGTGTGTGTGTGTTTGTCTGTGTGTGTGTGTGTGTGTGTGTGTGTGTGTGTGTTTCTGTGTGCACAGTGGTTAAAAGCACCTGCTAAATGAATAATTGTCAAGCTGTGACCCTGACAGGTTATGTGTCTAATGTCAGCCTACCAGCAGACCTCCTGCAGTCAGCAGTCTGCTTTGACCTTAAGTGTATGAAAGTGTATGTGTGTGCGAGAGAGAGAGAGAGAATAAGAGAGAAAGAGTGTGTTCAGTATATTCCTCTGTGTATCTATATGTTTGTGTAGCTGTATGTGTGGTATGTTTTTGCTTATGTGTGTGTCTATGTGTGTGAGAGAGATAGAGATAGGGTTTACAGTCTGTGTATCAGTGTGTTTCTGTAGGTCTGTGTGCATTTGTGTGTGTGTGTGTGTGTGTGTGTGTGTGTGTGTGTGCCTGCAGGTGTCTGTTGAGAAGGTCTCTGTAACTCTTCCGACTTGGTATTAGCATTTCTTTGTGACTATGAGCTTAGTGCGTCTGAGAGCCTCTGTCTGAGCAGGTGACAGTAAACACTTCTTAGTGTGTGTATGTGTGTGTGAGAGAGAGACAAACAGACACAGAGAGAGAGAGAGAGAGAGAGAGAGAGGGTGTGTGTGTGTGTGTGTGTGTCTACAGGCAGGTGCGTAGTCTCGTAATCTGAGGTAAGTCTGAAGGCTGGGCCTGTTGGTCAGGATCCATGGCTGTCTCTGTGCTAACTGGATGATGGTGTTTCTATTCCTAGTGGATAAGGGACAGGTTAGAATGATCAGGGGTGGCACGGGCACCAGTGGGCACAGATGGCACTGTGGAGGTCGGGGGAGGAGGGCAGACGAGAGCAGAGGGAAGATAGAAAGGAGGAGAGGAGGAGAAGGGAGAGGTGAGGCAGGAGAGGAAGGAGAGGGCAGTCTGTTTCGCTGTGGGGCTTCATGTCTCCCTCTTTTCCTATTCCACAGAGAGAGCAGCTGACTCATCCCTCTTTTTTCTCCTCCCCTCTTTTCTTCATTACTCTTCCATCTGCTCATTTTGCTTCTCCTTTATTTCTCTATCCTCATGCCCTCTACTCGCTAGCTAACATCCCATCTCCTAGAAAAAACTACTCCACCCCCTCTACTCCCCTCCCTTCTCGTCACTGCTCTACTCTCTACTCTCTTCTCCTTTACCAAGTGCTCTTTTCTCCTCTTCTCTTTTCTGCTCTGCTCTCCTCTACTTTGCTCTCCTCTCCTCTCCTCTACTCTCCTCTTCTCTCCTGTGCTGTGGGATACTCTAGAGTTATAGCAGAGACCCATGATGGCCAAGTTGACTGGTACAATGGGGGATTGCTTCTGCCATCTCCTGCCTCCTGGACGAATGCCATGCCGGGCACCCTGCGGTGAGGTGCCTGGGTGCCTGTACCAGTGCTTGAGGCCAGTGCATCAAAAGCATATTTTGGAAGCCTATGCTACGGTGTGCCAAGAGGGACAAAAGACAGTATAAACCTTGCCAGGTCTCCTCCCTCACCCACTCTGTTCAAAGCTGGGCTACCGAACTGTCTGTCCCACATTCAGGAAGCACACACACACACACACACACACACACACACACACACACACATACTCACATTCAGTCCTGTGAATGTTCCACCTGAACATTCTGTGTGTGTTAAGGCTATTCCATTGTGTGTGATGGTTTATTTTCTAAAGGCTGTTTCATAACCATCTCTCAGTGATTCCACTGCTGTCTGTTTTAGATGGTACAGGTTATATGGTAAGGAAATCTTATAAAACTGACCACACACACACATGTTTTTTACATGTTCAAAGAAAGGTTATAAATATCAGTGCACAGTTATCTATTCTCACACATGCTGGCACATGCACACACGTCGCTCACACACACACTCATACACTCACATGTAGTGGTGAGAGTTGGCTGAGATCTTGTCGATTCCCTGGTGCTTTGCCCTAGAAAAACACCAGCTCTGCATGTGCAGGAGGGCTGTGTGTCACGTGATCTACAGTACTCTTTTCCCCATCCTCACTATGCACACACACACACACACACACACAATTACATATTCACACAGTTACACACCCACAAGCCCACATGATTTCTGTCATTCTTTCTTGTTTCTGTCCATTTGTGTTAGTGTGTGTGTGTGTGTGTGTGTGTGTGTGTGTGTGTGTGTGTGTGTG
>JAGFZM010000062.1:0-35000 GCA_017657215.1 Limnothrissa miodon
TTTTTTTTTCCGCTCATTTCAAATGTCTATGAACTAACTAAGATATGAAGGTACCATACATATGATACCCCAAATCAAAAGATCTAAGCCCTGACTCCATCTCTCAGCTTGTTACACAAAAAAAGTTAAGTCAAAAGACCAAAAAAATGATTTTTGAATATTATTTTTTGTCAAATATTGCTTGGGGCCCCTATGTAAATTCCCATAGGGACTTTTTGTAAACAAGAGGGCCCACTGACATTCAAAAGTTAAATGTTTAAAACCCCTTTACCTAAAAACATAAAATTGGTTTCAAATGAAAGCTAAAACCCTGGGCTTTCATGTCTGTTTGCTTGATTTGAAGTTATTCCTTCTGGCACAGGTGGGACGGTGTGCCTTAGAACAGTCTTTTCCACGTCTCTTCTCATTTTTCAGTTAGTTAACATCTTCTCCATACTGATTAAAAGTGAACAGATTGTAATGCATGCCAAATAACTGGCATATTAGCAGAACATTCAAGGAATCTGTATAGGGATTATGTCCATGGGAACTACAGCCTAATACTATAATATAATATAATATAATATTTAATCTGTCCACAGTACTTACCTGAAAAGAAGTTTTTGTCCTGCTTCTTTTTTGATGATATTAAGTTTATAGTAATGTCGAAGAGCCCTTGACATTTTCTCATAGGTCATGTTGACCCTATTCTAAAGTAAGAGTGGAAGTGCAAAGTCATGAAGTTACCAACGGAAATTAATATCATCTGACTATAAAACGCTGTTGTGTTTAGTCACAAACCTTCTGATTGCCCCACAACCGTGCAAGCCCATTGGGGTCTACTATCCTGAAGACCATAGTATGTGGATCATCCCATTTTATGAAGCTTTTGTACCGACTGTCTGACAGCAATTGGTAAACATAATCCCAGAGGAATCTACAATCTGAGATGGAAAGAACAGAAGACATGACGAACATTCAAACAACATCCACATAAGGAATAGAGTACAGTAAATCATGATGTCTGCACTGTGCAAGATAATACAAAACTACTTTCACTTTCTTTGTGGGGCACATTTGTCTATATATGGGAAAAAAATGCTTAATTTACTACACACTATGCTAATCTTACATAAAACATTATTTCAGAAAAACATGAACAGAATTAGTACCTTCTTGGGCTCTAAATACACTTTGTATAGTATGCCATTTCAGTTCCATTAACGGAAAATCTTTCAGTGCTACTACCTGCTATCTTCCCATTGGCCTCTGCATGTTGTGAAGCTGGTTTATCTGTCCGGCTGGACAGATTCAGAGGTTCCTCTCCTCCGACAGGGTCAATATCCTCTGTTTCCTGCCCAGAGGGATCAATGGAAGGAAACTTTACTTCGCCTGTGGCAGAAGAGAGACCTCTGTGGAACTCTATGGGTATGAAGTGGATGTGAATTAATAATCAGTATAATAACAATGATTAGACTAATTAGAAATACAAAAACATATATACTGAGTGTATCTCAGATGTGCTTTTTTAAATTTAGTTTGTAGATGCTCCAACTTAATTCATCTCAATATGTACAGTACAAACAATCTCTGCTCCAGTAACAATCTCTCCACTAACCTGACACAACCTGCTGTGCAGGGCTGGTGTGTGGAAGGGTGCTGGTGTCCCCAACATCCAGATAGTGGTGAGAGGGTGAAACACATATTGCTCTGGTGTGAGGATTTACTGAGCAAATAGGAACAGACCTGTTTGATATTACAGAGGCTAAAGTTGGAGTGATCACAACAAAAAAGGAAGAAGGAACAAAGAAGGAAGAAAGTTACAAAAGGACAAGATAGAATTATCACCTCAAATGGCATAAACTTTACAATAAGACTGGCCAGTTTCCCTCAAGCAATGTTTGGAATTGATATACAGATAGCACATTTTCACTTCCTAATGCTGAAACCATTTCCTCATATGGCACACAGAAAAATCAAATACTGCCCAATCATGTTGGGTTAAGTCAGTCAGGGTCAAATCAACAAAACCCTGTAGACCACACCCCCTGGCACAGGTCCTTGCTTGTATCAAGTCAACATTCAATCTGTGGAAGTCACACATTCTGACAGACTCACGTAAAGTGGCTAGACTTTAATGGGATATAAAGCATTAGTTCAAAACACTAATACTCTGCTATCATGTAGGCTGTGTCTGTACATATTTTAAGTTATATTTAGAAAACCAATACGTTTCTAATAATAATTTACGTGCTGATAAATTATAGGCATTATGATTGCATTTGGGCCTTGGAGGCAGGTAGGAACTTGCAAAATAAAGTTCACACCATCACAATATTAAAGGGATAGTTCGGTTTTTAACACATTGAGCCCCTTTCACAGGTTGTCTAAAATGAAATAAAGTGGTTGACACCAAAATCTTGATGATTGCTCCTGTCTCAGCTATTTGGGAAATATAGAATCGCCTCTGCCTGCCTTTAAAATGGCTAGCAATGGGCATGTGTTGTTTCTATCCTTAAAACACTGGTTTTTAAAAAAGTGCTACTCATGGAGTGATTAGTGGCATTTGCTGATGTTCCAACCCAAGTATCTTAGCAAAATACAGTTTCTGTCATGTTTTATTTGCCATTTTGTAAGTCCCATAGGGATCTAATTGCTCCTTCATATAAACAAAGTGCCAAATAAAACATGACGGAAGCTTTATTTCGCTACGATACATGTTTTGGAACATCATTGAGCACCACTAACCACTTGGTGAGTGGCACTTTTTTAAAACCAGTGTTTTAAGGATAGAAACAACACATGCCCATTGCTAGCCATTTTGAAGGCAGGTAGAGGCGATTCTACATATCCCAAATAGCCGAGACAGAAGCAATCGTCAAAATTTCGAAGTCAACCACTTTATTGCATTTTAGACAACCTGTGAAAGGGGCTTAATGTGTTAAAAACCGAACTATCCCTTTAAGATAAAGAAAAAACATTCTGATCTTATGCAAGTGCCTTGAAAACAAAACACTGTTGCACTGTTTAAGCAAACATCCAGGTTATTAGAGGCAGGTTACAGACCTGTGTAATTACTTGTTAGTATTTGGGGTTTTATTGGCTGAATGGGCGGAACTGTGGGGTTGCTGAGATTCTCAGAGCCAGACTGTGTTCCTCTGCGCTGTTGCTTGACATACTGAAGGAGCTCATACAAGACATCACCTGCAGGTGGTACATCAATCTGTGTGTTTACTGTAATCTAATTAGAAATGCATACAAAAAATGTTTCCAAAAATAATAATTATTGTTGATATACATCATAATCTGCATTATCTACAAAAAAACAAAACAAAACTGGAAGACACTGTTCTTTATTGCTGCCAATGTGCACACTGACACTTTGCATGGCAACCTTTAAGTTTATGAATGAATAATTGAACGTGAGGCACACTGTGCAGTTCAAGTCGCTAACCTGAACTAGGACTACGTAGACGGAAGTCTTCTTTGGTGAGGAGACACAGAGCTTTACCATTCATCTCAAACTTTTCCTGCTCTGTCTTGCGGAGAGAATACTCCTTTTGAGCCCAGCGTAACCAGTGGCTTACATCACTTTTGTCCCAGAGTGATGGGTTTATCCCTGGCATTAATGAGATAGTGAAGTTGAGTTACATTAGGTAATTCAGTAGATAGGCAGACATTTAGATATGTCTTGTACCATTTGTTATGTGAATGTGATAGCCTACTAATAAATACTGTACATCAGCAGCCTTAATTTAGATTAATCTTCAAATGTAGTTAGTGCAGATGTAGAATGAAGAGACAACAATTATGCCACAGTTATTAATTTCCTTCCAGTGTAAATTTGATAAGGGCACCCATTAATCAATTCCTTTATTTAGTTATCTATTTATTTTACTCACTCAGTCTGCCAGGGAGTGTGCAAAGTTCCTCATCTGGGTACAGGGAGACTGCATTGGCAATGTTTTGACTCCCCGTCTGTGCTGAATTTACTTTATACTCTTGCTGAATTAATAGTAGAAGTCAGTTATGAATATGGCCTTGCCTTACAGTCAGTTAACATTTGTTTGGCCAAGTCGGGACATAGAAAACAGCACCAAAAAGGTTAACAGCTCTTTCTTTTATAAATTAATCATGAACTCTGAATCAGTTCCGAAATAATATAGGCTACTATTTAGCAAATTAAGTCCAGAAAAAAACTAGGATGAAGGAAAATATGGAATTTTTGCTCCACTATATTTCACATTCAGTCTAAATAAAAGCGAAACAGAAGGTGCCACGTATTTTGCTGACTTTAGGAAGATCATTTTGTTTAGCGTCTAACTTAGTCTATTTCAGTGCATTTTTATCTTTTTTATGTGCATAGGTCTATAGCCTATAGGAAAAAATTTTTTTTTTCCCGTAGACTATGTTAACTTACCTGGAGTAAAGGTGGCGGTGGGGAACCGTCACTCATATTCCAGAGGTTTAGCGCAGCAAAAAGCTCAACCCCTTCTTTTTTATTTTACCTGATTGATCACAAGCCTACCGCGTCTCACAACCAACTCCAATTCCAACATCTAGGTCTGTAAGACAAGTAGCATTGAAATTCAGCAACGGTGCTTTCGAACTGGAGGCTATCGCATAATTTTAGGCTATCCTTCCGGGAAATGAAATCGAAAGGGACCGGATTTGCCTATGAGGGTGTGTTTGGGCAAAACAACGCAGTAGCTGGATCAAGGTCATAGGCAAATCCTCCAGTTTCAATATCTAATTGACATATCCTGCACCACAACATGATAATAAATAATAGGTAGGCCTACGACCATGTTTTTAGAGACTGGCCAATTAATAATAATAATAATTAAAAAAAAAAAAAAAAAAGCCCACCATTACCTTTAGCATTTTATATAGGCCGAGGCCTAAACCTTGTGCATGTAGTTCAAGTGTAAATCCTTTAACTCTTATTTTGTGCCAAGACTCACTGACCTCCAACTGTGCCATCTACCGGCTTCGGATACACACAGCTATGTACAACGCGCCTCTTCTTCCTGACTGGACCATAAAACGAAGTAGCCTACTGTGAACTGTCACCTGCCATGTGTGGACGTCTAAGAAAGGTAGGTCTATTTCGGTTAACTTTTAATTGAGTTTAATCTCTCCAACAACTGGTGCAACTGTGATTTTACCAAACAGTGCAGCACCATCAAAATTGGATTCTGTCTGTCGTTCCTTATCGTAAACAACAGCTTTTAGAAGTCAGAAAGGGTTGCGCGTACAAACTACTGCATTCTATTTCAGACGATATTTCATATTTCAAACGATGGTAAATATTTACATACTGGTAGGCTATTATGAAAAGCCCTCATTGGTTTTGCAAAAAAAAAAAAACCTTGTGATTAATTTAACGTAGTCCTATGCGTTTTGCTGTAGCCTAAGTCTGTTGTGAACTCGACCGCACGACCAGTGAAACACGCGTATACGGACGAAACTTCTATGGTCTGCGTGTAATGAAAACATTACGCTCCCCATTGACTTCTATTCTGATAATGCTGCAAACTGACAATGTGTTCATCATAAATCTTTGGTATAAGATGTAATTCAAAGACAATTGCACTTTTATAATGCACTAAGAAACTACAAGTCTACACACCAAAAATCTCAGAAATCTATCTAGTGGATCTTTTGATCTCAAAACCCCCTATACAGTTTGGGTTGCTTTAAAGGAAAGTTCCACCCCTATCTGAAATTGGGTCATTGGCACGCTGCCGTTAGCCTTAGCTTAGCATAGTCACTGTAATCTAGTGTTGCCAGCTAGAACCTTTTTAAGCAGCTATATGCTAGCAGAGACTAGGTCACAACTGCCAAATCTGTAAGAAAAGGATATGACTCCCAGATCATTCCACTTTTGACTTACAACCCATGTCGATCTCTCGGATAATAATATTTGGACTTTATTGACGACATGCAAATAAAACATGTAATTTAGCTGTCTAGCTCCATAGACGTCTATTGATTTTGACCGCGGTCTCCCCCTTGGTGAACTGCAACTAAAGTCAAAGTGAATGGAGTTAATAGAGAGTGGCAGGGGTCTCTGTAAACGATGGGTAAACGTATCCATTAAGCTCACCCAAATCTGGGTAAGTGAGCTTAATAGGAACACCCATAGTTTTGGAATAAAAATACAGTAGATTTAATTTTAAGATTACTATTTTGTTACATAAATGTACTTAATTATATATAAAATCATATACTACTTGCAGAGAGTATATGATTACTGCATGGGTTTAGACATAAACTTTTCTTCAGTGATGTCACACTGATGTGCTCCATTTTCTATGCTCATGTTAAAATTATATGAAATGTTTAAAACATACGGCACTCTACAAATATTATATCTATATAAAATCTGGAAATAAATTGTATGTACTGAATAGTAAAACACAAGATATCATCACTTGTGATTTGTTAGATCAGCATAGTGCACAATTTAATATGACTAGCATGCTAACCACATGTTGTAACACTGACTTAAAGTCTGTAAACCTGTTTTATGTTGTACCTTGTACCTCAAACTTGTGCTAAGTGGTGTTAGAAACATTAATCTCTTAAATTTGTAAAAACATAGTGACACTTGCCTAAGATAAAAGTTGAAGTACCTAAAAAATTTTATTTTCTGAAGGGTCCATTCAAGGCAAAGTTTTTATGTGACTTTCAAAATGGTGGCCAGGATCAGTGATGATTGTCAGGAAGTTGTCAGATGGATGCAGCAGGATGATTGGCTTAAAATACTGGGAACCACTACATAAGAGCTACATTTATTACTTAAGATATCAAGTAGACAAAAGTAATGTGTTTCTTTATATGGACTTTGTGGTTAAAGTTACAAGTGTGCTTAATGTGTACTTGAGCTTAATGGGTACGTTTACACCTAACTGTCAGTTAGAATGTGCGCCAATCAGAATTCTTTTCAGGAATCGCGGGAAGTCTGAAGCGCAACATTAGCACCATAGCTTAGTTTAGCTGAGTAGCCTAGTAATATACTAGCGAACAACAAAGATGTGTAATTCATTGATCGCTAATAAAAACAAATAGTTAGACACACTTCTGTCTGTTCTGATTCTGCTTTGACTGAACACCTGACTAGTAACTGCTACTTTACCTTGAAGGACAGAGATGGTGGCAGTAAAAAAACAACCCAACCACGTGACCTACTGGGCCAGTCACAATTTGGGAATATTATGTTTTTATAACAATTTTTAACAATTGGCCGGGTTCCGGATTAAAAAATAAAATGTGGCTATACTTTGGAGCAACCCGATTATGAATATACATGTTATAGGAGCATGAAAGATGTGTGGGAATTGTACTAGAGGACGCAAAGTCACGTAACCCCATTCATTCTCTATGGAGGACCCAGGCCATGACCGGCCTGCTTGTCAGGGCTTGCTTGTCCCCGATACGTCATAGGCGTTTTGCCTCCAGTGTTCTATACTGTAGCTCAGTGGTCTAAATAGGGCTCTGCAATATGTAGATCTCATGAACCATCTGGTGGTCATAAGGTGTACGTATAAGACGCTCCTTCCAAATTGTGCGAAAATTTTGGACGATTTAGGACTTTTTTTATCTAATAAACTGCCAGAACGATTTTTCTTTGCTTTTATATTTCATTCATTTATTGTCAAATATATACATCAGAGATATGTGTTTGACCCAATTACGTCCTAAAGGAGAGGTAAAAGCATCCCAAACACTTATGTTAATGTAGGCTATAGGGGCTTTGGAGATCAAAAGATCCACTTGGTAGATTTCTGAATTTTTTTGCTGTGCAGACTTATACTGTTTATTAGTGCCTTATAAAAGTGGAATGGTCTCTGAATACACTAAAGATTTATGATATGTAAACAAAACCTTGACAGTTTGGTGAATGGAATTCTATAGGGAGCGTAATGTTTTGATTACACACAGACCATAGAAGTTTTGTCTGGATAGGGTGATAGCGGTATTGGAAGTAGCCTCTGCCACCGGTGAGAGGAATACATTGTAAAGAGCTTTGAGTGCTCATAGAAGTACAAAATCGCTATATAAATACAGTCCATTAACATCCTTTATTGTCGCAGTCTTGTTTGTCACAGTGTTTGGGATTTCGTAGGTGTGATGCTGTGTATGAGGATTCAGACATCCATAAACTGTATTGATATTGTTAGCCGTCATGGACTCCAGGGCCAGATGTACGTAGATTTGCGAACGTAACGTTACTAGCGCCATGGCCAACCCGCAGAAAGTAGCGGAGTTTAAGAACGGCTGGAATGGAATGTGAACGTTGATTCGGAGATTCGATGTCATCTTTGATTTCATCTAGTCACTCTAATATCGCATAGCTGTAAGGCTGGCTGTAACGCTTTATGATTCCGTGTTCACTCAACTGAAAAAGTGTGATCCATGTGGCAAAAATTCGTCAAGTTTGTCTCCTTAGCCTATGTCTTATTTTGCTTTTTTACTGCTGCCATTTGTCCAGGAGACTAATGCGACGAAACACAAAAGCTAGCAATTAAACAAGGCCAAGACAGTTTGGGTAAAACATAAAAATTAATTAGATTTACATTTTGCTATTTTAGATACTTTTATCAAAATCCATCTGTCAATTACTTAAGGGCCATGCGGTTTCCCCAAGAGCATAGGTGTCAAACTCTGGCCCGGGGGCCAAATCTGGCCCTCTGTATAATGAAATTTGGCCCGCAAGATTACCGGTATATCACATGTGTACTGTATAAGAGCTGGTCTGCTAAAGTGCACATACCTCTAATACTAAGTCCCTGAATGGATGCAACAAAGTCCCTTTGTTAGTGCACTGGCCACTAGGTAGGGATCACCAATGACGCCACCTTTTTATTTTACAGTCATTAGCATCCATGCTATTAGTCAGCTTGTACAAACTTAACACACCCCTCCCCAAACATGATCAAGGCCACACCAATAAAATTAGTTGGTTCTCGGATTTTTTCGGGAAAAATATGGAGTGAGCGAGCGAAATAAAAATGAAAAAATGTTCTGAAGGTAAATTAGCACATTCACAGTTAATGTTCATTAAAGACATTTACTCATGTGTGTGAAAAACTAAATGTGGCCTAATTTATAAACTTAACTTTCACACCTCACAGGACACTTTTTGTCATGCAGGTTTTAGGCAATGTACGAAAATTTATAATTATGTCATTCTATGTTCCGTGATCAGCGCAACGGAGATGAATATTCATCAACGTGCTGTCACGTGAATCTAGAAAAGAGACTACTTTTGTTTGCATGAGAAACAGTAGCGTGTGTGTGTGCGCGCGAGGATGTGAGTGTGTAGGCAAATGCTATTCATTTATTTATTGATTGATTTTGATGGCGAAACACTTTGAATGGGTTTTTTTCACCTCTCAATCAATGAAATATCAAACTCACCTCCACAGAGTTGCACAGACTGATCTCGGCACCGTGAGTACAACTGCGCAAAGTTCTCATCCTCTTTCATTTCAATGCACTTGTCAAATGTTTTTCTCTTCTGATCAATTATTTTAATAATTGTAAACACTGGCCTGGCAGGATCCCCTTCCACCGGCAGCTTTCTTCATATAATGTCTCTTGTCTCTTGCACTCTGTGAAAGTGAAAGGAGCGATTTGATTGGTTTTCAACGTCACGTGAACGCAGCATGTTGTTTTCAGTATTATGCCATCAGCCACTGTGTTTTTTATGTTCGTGTGAGTTCGAATTCAATTTTATTTTTATTTCATTTAGCATTTTTTTCAAGCGGCGAATCCGAGAACCAACAAATTTTATTGGTGAGGCCCAAACGAAAGATGGAAAACAGGAGCTTTCCAAAGAGGCTGGAGGCAGATTGGCTGATGACTTCATCCCAGTTTTTTATTTTGGCCCACTGTGAATTTGAGTTTGACACCCCTGCCCTAGAGCAACTAGGGTTAAGTGCCTTGTTCAAGATAACCATGATTTAAATCCCCCACTATACTTGCAGGTAAATGCTAGCCAGGTTTATTAACTGCTATGCTTACACTGCATTACAGAGGTACAATATTATTCTTATTCTGTTCTATCCAACATTGCAGATTATTTTCTCAGTACTGGGGCCACAATTTGGCCGCCCAACAGAATGTGTCGCTGGATGGATAACCTCAAATATCCTTAAAAGACTCAACCAAGTATTGGAGGAGAATGCTGTGAAGTTGTGTGGTATCTCACCAGACCACACTGTGCTTGAGTTGGGTCATGGACCTGGGCTGGGTTTGCAGGCTGCTGCAAAGCTCCTCTCTGGAACCAGAGGGAGGCTCTTGGGGATAGACTACTCTGCATACATGCACAAAGTAGCTAGTGAAAAACTACATGCGCTCATTGCAAGTGATAAGGTAACCCTGTATAACTGTGACGTGGCATCCATGCCCATTGCCGAAAGCAGTGTCGATAAAGTGTTCCACTGTAACTGCTACTACTTCTGGCCTGATTTAAAGAAAGGCACCACAGAGATCCACCGTGTAATGAAGCCAGGTGGGTGATCAAAGATGGTCAAGGTTTTAAAGATGAATGCTAGCTTGGGTAAATGCAGGCTTAATATAGATGATTTTGCTCGGTAAACTCTATAGACAGTTGGTGCCCAGATTAACAACTGGAACTATTTGACTTGTTAATATCTCTTAATGGAAAGAATGTAAATATTGTTTGTACAGTATGCAAGATTACTATGACATAATATAAAAATGTATCATATAGTTTAGTATAGATAGATGAAATGCACTGCTTGTAATAAGTTTACATTTGATTTAGGTGGTCTTATGGTGACAACCCTCAATTTGAGTAACTTGGAACATATAGCACCTACAAACATTTTCACTGGGGAAAGCTGGCATCCTGACGCCTACATGGAGGCCTTGCGGGCCACTGGATTCTCTGATGTCAAAATGGAAACTAGAACAGACAAGTTGATAACCTTTCAAGTTATATTTGCCACTGCTTCAAAATGAATTTAAAAGTGTTTCACATGTGACATTTATTATTTGTTTCAAAGAATGTATTATTATGTACAGTTTACCAATAATAAGGTGTTAGATGTAACCTACATTATTGTGGGGATGATGTTTTTTCTTGTAACAGTAATTTAGTGAGAGAAGATGTGTTTTATGAGTCCCCAGATCACATTTCAAGTTTCCCACTGCTTGAAATTGATGACAAAAGTATTGCAAATATCTCCTTGTAGAGTGTGGCTCATTTTAATCACTTGTAAAATAAGTGTTTTCATTAAAAGTGATACATAGCATATTGTGTGAGGGATTGTCTTTTTGCAAATTCCTTTTTTTATTTTTTAAATGTTTGTCCACCACAAAGCTGTTTCAATAGGCCTAAATCTGATTAGGTCACTGAAGTCCTCGGACACTGAAGAAGTTATATGCCCTTTATGAGAGCCTTACTATATCATCTGATCGGAGCTTAGTGCAAAGTCTAGGATTGGTGCCCCTAGTGGGGACAAGAGACATGGCAGATGGGGTGTGACGAGTATTTTTAGTAGCCTAGTTTAATGCCTTACTTGATTGACATTGAAGATACTCAACTGCTCAAACACACACTCAAATAGACCTACATTAAACCTTTAAAACAATCGGTTCCAGGGGAACAGGGAAATGACTCAGTGTCCATTTTAATGTAGAATAATATTTATTTTGTCTGGGTGATGGGGAGGAGCAGCCTTACAAATCACTTTTGAGGAATGACAGGAAAAGTTTGAGAAATTACTGTGATAGGTTGAATACAGCATCAGAATGCAAACAGACTGCAAGATAGTTTAGTAATGGTGATGGTCCAGTTATGCCTTAGTGTTAGTGTCAAGATATTGAAGTCTTTTACCAGAAAATAGCACCATCTTGTGGTATAGGCTGGTATTGTATTGCGTAGGTTATGTATTAGGCCTGTCACCAAAAATGCGCAAAATAATCATTAGCCTATTACATGGTGTAGGCAGGCAAATAATGAAAACGAATTTTAAGTAATAGTTTAGTATAGTTTTAGATTAGTCTAAAATGCGGGTCATGTACCTTTACTGTGAAATTGGTTTGTTCATATTGTTTAGATTAGGAATGGGAATTCGGTTTTACTTTCACTTTTGGGAGAAGAACGTCGCAGGTGACAAGATTGAACATGGGTAATTTTTCATTTGGGAAAGCATCGATTCTTTACTTTTTTTTCTACGCCTTTTCAAGTAAGTTAGGCTATATGTACAACTTTAATAAGTGCATTCCAATGTGCGTCGCGTATTGCGCCTGTGTGGACATTTGTAGCCACCTAGCCACCTAAGCCTATTTCTCATTTGCATTCAAAATTCGTTGCTGTTACATTGCTTAAAGGTTTGTGCCTCTACTGTGCCTCTTTACATACAGATCAAACGTCAACTGACCTGTTCAGTCAGACAAATGGGAATGTAACACTTCAGACTAACATCAAGCACCAAAAGATTGAAGAGATACTATGGAAATTCAAGGGTAACAAAGTAGTGGACTGGGATGTAAATTCAGGTTTTATCGAATACTTGCAATTCAAAGGAAGAACATCTCTTATCGAATTAACAGGCGATCTTACCATCTTCAATTTAAAATCAGAAGACAGTGGGGTATATGAAGCAGAAGTTGTTATCGATGGAAACATCCACAATGTCAAACAAAACTTGATAGTAATTGGTAAGTGTGAAAAATGAAATTAATTGGTCAAATGCATTTAAATTCCAAATTGTGTATTTCCATTGTTATTTTTTTATCCTCCTCCTTGCTTGAGCTGTTGTGCATAACTAAAAGTCTATAGGGTTGATGTGGAGTTGTGCTTTTGCTTTTAACACCTGTGTTTGTTCTTTGGTTAGAACCTGTGTCAATTCCCCGCATCACATGCAGAAGTGATGACGGCCAAACTGCAACTTCACATTGTCAGGCTGAAGGCACTAACGTCACATATAGTTGGTCTGGTCCTGGCCCCAACACACAGATTATTGGTCAGATTGGACCAAATATTATCAAAGAAGACAACTCTGTGTACATCTGTGTGGTGAGGAACCCAGTCAGTGAAAAGACTAAACATGTCAGAGCTGCTGACTGTTTCACAGGCAAAGTAGAAAATCCAGGTAAACAGAACATCCTCTAATTGTAATTGTAGTGAAACAAAACTCAGTATATACAAGTGCCATGTTTTGATTATGGATATTTTGTCGTAGGGAAAACGCACGTCATTGTACTTGTAGTTGCTGTCTTTGGTCTTGCAATTATTGCTCTTGTGGGTATTTGGGTTTGGAGACAGAAGCACTCACAAGATATACTCCGAGGTAAATTAGTGTATTTTTAATACTTAATATAAGAATCATAGCAACTGCATCAGAAAGTTGGTTGAACAGTTGTTTTTCCTGAACTAATTGCTATGGATAATGTACAAATTCAGCCTCATATCATCCTCAAAAGAAGGAACTAAATTTAAAGGTCTCCTTCCAAAATAAACCGTTTAAGACTTGATGTTTTTACATTACCATAGGTCAGCCCAAGTTGTACTTCTATGCTCAACTTCAAAATGCTCTCCTACCCTTGTAGCCTGTATTCGCCTGTGATAGCAAACTGCCGGGAAAAACAAGCGAATCGGAAAAGCCGTACAAATGTACGTCAATTTGAACATTAGCTATACAGTTAACCCGCCCTCAAGAAAACGCTAGGCTGCCTGCAGAAAGACCCACTAGAGGGAGCGTCACAGTGTTGTTAGCCAATCAGAGGCGATACATTTGCATATCATTAATATTCATAAGAATCCTCTCCAGCTATCCCTGCTCTCGTTTTCACCTAACTAAAATAGCTTGAAACAAGACAACCACAGCATATTTTTGTCGAAACCAACTCTCTATTTTAGTCAAGAGACCACCAAAAAATTAATGAAAATACGATGGAATGAGACCTTTAAGAAAAATCAGCCAATCCAGCAAAGGCTATTAGGAATGGATTGATACAAAGTGATACAAATAATCTCTGTTTCTTCTGTTCTTATTCTTCTGTTCTCATTCTGGATATTTTAAATCCTTGGGTGAAATTAACCAATTTTTATTTTTTTTATAAAGAGAAGCCTATTTGGCCTTATCTTAGCTGAAAATCACAGAAAGCTGAAGGAACGTATAAGCAGGACAGAAGATTTAAATAGAGAAACCTCATTAATCAACTGAAGATCCTTATGCAGGTTAAGCTCACAGAAGGTTGGTCCTTGAGCTCCAGCAAGATGTTGTGAAATTGTTTTTACAGTATCATTTTTAAAACAGCCTATTATTTTTACAAACCAAGATAATTATCTAGGTTAATTTGATTAATGCAAAATTGCTATAATGCAAGATTGCTGATTGCTCTTATTCAACAATGGTAAGATAATTATATGTCTCTTTTGAGTAAGGGATTTATACTCACTACATAAAATGAATGGTCATAAACAATGCATGCATGTAAATCCTTTGTGTGTGTGTGTGTGTGATTGTGTGTGTATTGGCTAATACAGAGGATGAAGAGACAGAAGAGGCTCATGCTGATGCAAAAGATGCTCTAATGAGAGATAGATTCAAGTGTGATGGGGCAGAGGATTCACAAATTGAAAATGGTGTTGGGGCAGAGACACAAAGTACAGGAGAGAAAAAAACAGAGACAATTCCCTTTCGACCTTGCAAGGTCCCACCTCATGTTACTCCCAAGCCACCCAAAGGGCAAGAGACAGAGAGAGAGACTCCTCAAGTTGAGACCAGTGAATCTACAGATGGAGAAACGGAAAGAGACCAGACCGAGGTTGGATCCTTGCTTGTTCAACAAGAAGAACCCAGCATTTGTAAAGATGTTCAAAAGAGTGTTTCACCACATGAGAGGAAAGAAAGAGTGACTGAGACAGTTCCTCCTAAGTCAGCCAAGATCTCTGTCTCTGGGGATCAGTACTCTGGGGGTAGAGAGGAGAGAGATCCAACCGTTGTTGGGTCCTTACTTGTTCAACAGGGAGAATCCAGCGTAAGCATCGAGGTTGATAATGAGAGTGAAAATGAGAGCAGTGATAGGGGGAAGACAAACACGTCTCTGTCATCTGCGTCTTCTCTACTTGATCCTCCCAAGCCAAAAGATCTGTGTCCACCCAGTCCTTCTGATACCTCATCTTTAGACAGTGATCTAGAAGCACATACAGTAGACCAGGCTCTACCTAAATCTGAAGAATGTGAAATAGGCACTCCTGTATAGTGTTGTGGAGATATACATGTGTACAGGTCCTTTGTCTAGCAAATCAGTTGTTTTTATTTTTAGAGCCTGTTATTAGTATTCCGCACTTCTATAGGAAAGTTTGACTTGTTGTGAGAGAGACATACTGTGATGAGACACAGGTAGGACAAATGGCTAATATCATTGTCTTTACCAAGTTGACCAAGTTTGATTTTAAACTTTCACCTGATTAATACTGGTTCACACAGTTCATTAAACAAGAATACATACAATAATACAATAAAACATAAACACTAAACACATAAAAACAAAGTTAACTTTACATAACTTTTTAAATGTTTTTATTTTTTATTAGGAATCCATTCTGCTTACAGATCATAAAAATAGACACAATTATAAACACTAAACACACAACAACAAAACTAAGTAGGCTAGATAACAGAGAAAACAATAGGCTAAGAGAAAAGTCATAAACATAGGGTTTCACCAACACATAAGGAGGAACTTATTTGTAAGAGAACCTTATAAATTTAACTCTTTAAGATTCCATACTTTAAATACTTCTTGCTGCTACCAGATCAAATTGTTGGGATATTGGTTACTCAACCTCATTAATGATTATTACATTATAGATTAATAGGGTGTTTTTTTGCAACCAACTTCAGTGGCAACATAATGTATGTTTATGATCGGTAATGTATGGATGATTGATAATATATAGGGCAGTCTGGCACATTTAGCAGTATGATGCTATGATGATTTGTTTTTTTGGCTGATAAAAACACTAACCTCAGTCACTGTTAAGGTTAATTTGTATGTATGGGAGATGACAGTTACAGTTATGACATGGGTGACACCATTGTTCTTAAATAAGCTTCTGATACTACAAGCTTGCTATTTTGTCCTTATATGTTTTCACATGTGAACCTTGTCATTAGCATTATATGAATGTGTTGTAAAATATTGGGATATCAGTTTGTTTGCCACAGTTCATAAAGCAGAAAGGCATGATGCAAAGCATCTGATGGAGAGTTTCTGTGAGAGGAAATACAATATGCACATTTACCAGTAATCATCACGATTGTGGCACAGGTTGTAGAGGTGCCATTTGGTAACTAGGGTTGCAGCTTTGAGTCCCATTCTGTCTGACCCTATCAAGGTGTCTTTGAGCCCGTTGGCACCTTATACTTGAATGTGAGGCTTATTGTAAAGCAGTTGTACAACTATAAAGCGCTAAATGAATGTAGTCCATATCCTTGCCATATGTAATGCTGTCCCTTCTGATGAAACATTTTTTAATGAGCTCAGCAGTAATTACACACATTTAGAAACAATGTATTATTTGTTCTGAATTGTTGTCAGTGCTTTGACGTTGTTCTCCCATGTACACAGCTAGAAGTTATACTGAGTTGGGCGCATTGGAATCAGAAAATGTTTGATCATTTTAATAGCTATAGCTTATAATTTTATGTTTTAGCTATAGGCCTGACTCAAATTACATCAGTCTTACATCATGTTTCCATTTCACTCCTGTTCCTGCTAATCATGCCTTTAGAGACAAAGTGGAACGTTGTAGGCCGATGATCTTTGCTTTAATCAGAAAAAAAACTGGAGTGGAGATATTGTAGTGTACAGATAACTGGATCATTAGGTTGTGGTCTTCCATTTCCTCAATATGTTCCACTGTGGAAACAGACAGCTTAAATCTCTGAGACAGCTTTCTGTATCCTTCCCCTAAACTATGATGGTGAACAATCTTTGTCTTCAGGTCATTGGAGAGTTGTTTTGATACCATGTTGTTACAGTGCCCAAATTAACGCACCTGCCTAATTTTGTTTAAACAACATTTTATATCAACAAAAATCATGACGATTAACAAGGTTGCCCAAACTTTTGCATCCCACTGTATGTGCATATGTAAATATGGGCAATAAAAATGTCAGCATAGCAATATACAGTTCTAGTATAAATATCTGGACAATAAGATAAAAATAAAAATAGCATAATATTATAAATATTACAGCATCAGTGCAAGCATCACCAAGGGCGATGAGACCCACTACAGGAAAGAGGTTGAGCTCCTGACCACGTGGTGCAGAGACAACAACCTCCTGCTGAATGTTGGCAAGACCAAGGAGGTTATTGTCAACTTCCAGAGAGGCCACACCTGTCACCACCCACTTACCATCAATGGCGCTGCGGTAGAGAGGGTGAGCAGCACCAAGTTCTTGGGGGTGCACATCAGTGAGGACCTCTCCTGGACTACCAACACCACATCACTGCCCAAGAAAGCACAACAGCGCCTCTACTTCCTGCACAAACTCAAGCGGGCAAGTGCCCAACCACACATCCTAACCACATTCTACAGAGGAACCATTGAAAGCATCCTTTCCAGCTGCATCACTGTGTGGGGCGGTAGCTGCACTGACTACAACAGAAAAGCTCTAAAACGCATTGTGAGAACAGCTGAGAGGATAGTTGGTGGACCACTCCCCTCCCTGCAAGACATCTACACACCCCGCCTCACCCGCAAAGCCATCAATTGTCAACAATGCAACCCACTCCCCACACTGTCTGTTCAGCCTCCTGCCATCTGGAAAGAGATACAGAAGTCTCCGCTCCCACACCACCAGGCTCACCAACAGCTTCATCCATCAGGCTGTTAGACTGCTGAACTCTCTCCCCTCCCGGCTCCCAGCCAGCAGTACCACCAGACTGGCAGGAGTATAGGAAGACAGATTGGACTCTATACACCCCCCAACCTACACACACTCCCCAACAAGGAAACAAACACTCTGAACGAAGAACTAAAAGCAACACTCTTGACTGGAAACAACTAACTCTGCATTGCAAATTGCACACACCTACTGCTATATATTTTAGTTTTCTTTTTTACCACTATTACCACTACTGCTGCTACAATGTTATGTTGCACTAAAAACAAAAAAAAACAACACGTTTGGAACACTTACTATATGTTATGTCTTGTCTTGTTATATCCTGTATGTTATCTAAGTATAATGCCCTAAGCCTACTTGCTTTTTTTACTTAACATTACCTTATTGTTTAGAACTGTTTTTGTTGTGCATCTGCACTTTATTGTTGTCAACGTCTACACATGGGACAAGTGTGAAACGTAATTTAGATTCCTTTGTATGTCAAGTACATGTGAAGAAATTGACAAATAAAACTTACTTTGACTTTGACATTGGTCAAGTATGATGTTAGACCACAGTCCAGTCAAGGGGATGGAGGAGGGGTTGTGCATGTGGGCTAATGTAGCCAGTAAGTAGGGATGGGACGAAATATCGTTTGACGAAATACCGCGATACAAAACGTGACGATACGCATCGAGGTTGAAAAAAATGGATCGCGAAATAAAGATATATGGCACTGCTGCATGATTTGTGTGTTATGTAAATAATTTAGTGTATTATATGTGTGTGTATGTATATGGGGCAGACATACAGTCTATGGTGGCAGGTTGGCTGCACCATTTGATGATCAAGCAGGGTAAAACTAAATGAAAAATAATATATGCGGAACTGTGTGGTGCGCCATCACGTCAAGTCACAGCGCATGTTGCAACAACTACTTTTCTTGTCAATTTGATTTTACTAATGACATTTCAATTTTAATTAATAATAACTAATAACATTTTTGAACATTATTTCATCGTCAATTTACAAGATATTGTAACATGGCCTGCTGGGAAATTTGTCTGTCCAATCATAACATTTTTAACATTTGCCTAGTAAATGTAAACGGTAACGGCCTCTTAGGAAAGTCAGCATAAATGTACAAGAAGCCCAAAAGTGGCGCTCAAAAACGTAAGCAGAAGAAAGAATTGGATGTAAGGAATTTGACATTAGCAAAATTAGACGTATTTTTAAAGCCGTCGTCAAGTTCCGATTCAGTGATTGACATCATCCAGCTAATGCTACCACCACACCACAATGCTATCACCTCAATAGTCAACGAGTTTGCTGAGCAGAAGGCACGCAAAGTTCACTTCGACGGGTGAGTGCAAGGGTTTTTTTCTTGCTAATTACGGCAACTGATCGGCTTATCAGGTTGTGGTTAAATGGCCGCTGTGCCATCATTTATGTGTCTGTTTGCTCTTTGATGATGCCTGAAAAGAAACGTGGTGTGTTTGTATGCGTTCTGATTTTCATCGTAGGCTGTGTGCAGGTTATGCAAATAGTCGCTGTCCATGATCGTGTGTGCGTTCTTCTTTCCCTCTGTGGTCGGTCAGTGTGTGTGTTGCGGTATATGCTGGTTGTCACTGTGCATGTTGTAATGTTACAATATTGTGTAGGCCTATCCTTTTTTGTTTTTGGGCCTTGGGCTGTAGTGGTAGGCCCTATGGGAAGTGGTTCTCGCACAGAGATGGGTCGAGATAGCGTGCTACGCCACTGAGGAGAGGCAAGCACATACTGTAGATGCGCCCCGTTTAACCCCGACGAGCTGGACCGCATTGAGAAGAGCCGAAAGCAATAGGCCACAGTGAGGCAGCCTCATCTTGCAAATGAAGAGTAACTATTTGTTGCAACCACACGCGTTCTGGGTATACTTCGCACAGCAGAGGAACTGGGCAAAAAAAACAAAACAATGGCAAATAAGAAATTATCCTTCCTAAAAATGCACTCTTGGTATCTTTTTTTGTTGTTGGCAATGGAACTGTTGTATAAAAGCATTATTGCATAATGCTTAAGTAATATTTTGCTTAAGTATCGATAGTCGTTAAGTAATATTTTTTTCTTTTTTTTTCTTTTTTGATATCGTATCGTGACGTATCGTATCGTGACCCTGGCATATCGATGTGCATCGTATCGTGAGTTTAAGCGTATCGTCCCATCCCTACCAGTAAGGTCAGTATGCCGTGTCAACAGTACATAGTATTGTAGAAAGTGTCTTGTAGACTGCAGAGAAGTCCAACTCGCCTTTTTCCTTCAGTGAAGCATTGTAGAGTTGTATGGCCCTGACTTCCTAAGTCTGTTCGTTGTGCATGTCAGGGAGCGTAGTCTCCAGCTGATCAAGCTCTTCTGCTGCATGATAGTGCTGTGGAGTGGATGACAGTCGTTGTTCAGGATGTTGAGTAGCTTGTTCAGGGTCCTTTTGTCTGATACTGAAGTGATGTACTCCAGCTCCCACAACAGTGCCAGCTTTCCTAACCAGCCTGTCTAGTCGCCCAGCAAAATGCAGTAAAGTGGTTGACTTCGAAATTTTGACGATTGCATCTGTCTCAGCTATTTGGGAGAATCGCCTCTGCCTGCCTTCAAAATGGCTAGCAATGGGCATGTGTTGTTTCTATCCTTAAATCACTGGTTTTAAAAAAGTGCTACTCACCAAGTGGTTAGTGGTGCTTAATGATGTTCCAAAACATGTATCGTAGCGAAATAAAGCTTCCATCATGTTTTATTTGGCACTTTGTTTATATGAAGGAACAAAATAGATCCCTATGGGACTTACAAAATGGCAAATAAAACATGACAGAAACTGTATTTTGCTATGATACTTGGGTTGGAACATCAGCAAACGCCACTAATCACTCTATGATTAGCACTTTTTAAAAACCAGTGTTTAAAGGATAGAAACAACACATGCCCATTGCTAGCCATTTTAAAGGCAGGCAGAGGCGATTCGATATTTCCCAAATAGCCGAGACAGGAGCAATCATCAAGATTTTGGTGTCAACCACTTTATTTCATTTTAGACAACCTTTGAAAGGGGCTCAATGTGTTAAAAACCGAACTATCCCTTTAATTTTAAAGACAAAACAACTAATTTACTACAAATAGCCTGTTGGTTTATTTCCGTTTTTTCCCCAAAACCTAGGCCTAGCTACAGATTACTATTGAAAACATTTAGATAACAGCGGATTTAGATGGCAAAAACTACTAAAAAATATTTTTAAAATGATCACTCTATAAATTACTTCCTTACAACGTAACTTGTATGCCCCCCTCCCATTAACGACACAGCACATCCTTTGCTGTCAAAATTGCATGTGCCATCCCACCCACATACTGGCCAATACCCCTATATAAAGACAGTCCCTCTGCCACATTACCTCTGGCAGTTGGGTTGGCCCCTTGAGTCATGGTTCTGCTGAAGATTTCAGGGAGTTTTTCCTTGCCCCTGTTGTTCTTGGGTGATTCATATTAATGTGTGGGAATTAGTGCTCCACACCATTCTATAAACATTAGCCATCCCCATCTCTATGCAGCCCTTGTCAACCCGTCACCCACCCACCCATTCCCCATCTGCAGCCCTTGTCAACCCACCTCTCTTTCTTTTATGCACAATAGACAGGCTATTCCTTGAAAAGAAGAAAATTATAAAATATTATTTAAGGCTATGCATTTTGATTTAATTTGTTCTCAAAATCAAATCAATCACCTTTGATGGCTTTTCTTGTGTCTTTTTAAGAAATGTTATTGATAAAAATGTTTTAGTTAATTATTAATTGATTTTTATAATTTGGCCTAGGCTACTACTACTGCTACTAACCTACTATTGCGCCAACTTCCTGTTCTCTTGTGTTTCTTTGGCGCTTTATAGGCTAGTTGAATGAATTATGGGATTTTGTAGTTTTACTGGAAAAATGTCTATTTAACAAACACAGTTTAAAACTCAGTTTCCCATGATGCACTTCTGTTCTCGTGAATGGAGGGAGTCTGGAAACCTAAGTTTGTAGCCGCTTGTCTGTCGTAAAGAGCATTTGTATTTTAGTCGAGTACCTTCAAAAGGAAAACAGGGGACACGCTGTTGTTAACGTTATTTCTCATACGGTAACGTACTGAAGTAAAAGTTAGCCTCTACCGTTAGGTGCACAAACGGACAGAAGGAAAAGTTAGCCTCTAACGTTAGATGCACAAACATAACGCTACCATTCTCGGTTAAGTCTTTGGCTAACGTTATTTCAGGGAAACTTAGTAAGTATGCAAAGGACTACTCGTCTCAAACGTGAACTGCAGATGCTCACGACTGAACCTCCACCTGGAATATCATGTTGGCAGTCGGATGATCAGATGGAAGACCTCCGAGCTCGTGAGTTCCAGCTATAACTAACGTTAGAACACGGCATAGTCTGACCAGGGAGGGTTCAAGCAGAGCAGTATCCAAGATCTTTGGTCTGACACATTCGCATTTCAGAGTAACGTTAGCCTACTGTATAGTTAACGGTTCTGTCGTATTTCATGATAGTCGCATTACGAAATTTGAGCGCAAGCACCTGTTTAATGTGAATAAGTTATAGCTAGCGACCTTATCTAATGACAAGCTGTGGGATTATTGTAAATTAATTCGGTAAATAAATTCTATCAAAGTAGGCTAGAAGTAGGTAAATCAGTCAAATCAAGCTTCTCTTGCAAATCTTGACCTTCTCGACCCTTTTTGAAACAGAAATTGTTGGGGTTGTAAAAACGCCATATGAAGGAGGCTTGTTCACTCTGGAGATCAAAATTCCTGAAAGGTAAGAATGCTAATTAGTCTGCATTATCTGCGTACTAATTTTAACGTGGAGCAGCATTAAACCCATCTATGCTATGCCATGCAGGTACCCTTTTGAACCACCAAAGATTCGGTTCCTGACTCCAATATATCACCCAAACATCGACAATGCGGGGCGAATTTGCCTGGATGCACTTAAACTTCCACCCAAAGTAAGTCACTCCAATGTATTTACCCCCTTTGACCAAAATGGCTTTGACAATTGACGTTACAAAAACTATACACTGAATGTTCAGTTAATGGTACAAAATGAACATTAACCCAGTCTGTGAACTGATTTTTGCCGTGATATTTGGAGAGAATGCTGACTAACGTGTGTTTCTTGTGCTGTTAAGGGCGCATGGAGGCCATCTCTTAACATCTCCACAGTGCTCACCTCTATCCAGCTACTTATGGCTGAGCCCAATCCAAATGATCCACTCATGGCAGACATTGTGAGTTTTATACATACTTTACAGTCAAGAAAGGGGCGATATGGTGTTGTGCACAGGGTTCTCATAGATTTAATGTTGTTCCATACAAGGATGCCAGCGAATCGTGCCTAATCTGGCATCTAGAATATTGTGACTTCAACCAGCTAACTCTCATGTAATTTGGGTCTCGTCAACACCTGTGGGTGTGCTGGATGCCTGGGTGTCTTCAAGTAGCCGTATATACCGTAATTAAAACTATCAGCACATACAGTTTCTGTGCAATTCATGGCATAGAAGACACATTGTGGTTTGTTGAGGTTAAGATCATTTTAGTCCATTTTAGTTTTTATTTTCAGTTGCCTTGGTTGTTTACAAAGTTCTTGGAATAATGTTACTGCCCTGAGTGGAAAACCATTCAACCATAGTCATTGTGTGCAGTTATAGTGGACTTCCTTTGGATATAAACTTCCCATTTCCAGTTAGAACTGATGAAGCTCTCTGGGTAGAAAGTGAAACATCAAGTTATATAAGTCAGTTGCCTATAACACTATGACCATGACACGATTCAACCACATTTCCACCATAGACCAAATCTGACCTGATTCACTCAGAAATTGTAGGCAACGATCTGCTCTATTTTGGTGGATAAATTGTCTTTAATGTCACAGATTCATGTTCATTTTTACAATAAAGTAAAATAAAAAACAGTATTTTAACTACAGTTTTGCTTAAAATGAATTAAAAATATATAGTTTTTGGGTGTCTTTTGGTTGTTGGGTCATGGTTTATCGTCAGTTTTTTTTGCTTTTATTTGAGAACTTGACCATATAACTGCAGAATATATCCTTGTAAAAGCCTTATAAGTTTTTAGTTTTAAAATCCGTAACCTCAATTGACGCAGTGTGTTAATTTTAACATATGAATCTGGAGATTGCTATGTTTCTGTCCTCAGTCCTCAGAATTCAAGTACAACAAGCAAGTATATTTGGACAAAGCCAGGAGTTGGACAGAGACGCATGCAATTCAAAGAAATAATGTAAGTTCGTAGGGCCTTTTGTTTCACACCACATCTTAACCACTAGAGGGGGCTGTATGTCTACAAGAACATCTATTGAGCACACTAACAACAGTTGGGTCTCACAGTTTGTGTCAGTGGATAGTGAATGGTTTGACTGTGTTTTTATTTTTTTCTTTGCATCCTAAGGGTCAGGGGAAATGTGGAGAAAAGGCTCCCAATGTTTTATACAAAGACTCGCGCAAGAGAGAGCCTCTTAAGGAGCAACAACAGGAGTCTGCTAAAAAAGTGTGTCTGTAATTTGGTGCTTTGGGATTGTCTTCAATCTTGTAGTATTTATGTTTGTTATTAGCACTGTAATTAGATGACATATTCACCCGGTCTGGACCATCTGCTTTTCTTCAAACTAAATAACTTTTGCATCACTGACCTTGTTTTCTGTGTTCTGGAATTTCATTTTACTTTAATAAATGCTTTTTAAAAAATCTCCTGTCCATGTAAATAAAACATTTTTTATGAGGTGTTTTTGTTCTCCCAGATTTCATCAAACAACGTCTTTATTAAAGTACAGAACAAATTTCTCTCCAACCATTGGGACTTAAATATATGAAAGTAATAATTTTATTAAACCATATTTTTGTTGTACGTGTACAGAAATATGAAAATATGTACATCCAAAATAGTATGTGTTTTACAAACTATGGTATTTACTTCAATATAAAATTATATATATATATATATAAATTTAACATACTTTGTGTAAAAAGAGACAACACACTTGGGGATACAATGACAAAATAGCATGCTAGGTCAGAGGTAGTTACACTGTACATACAACAACTAGCCTACTATACACAGACGATTATGGCCGTCCAAACTTCACTGCTGATCTAGATGGTGGTTGTCTTTCAAAATTGTCAATACATTCTGTTTCAGCTGAATGTGTCAAACCTGATATGCTACACAACATAACAATATATATATATATATATATATATATATATATATATATATATGAAAATAAGGGTTGCAATGCCATGAATGTTATCTGTAACAGCAATGGCATAAATGTTCTGTTGTCAGTAATAGGTAATCGAAAATTCCACGTGACGCACATTTATAAAAAGGTTGCTTTTCAGTAAATTCCCTTTTGAACCAGATATGAAATGTGATCAGTAAAAACTATTATGAACATTTCCATTTATCCCTTTAGTTTAATTCTTATTTTCTTAAACACAATCTGTCTATAGTATTGCATAATCTTATATTGTATTTGCTTCATAATGGGAACATGGGGGGAAATGTATTTTAGAAATGTTGATGGTAAATTCTCCCTTGTGCAATTACCATACTATACATTTTATTTGTACTAATTCTTAGCACATAAAAAGTAAGTGACCGATAATCATGAAAAAGTAAAGCACAGCACACCTCAGTTCTTGAGGTAATCAAGAATCAAGTGTCCGTGGTATAGATTCAGTTATGTTTAAGTCTGCACAGGAAGTAAGGCTGCACTGGGAATATATTCTAAACTACAGAAGCTACTTAAACAAATCTCACTATGTCAGTCAGAGATGTGAAGAAAACATAATCTGAATTTTTAAAACACCCATTTTCTCTATTTTTCACATTATTAAATTTTGTATATGTCTGCATCAACAGCTCTGTCTCATTTTTCTTTTTGCCTCTGATGTGTTTTGTTTATGGTACTGAAACCCTTTATTGGCTCCTTTTGCCTTGTTGAAAAATAAAGTTTCTTGTCAGTTGCCACATGATGGACAGTTTCCTGAATACATAAATTAATTTTGCTTTCCTGTGATGGCACTATGGCGTAATGGTTGATGTTTCCCTGGAAAACCACAAACCACAATCCCCACAATTTGTTCATTTATCAAAGACAGTCAACATAATGTTCCAAAATTTAAGGATAGGTTTGATGCGGTGTCCAAAGAGAATATTCCGCTTTTTTCCTTCTCTCTTTCTTTATCTGAAATGGTCCTTAGAAGTCTCAAATGGCCACGTGATTGATTTACAAATGAGATGCAAGGGGAGATGAGTGATATACTCCAGTGGGGAAGGAGCTGCCATTGATGTTGTCCAGCCCATTGCTTTTCAAGCACTCCTCCTCGTTAAGGCAAATCCCTGTGACAGACCTGGTCATATGCTCTCTGCCAGCGGGAAGCACCTTCTGTTGGCATGGGATCAGGGGCACAGAGGGCGACCAGGGGTAGCGATCCTTCGCCTCCAACTTGGGCAATGGAGATGAGTCAAACAGGGTGTCCACCTCGGCGAATGACACTAAAGCCTGCGTGGAGTCGTAGGAACTCTTCTCGGTCTCCATGGACACAAAAGAATCGAGTGTCTCCTCAGGAGCCAGCTTGGAGCGACTCCAGAAGAGTCGGGCATCCTCGCGGAAGTGTGGGTTGAAGAGGAGGTAGAGCAACGGGTTGAGGCACGCCGGCAACGGCAGCACCACCAGGAGAACGGACTTGATGACCTCCTCGGCCACGGGAAAGAGACCCAGCAGGGAGGAGAAGGTGAGGAAGGCCACAGGGCAGTAGAGCAGGCAGTTGGTGAAGATGAGCCAGGCCACGTGCTTGATCATGGCGCAGTCCCAGATGCTGTCAAACTCGCCTTTCATCAGATCCCAGTAAAGCTTAATGTAGGTCCCAGTGATGACGAGAAAACAGAGGGAGTTCATCATGATGAGCGCCACCATGAAGCCCAGTGTGGACAGCCGGCCCTCAGGTAAAGGGGAGGGCAAGCAGAGAGGTGATGTGCCGTACTCGCCCACCTTGCCAAGTGGCAGGGCAGCAACAGCAATGGCGAGCAGCACACAGGCAACAGCTGCTGCCCGTACGCTGCTGAAGGATGGCGACTTGCCGTAGGCGCGCACACAGGACACAGACACGCTGCACTGCACGGCAGCCAGGGTCAAGAAGAGGATGGACGCTTCCGAGGCAAAGATGGAGACGAAGCCCGTCGTCTGGCATGCCGTGCCCGACTCCCAGCGGGCACCGTGTTGTGCAAACTCGCCAAATGTCAGCAAATCCACCATTGCCAGCGTCCCTGCGCACAGACCAGTTAGGAGGTTTGCCCCACCAATGGCACCAATGACAAACTTGACTGGGGACAGGTAGGTGGGTGAGCCGAAGACGCTGATGATCAATAGACCGTTGCCCACCAGCGAGATGAGGGCGATTGCCCACATTCCCAGCCGAACTACCCAGCTATCAAACATGTAGTCGCAGGGCTTGAAGGGACCTGGCAGAAGAGCAAAGTGAAAGCTTAATCAAACACACAATTACAGTTTGTGTCTGTTGCAACACATACTGGCAATAAATCAAATCCAGTGACAGGGTGAGAGGGGGGGATGGGGGTTGTACCTGGGAGTGGTGTGCATTGGATGCTAGTTTGTAGTTTGGATTCTTCAATTTCTAATTGAAATTCTTCCATGTCAGGGTCATCTGCAAAATAAAAGAATCTATCAACTTTTCGGCACAAATATGGAACAAAGGCTGTCTGGTCAAAGATTAAATTGTAGAGTAAATTCCTGACTCAATCATTTGCTTCACATGAAATTTTTTTTAACTGCATCAGTATTTTTGAGGCGTATTTATTTGCCCCTTGCATTGCAAAACGTGCATATAATCAAAGCCTGAACAATAGAAGAAAAATATTTGACCACCTTGAGCCAGTTTACACCTATTATTAATAATTTTTATCATCTTAAGATAACATTAATGCTTCTTACTCATTCAATCTTGTTTCAGATAGACCCTTTGAAAGAGTAATTACAGACTGCTTTCAAGTGTGCACGTCAATTAGATTTCATATGAAGGAATGTAACTCAAGTGCATACAGCTTTGCACTAACATGTTTGCTCTTTTACTATTTCAGTATAGGTATGAAAGAGACAGAAATAGCGTACTGACGGGGTAATTTCATTACATAGTTGCTATTAACGGCTGTATTGTTTTCTTTTCCAGAGATATCATTTGTGACTTAGCTTTGCTCTGAGTAAGAGTGGTTCTCAGAAGATCTTGCAAATCAGGCTCCAGGATTTGCTTTGAAAATATGTTGTTTGCTAAAATGGCCATGTCCAGCCTGATGCTGCAATGCCTCAAATCTTCATCTACTGCAGTCAGGAAACATGCTTTTGAATTTCAATTGGGCAATGGACAATTTCAAACCTAAATTAGACTGAAGACAACTGGATAAGTTTTTAGCTCTCTTTTCCAGAGAAACAAAACATCCTTTACCCCAGAGTGCTGTCACTCTGACCCCTCTTTTTAACCTGAATAAACCTTTTAACTTGAATAAACGGATATGGGACTTGGCCAAGGGCACTTAAGCTGTGGCCTGCTGGTTAGGGATTGAACCGACAACCCTTCAATTCTAAGCCTGAAGCCCTAACCAGGTATCCCCCCTGTGTCTGCTCCATTGTTTGGGTTAGGCTTACTGATCAGCTGAGCCATACCAACAAAGACAAACTCTCAGTAACAAAGTAACTGTTGTTATAGCACAAGACAATGTGCCATAGTAGGAATACATGTTTAGCAACATCTTTTAACCTGCTTTGAAATTAACCTTCTTGAAAAGAACCTCCTTGTCTGGCTTTACAGAAACTACACCTCTGGACGCTGATTGATCAACCAGAAATCTGGCAGGCCATTCTAACGTGAGTTTTCAGGCAGTTTTACCAGTGAGACCCTGAGTTATAGTGCCAGGATGTGCACCACTTCAGAGGATAATCAATGAAGAATTGCAGTCAGTTACTGTGTGGACCTGCACTATACTTACAGTTGTTGTCAGCATGGATGGGAAATAAAGCAATGGTTCTTTTGTGCAGTTCCTCGTCTTCACTAATTTGCTCGGCATCCCACTGGTTGATGGACTTATGACTGCTGCAGGCACCATATACACAGCACTGGTAGGCATAGGGCACTTCAATCACCCTGTTGAGGTAACATAAAACATGTGTTGGCAATTTGTAACAGGTTAGGTAGCCTACACACCACTTAAACAGCAGATTTGGCTGTAGCAATGCCATCTCTTAAGTCATAGTTGAAAACTGTTTATCAGTCAATAGCCCAGTTGTTTAAAGCCACTGAATGTCTGAATGAAAATTAACACACTGAAGAGTAACAAACCAATAACTAATGAGGGGGCATAGCAAAAGTAAACTGACTGCTTAGACATGCCATTGTAGGCCTTTCATTAAAAGAACATTTTGGTGTTATCATTCAAACTATTACTATCCCATGTCCATTTGTGCTTTCTGGTGATTTCTGATTAAAACAACACCACCACCACCACCTTTAGTTCTTCATATTGTTGACAGTTCAACTGCAGGGGCCAATCATGCAATCTAAAGAGGATTCATCAGTGGTTTGCCTCAACGGCCCCTGGCCATACATAAATGACAGTAGAGCAGGCTCTGTAATAGACGATCCGCAGAATTCTTGGAAATTATAGCTCCTCCGGGCAGTGTGAAGTCAAGGTAAATAGACTGTAAACACTGATACTTCACTGGTGGTGCACGGTGAATGTGCTAAATAAGGTAATGGGGTGATGAGAAATGGCAGGTTTTTAGGCTCCTATGCTGTTTAGTTTGTTTATATTGCTGTCCAAAGCTTTAAAATATGCACCTTTATTATGTCCAATTGGTTTATATTGCATGCCAATAAGAAGATTATGCCGTCACCAGTGTCTGAATGGCTTGATATATGCATTCACTAAACCATGCTGAGAAGTGACATTGGCCTTGATAAATAAGCACATTAGTAAAACATTTACTTTATTTTGCAATGAAAATGCATACATTTTTATCACACATCAGGCTGAAATATCCCTGTACAGATGACTATTTGGACACATTGCCCTGTAAGTGCTCAGGTACCTTATCTTGGGGAAATCCTCCTGTCTGAAGGAACTTGAGAGCGCCATATTTCCTCTCAGTTTTAAGTGTGTGAGGCTGGACAGTCCTTCCATGGGCAACACACTCAACTGATTTTCTGTCAGATCACTGGGAAGAGACAGTGAAGCATAAAGTGGGTTTTTTTTTTTTTTTTTAATTCACAGGTTTGCAAAAGGTGTCATCAGCCACTCTGCATACTTTGATCAAACTACATCATTGCATTCTTGTCTAACAGTACACTTAATCTGTTATGTGACTGACAACATAATTCTGTACCACAGCAAAAAGGATTTTTCATTATTACAACCACAACTTCTGAGAGTTATGCCAAAAGAAACATGGAGTTGATGACACCAATACTAAAGTATGGATCAAGGAACCTGAACATTTATGCTTACGAAAACACTTGGCAACCCAGGGTTTAATTAATGTTTCAGCAAGCTGGCAGATATCATGTGCACTAAAAACTAAAGACAACACGCTGGCAAGATAGTCACTCACAGCTTGACCAGAGAGTGTAGAGATGAGAAGGCTTCTGGGTGAATGGTATCAATCTTGTTCCAACTGAGGTCCCTGGAGGAGTTGGTTGGCACACACACACAGAATGCACTGGTTTCAGAAGGCAGGTTCAGGTGAGAAGTTACCACACATATTTATGTATCTTGCAATGGGCTCTGTTTCACTTTCACAGAGAAATGCCTTACTTAGGCCACAGGGTGGGAGTGTTAAACAGTATGTACCCTTTGAGCAATACAGTAAAATGGATGTGTCTGTTAGTTGTTTAAGCAAATGTGTCAGACGCTGAAAGACAGCTTCATTTCAAGAGAAATGTGTGCACATTCACACAGTATGAACAGTCTGCAGATAAGAGCATGAGGATTTCAAATTTTGCAGGTGATTGTGTATGTGTGCATGAACACATGAACGAATACTGCAGGAGTGTGTGTGTGTGTGTGTGTGTGTGTGTGTGTATGCGTGTTAGAGACAAGCGAGGCGGAGCAGGCACGTACAGCGAGCGCAGGGAGGAGAGCTGCTGGAATGTGTCCGCCTCGATCTGCTGGATCAGATTGTGCTGTAGGCCTCTGCGAAGAGTCAAAACAAAAACCTTAGCTCAGCTATACCGTCACCACCACCACCGACAGACCGGCACGGCAAACAACACCCTACAGACCATGCTATGTGGGTTTACTGGGTAAGACCATGTGGATGTACAGTACATGTGAGAGAGGAAGACAAAATGACAACTACTGGTCGGAGGACAGCGTCACCTTTGTTACATAGGGTGCTGAGATAGATGATGTCACCTTTTTTTCATGATTCATAGCCATGAAAGCCTGACAATGAGCTCAGTGGTGGCTTTGAAGTGTTGGGTGATGAATAAGGGTACAGTTCAAGGGAAGATAGAGAATAGAAGATGCTCATGAACTCACATTTCCTGGAGAGACTTGCAGTGACAAAAGCTTGGGAGTTCTTCGATCTGATTATGGGACAGCTCCCTGCAAAACAATCAGCGCAGAGATTTTACTAACACAGCAGTGGGACTTTCTGCAGCACTGTTGTCGGGGGTGATGGAAGCATGATGATTCATTTAACTGTGGCTTTCTCTTATCATCTCATCTGTCGTTGACATTTTTATGTAATAAGCATAGCACAACAATTAGAACACTGCCAAGATTTTAGCTTGATGAAACAGCATCCCGTTTTTATATGGTTGTCCATCCCAATTGTCATGGCGATAGTCAGAATGTGTGTTTGTGTGTTGGCATGTGCATTTGTATGTGGGTTTCAATAGAGCTAACTAAAATAAGCTGAATTTAGCATATCCTTAAAAAGTCAGGTGTTGAAACATTGCATATACACATGAAATAAACATGGTGGTATGCTCAACAAGGCCAGTTACATGTTGCAGAGCTTCCCCTTGCGAGACCACAATGAGGGATTGAAGTTTTGTACATATTATCTTTGTATTTATAAACAACATCAACACTGAATTTTAACAAAAATGTTAAGCAACTACATTAAGTCAGCATTGACAATGCAGACTACACATTGACCTCTTTCTTTTACCTGTTGCAGCTTTTACTATTTACCGTTCCACCACTATAAATAATTTATTTTCTACATGGGCATGGAGCAATGGTGAACAGCAGACAAGCTAGAAATATTTACAGTCAATCTCCATGTGTTTACTAGTGTGCTATAGAGACTGAATACTTACAGTGATCTCAAGTTGGGTAATTGCTGACAGAGACTCTGGGGTAGGGTGGTGAGACCAGCCCTAGTAAGTGCACTGGGGGAGCACAGAAAGGGAGAGAAAGAGAGTTGAGTCTCCAGGGTCTATTGTACAAATCAACTCGGGCAAACACAATTCTATTTAGTAAACAATTACTACCATGGATGCTGAAGCAGTAAGGCAGCCATTGGTTGCCTTTGCTGTTTCAATAGCTGGCGTCTTGTCAATGGCCCTATTTTAGTCTGTGACATGCCAATTAGTTATTTAATCAGAGAAAAACGAATTTGGCCCGAACCCTTTAAATAGCACAGAGCTTGTTCATAATGATCATTAACCTTAAGTGACAACTAACAGATTCTTCCAGAAAGTCTCTCTCTCTTTCTGTACATTTTCAAGTTATGTGAAAATGGAGGAATAAATTAAAGGGGAGACACACTCACAGTATTTCCAGACTTGTTGTTCCTTTCAGGTCAGGGAATTCTTGAATTTCCGTGGCTCCATTGAGGGAGCTGTGGAGTGTGGTTAGGACTCATTAGTTTGGTTCATTACGCCAGCACAGACAGGAAACCTAGCAAACAGCTGTGGCAGCCTCAGAGGCGAGAGAGAGAGACCGAGAGAGATAGACGGGCTAGGGGAGAGAAGCAGGCCTGCTTGTTGGGGAAGGCTCTGCTGCTGTGTTGCTTGGAGCTCTGTAATCTGAGGTAGACCAAACATTTTAGCTCAAGCACTTCATTGCAATGAGCTATGATAACAGCACTCGTCTAAAACACACACGCTTGGCTTCTGTGGAAAGTACTGGCGGTGGAATCAGTCTGTATTTCGGTGTGATTCATGTGCCGTCTAGACCATTAACAAAATTCATAGGCTGGAACAAAGACACTGATTACGGATTAAACCTGTTG
Organism: Limnothrissa miodon; assembly: GCA_017657215.1. Taxonomy (NCBI): domain Eukaryota; kingdom Metazoa; phylum Chordata; class Actinopteri; order Clupeiformes; family Clupeidae; genus Limnothrissa; species Limnothrissa miodon. The sequence continues at coordinate 33,206 of JAGFZM010000062.1, forward strand.
CAGGCTACGTGTACTTCTGCGCTGACACTGATATGCAATGTGGCCACAGAATTGCCAGAGTTAAGAAGATGAATGAACGTTACACATAAAAATTATGATGGGAGAAAGAAAACAAATTTTAGTGATTTAACTTGACACTATAAGTGACACCCGGAACTGCAGTCAGTCAAGGGATTGCAAGTCCCACCAGAGATAATTTCAGCCTCTGATGATACATAGGAAAACCTTTGCCTGTATCTTAGCACAATGCATGTTTCAGTCTGTCTCAACAGGGTTAAGTATACAGTATAGTTTTACCAAAAAACATTTCACACATACATCAACATACAAATTAGATTTGACAGAGAACTCACAGGGTATGGAGCTTTGGTAAGAACTGGAAAGCAGATCTGCCCACAAACTGGATGGGGTTTTCGTAGAAATTTCTGAGGAAAATAGAGAGTGAATGAGAGAGTGACAGAGAGACAGACGAGTTCAAGCTGTCTGGGAATATGGTTAGAACATGATATATTAACATTTGCAACAAAATTCACTTCTCTCACTTCATTGTTCTTGAATTACTCTGCAATATGAGTTGCATTACTGAACATTGGGACAAGTGAATGTCACCCTAACGGACACATTTGGCCAGAGTACAGAGGAATTCCACCCAGTTTTGCAGGATTATAGGACAGACCCTTGGATGTGTTAGTAGGGACACCCATATAATAAGAAAGTAACTCACATGGTTTGGAGCAATGGGTTCCCCACAAAAGCCCGCTCTGGGATGGCCTTAATGTTGTTGTTGTGGAAACCCCTGTAACAAGCAAAATGACTTGTTCAGCTGTTCGTCTGTGTTTCCTTGTATTCCAACATGAGTTTTACTACGGTCACAATGCAAAAATCCCACAGTGTCTGTGAGAAATGGACATTTGCTTCTTTAAATGTAAAAACCTCACAGACAGTTTAAAGATCCTAATCCTACTCATATTTCTTTCCTGGCCAACATATCTGAGGGAAATAGTCATTGTGTACACACTCAGTAGGTTACATTCAGTTAAGACATATGCCTCAAAATGAAATGACATCTGTCAAAAGTAAGCCTACAGATCAACATATGGATCCCTCTAATGTGGTCTAATGTTTTTTGAGGTAAAATGAAAATGTTATGGAGTATGTAACATCTAACGGCTAGCGCCCCAATGCCTAGCAGCGGCACCTGTTGCACTGCACAAACACAGCTGGAAAACACTTTGGGACATATGAGCCGGAAAGACTCCAATCTTCATTTAAGAGCATCTGCTGGGGTCGAGGCAGATAGTATCAGCGGGGCCATGCTGTATGCAGTAAACGGGATTAGCAGGGAAAACGGGAACATTGCAGCCATACCAGGCGGCAAACATGAAGAGGCTCGAGCAAACCCTGGTCAGATGGTTGGGTTAGGTGACAAGGAGCAGGGGTGTGTGTGTGGGGGGATGGGGGGGTGCAGGGGGTCGCTGAGGGTGAGAGAGGAGTTACTCACAATTCCTGAAGCTTTGCCAGGGTCCGAATAGCCACAGGGAACTCTTGCAGCTCATTGTAGTTCAGTTCTCTTCAAGATGGAGAACAAGGAGAAAGAAAAAAACATGCCCATAAATTTTATAAAATTACAGGTTCATGCATAGAACCATGAACCCTGTGAGAACGATAAACAACACTCCAGAAACAACACATCAGAGAAAATGGTTTCTACATTATAGCCCTAATGGAGATGACGATCTCTTCTATCTTTCAAAATATGTCTGCGCTGCATCTACCACATCCACAGAGACTAGCG
>JAGFZM010000062.1:40000-41217 GCA_017657215.1 Limnothrissa miodon
GCATACTTCAGATCAATCCTCCTCTCTGTCATTTAGTCTAAGCAAAGCGGTAAAATTCCTCACTGGCCATTTCTAATTTGAAGGATTTCCCTTTACTTGCCATGACTGTGGTGTGAGAACTGCAGTGCAATTGATGAGTCACAGGGTATGGAAAGTTTTCAGGAAATGATGGAGAGACTAATCTAAAAGTTGAGAACATGCATGCGATTGCACGAGGGAAAAAAAGGAAGAAGGTTGAAAGCTGTGAAAAGGCTGAGGAACAATCAATGACTTATGGAAATAATTGATGGAGCAGTCAAATGGAATTCTTCAGCATATCAGGGGAGATCGAGGAGAGCCTCCTCCGCCTCCTTCTTTTCTTCCGTCTACAAGCAGACCTTGATGTCTCCACAACCAAGATAAATGTGAACCCGACCCTCCATCCAACTACCCCCTCCCTCCCCCAACCGTGTCAACAAGCGGCCTCTTTGATGTAATAGATGTACCCCCTTTCCAAATCGGGGCATGCGCCTGGAGACTCCACAGGCCTTCCTCTCTGTGATGTATGACAGGGCTTGGGCACGTGGGGCCTGTGCGATCACTTCCTCCGCATTCTTCTCTCACCGGACCCCTCACACTCATTCGTTTCACCCTGGCCCTGTTCACCCTCCAGGGCCTGGGGTTAAGTTCGGAGCTAAAATTAAAGTGTCACTTCACGTCTTGAGTAATTCTTTGCACTTGATCCGGGCTGTTTAATTTATCCATAAGGAAGGACATGCAGACAGCCAAATAAGTGTTTAAACAAAAGAAGATTTTAGGCATGATAAACATTACAAATGCTTTTCAAAGACAAAAAAATATTTAATTTCCCTTTTTACTTTACTTTTGTCAGTTACATCAAAGTCTGAATGATACTCTACCCCCTCTCCTGCAAGTAATGAGAAACAATTAACAGTAAGATTACTAAAGAGGACTGAATGATTTATAACCTTTGCTGAAAACATTTCAGCTTGCCTCAGGTGTGCTACCTGGGCAGTTGTAGTAAGTGATGCCTTCTTTTCTTTACATTTTTAGATGTGAATCTGTGACTGCAGGGTATGGGGTCTATTTGCTTCTCTTTGAGGAGTGCAAGATGAGTCCCCCCTCCTCCCCTTCTAGGCCTGTCTCTATTTTTTGTGAGGCACCAAGCAACACCCCCCCCCCCCCCCCCCCCCCCCCCCCCCCCCCCCCCCCCCCCC
>JAGFZM010000062.1:41317-52057 GCA_017657215.1 Limnothrissa miodon
CCCCCCCCCCCCCCCCCCCCCCCCCCCCCGCACCACCTCCCTCAGTAATTAAGTGATCCTTCTGTCTTATTATTAGCCCAAATTACATGTTTTGAACTTATCAGATGCCTTTTACTTAGCCTTTGGTAGAATGTGTGAGTGTATGTGTGAACCCTCCCACATAAGTGTGTTGATTATGATTGAGTGTTTGAGGTGGGGGTGGAGAATTTTGGGGAAAGGTAGGAGTTAGGGTGGTGGGGGGCATTAAACACCTTGCTCAATCATCCCTTCTCTTTTGGGTGGGTTTGAAAGTGAGCGTGAGGTTGGCATGTGGCCAACTCTCAGCTACGCTTCAGGGAGGCCCTGGCCACAAGTTAGCGTCTGGAGTCACTGGTGGAACCAGGCATGTCTTCCATTCGGAAAAACTCTGTTGGTGGCAAAGAAATTAAATTTGTACGCCATGACTCTAATGAAAACATCTTCGCAAGGTAAAGGAAATGACCGAATGGATATTTACATGGAATTATTCATTTGGAAAACAGGGGCCTGCAGAGCCTTGGTGGTATTGTGCTAGGGAGGCCAGGGCAATTTGATGGAATTGAGGGTGGATGGCCCTGGAACAGATGGAATGGACCAGCTGAACCCCCGGACAACATTTAGATTCTGACCTTTTCATGGGGAACTAGTTAGGATAGGGCATGATTCCGATTAGGAGGGAAATGGCTGGAGTGCAGGGAGAGGGAAGAGTAACTGATGGAAAATTGGGTTCCTTCACAGCTCATTGAAGATCTCTGCGCTCTTTTTCGGGTGCTGGATTGTCTGGTGGTTGCCTCATGGGTTCCAGATGGGGGCCAGCAAGCAAGCCCCAAAGCACACGTCTTCCACTTGCAAATTTTGATATCAAAACAACCCTGAGTTCCACAGGCTTAGCAGGCTTAGTTAATGCACTTATCTATCCCTAACTTTCCTAGCTTATCTGAGACTAATCGAAATCTTATTATTCATATAAGTGCTCAGGATGCTCCTTAATCAGAAAATTTAAGTTTCAGAGACTTTTTATATGTACTATTTTGTCACATTTTAAGAGTGAAGAGCATGAAGAATTATGCAATAGCTTTAGATCTGTTCACCTCCTTTTTTCAACAGCTTTTAACATCTGCTACGTAGTCCTGTTAAAACATGAGTTTCCACAAGTTATTATAAAAAATAAAAAAATTGCTTGACCGAGTTCTCTGCCTGACACTTGTACAGCCATGGAACACCTGTTTTACTATCACCCGGTGTGCCATAAATTGTGAACTCAATCCTCCCTGGTGGAAGCTGTTTAATGAAGGCCTTAATGGTCCTAATAGGCATATAAATAATCCAGCTTTCCTGCGCTGGTTCTAATACATGACCTTGCCAAGTGTTACCTCATGGCTGGATTACAGTAATAGGCAACTCTAACCTAACAGCAAATTATTGCATCTGATAAGAGTGCCGCTAAACAAATTATTTGTGTTTCCTGTTCGCCATATGATTCACAGCTTCCTCCTGCTTTCGCTGAGGTTCCTTGGTTTTACTTCTTTGCTCCAGCAAGATCATTATTAGAGATTCAGCTGATAGCTTTATATCTCAGCAAAACAACTTGGCCCAACATAAGTGGTCTAGTTTTAATAACTGTAAGTGGGATTGGTTCTCAATTAAGAATATGATGTCATTTAAGAATATGATGTCAGATGCGCACAGCTGATCAAGGAATTGGAGAGGTTTGTGTCTTTCTGTTTACAAAATAGTCTTTTGTCATTTTTCTTCAAAATAATATGGAATCCAGACAATGTAATTTTTTTATGTGCTTATGTGTCAGTCAAACAACTTAAACAAAAAAAGAAGTGTGTAGTGTGTTTGCCACCAGAGGCACCATTTGTTGTAAAGATCTATACTCACAGGGATAGCAGGTTGGGTAAATCCCATGGATCCTCACTGGGTAATCGCTCCAGTTGATTATTCTGCAACATTCTAGACAGGAAATTTGAAATAGATGCATGTTACTTGCTGTGTGGTTTGAACCAATGAGGAATCTCAAAAATGGATTTTGTAGCATGGCTGGAGCATTTTGGCACGTGGTTGGTAATGCGCAGGAGTCTGGGTTTTGTTGATGGCAAATGTTTGCATTTTGTAGCTGCCTTAAGAGTTTTCTGATTATTCAAGCTCTGGACTTTATTTTTTGTCTGTGTTTTCAAGATCTAGAGTAAATACTCTCTGGACTGACAGCAATTTATCATGTGATGTGGACACACAAGTGTGATAAACCAGGCCTGAGACTAAGAGAGAGTCTGCTTTTAGAGAACACTACATAATACTCTATTTATAAGTCTGTCAGCCTCCCCAGTCTCATTGAAAGGCCCAGAGAAGCCATCACCAGAGCTTCATGGAAGCATTCTCTCATGATTAAACAGTGTGCTATCACAGAATGTGTGACACGCGTTGGATGCTGGTCTGATTCCTTTGTGCAGGGTTGTTATTTACACAGGAGACCAGGAGCGTTGTAAACTTCCTGACAAACTTCCTTTATCAATCAGTCACAAGATATTATTTCATTCACCACGTGGTGTTCCCTTTCAATGAGAGAAACCAGAGGAAAGGGAGGGGCGGAGATGGGAGGATACGGAAAATAGAGAAAAAGAGGGAGAGAGTGAGTGAGAGAGAGACTCCTTGGGTGGGCTACTGATGTCATGCTTACAGGCCTGCTGAATGAAAAGGGAAGAGGAAGCCGAGAACAATAAATGCCCTGGCTCTTTGAACAATGCAAATGATTCCAACGTGAGACCTTGCAGTCTTAGACGATAGGGCTTAACTATACGCAGCAGACAGCTTTATCATGTCCAATCGACTGAAACCCCTGACATTTGAGCGTGCAGCATAAAGTTGCCAGTGTTCGCTGTATAAAGCACGCCTTTGTGGCCAGGACGCCTTTATCAGGCGATCGTGGTGCCACAACAGCCATTGTGCACTTGGACTTCAAATGGCTAGCCCTGAGATGATGTCAGAGACGAGTTTTTTTTTTTATTTAAATGTTTTTGTACTTCAAGAGTCATTACAAAATCACAACGATTTTCTTTTTACCAAAAATGTGCTCCACTATTTTTGTTTGGTAAAAAATGCATAGCTAGATAGCTTAACTAGACATCACTATTATTCTATGCAGACTTCAAACAATTTTGGCTGGATAACAGTGATTGTTTTGCTTGATTCATATATCAAAGAGGGATTCGGCGAGAACACCAAGGGACCTTAGGCTGACCTCAAACGAGGTCAGCTGATGCTAAGATCCCTCTGACAGCAAACAAACGTAATAAATAGACTTGGGAACGAACTGGTATTGTTAACTCCTCCAAGGTTGAGCTGGGAGTGATTTTCAAGCCAACATTGTGCCTTGACCTCCAGTCATCTAGGTATTCAACTTTCAGTAATGACATAATAAGCCTGGGTTTACTGCCATTTTCTAAACGAAAGTCTAAAATAAATAATTATTTTTGCATGCTTGCACACACAAGCACATACCCATATTTACACATACATACACTGTATGCACACACTCATCTAGTACACATTAAAACGTTAAGACTTTGACCAGACTATTACAGAAATGCCAACGTGATTTCCATATTGCAAAGTGGAAAGGTTTTGCATAAGCATTCTATGATTGTGTGACATTTGCTTCATGACATTACTCGATCCTTTATATCCCAAATCTTAACAACTTTATCCAAGTCAATCAGGGACCAAATCCCAACCCACCCCCACTTCAACTCGTTTTTGTGTGGATATTTGTTAAGGTCAGGTCTGGGAACATCCGCCACGAGAAAAGCAGTAAAGGGATCCCCCTGTCCTTTAAGCACTGAGTCCCCTGGTGATGGATCTGACAGGCCCTGGGACCCTGATGAATGAGCGGGAAGGGAAACGGACCTCTCCCGCCCCACTTCTCCCTGGAGGCATGCTGTGCAGGGAGAAAAGACAGTAGCGGATCAGGTGTCCGCTCCTCCAAGGCAGAGGAGGAACCGAGGAGACAGGGCCGGCCCCAGGAAGCAGAACCCGATCGCCTGGCTCATTCATTCGAGCACATCACTACTGTTCCTGTCCCGCTCCTTTGGGCCGCTCAAATAAAACACGTTTGTTGGCTTAAGACAAACACATAAAAGCCTTATCTACTTCCACATCCCCTCCCTCTTCTTTTTAGCGCTTTGATCATAGAAGTGTATTTGTGTGTTACAGTTTTCATGCTGCTTTCTTTATGCTGGCCAAGAAAGTAAGACTTTGACAAAAGGCTCTAATAAAAAGTCTGTAGAGGACATTTGTCACTGATACATCTGACTCATGCATATAATCAGTATGTGCACTAAATGACTGAAACTTTTTTTGTCCATGCATGTGTTTTCATTTTGTTGTGACAAAAAATATATCCACAAAACATTATACAAAAGACCAAATACAAAATACTGCCAAAACATTTTTTTCCTGATTTCTGGCAGACTTAGCAATCATGTGGCTGCATGTAAATTATGGCATTTTCTGGAAGGGCTCAAAATGGATATTCAGTTTTTTTTATGTTGCAAAAGCACACTAGCTTTGGGTACTTACAGGACTTTAAGATTGTAGAGGCCTTGGAACACTGGTCCGGGGATGTGTCTCAGGTGATTGCCGGAGAGACGCCTGGGAGAGGGGAGGAGAGGGGGACAAAGACATAGTTTGGTTCACTTGAAGTCCAAAGCAGTGATGGGTTTACCAGAGGCCCTTCTCTGGCAGATTCATGAAAGTTTGTGTTTTTTGAAGGTTGGGAGGGATTGGAAACACTCACTAACTTTCAACTGCACAGGAAACCTACAGGGACATGAGTAGCTCACTGACACTCAAGCTCTTCCACAGCTGGAGTTCTTTCCCTCTCTCTCTCTCTCTCTCTCTTTCTGTCACTCCCATGCTCTCTTGGTCACTCACTATTGTAGTTCTTAAAATTAAAGGATTTGTTTAAATGGTAGAAATGTTTTCCAGTGAGTCAAATCCCGATAACAACAGACCTACAGCATTGCAAACATACATCTGAATATTTAGCACATACCTAGAAAATCAACCATCATTAATTACATGATATTAGTTGCTTAGTAAGAATGGGTGAAAGGAATGAAACTGGACATGTCTGTATAAGTTTTTTTAATCTATGCTTTCAAGAGTCAAACCCTCCTACCACTTTGAGCCCTTAGGGCATGTGGAAGAAAGCCATTTTGAGAAAGAAGAGGAAACCAAATGCCTAACAGCTGTCAACTTACCCTTTTGGGTAAATCAATTTGTTTATTAAATAAATCACCAAATAAGCATTTGTGTCTGTTTGTATGGGTGGCACTGTCAAATGCGAGGGTTTGTCTACCATGGCTCTTGTTTAGCCCTTTTTACAGCAGACTAGCAAATGTGATGGATATGACAGATTTGGTCAAAACAAACCTGCCTTGTCGCAGTCAGCTCTAGTGAGAAGTGCCTGGCATGTCAGCCGATTGGACGAACAGCTTTTGACTTGAGCTTGCTTGGCACAGTGCGCAATGATGTCACATCTCAGATCTCCATTGAGCCACTCCAGGTGCCAGACCACAATTTCTATTTCTGACACAACGCAAAAGGAGTGCGGGTGTCACAAGAATTTGTGTGGAGTGAAAATGAGAGTGTGCAATTTGGAGGCAAGAAAGGACTTTGGCCACTTTCCCTCTCCTCATGTAAAGAGATGTTTTCACATGGGTTAGAAATGAATCACACCACAAAAAACTTCCCAGGACACTACTCAGTCTTTTTTGCACCAAATAGGCATGCAATCATTTCACCTAGTTACCTCAAAGAGATCTGCCACAAATCAGAAAAGGTTCACCAAACACCCCACCCCACCCCCCACCCCCGTGTCTTTTTTTTTTGCCAATGACCTGCTTCAATAATCAGCGACGTCTGTCTTTTTACATGCGGATTTGTTTCATAAATACATTCTCAGATTCAATTGCTTTTGGCCCCGTGGGTCCTTTTAAATCAGAGCTATTTCAAAGGTTCCATCTTCAAGGGAAAAGCAGAGGTTTTGACATCAATAAAAGTAATCTGCATTAATGTGCAGCACACAAAAAGACTCTCTGAGCCCTTGTTTTGCAACTCATACTGGCTAGCATGCTTTTGTTTTCATCCAACTTCTTTTCTTTGGTCCAGGATTCAAAGTGCGGTGATTTCAGGTAATGGGTTTTAAATGTTAGATTATGGAAGGTGAGAATTAGAAAAACATGGTATTGATTACATGGACTTAGAAGGTGCACTGGAAGATGCTATGAGTTTTGGGACTAGGACAACAAAGAAAACACTGTTCTTTAACCCACTTCAAATGCCCAAATTAATCAGTTTTGCCTGATTTTACTTTATTGTGATACTACACTTCTTTCAAGGATTTAAATAAAAAGACTTACTTTAAGCCACAAACTGTCAAAGTAATAACATTCTTTTTTGAGTAGTGGAGGTGTTAGATTAAAATATTTCTATGTGGTTTATGGCTTTTATCAGTGAAGAAAGTGTTGCAGGGAAACAGCTGCTAAGGCATATTGCCACCAACTGAGATTGAAACTGAGCTTCGCATATGGAGCCCTGCAGTTTGCAAACACAAGCCAGCACTTCAGACACACATCACCCTACGCTGCCATGGCTGATGTGTTATTGGGTAACTTTAACAATTGGAACGACAACTGTATTAACAAAGCAAGATGGACAGTGTCTCCTTTATGTTGCCCTTGAAATATGTAAACAAAAAGGTTTTAACTGTTGATAATTCAGCAAGTGCAGATTCATGGTTCCACAAAATAAGTTAATATTGTTCAAACAGGGTGTTAATTTTAAATGCTATGACAGTATTTACAAGGGTATTTATACAACAGCGTGATACCTTGTATTGTTAAACATGTGGTCTAATATAATATACCTGGAGGAGTGGTTCAAAGGCTATGCCCATTTTCATGTTTAAACTTGTTGTCAGCTGGCAGTGCTGTTGTGTTTCTGTGTGGAGAGAGGCCTCTCACAAATGTAAGCAGCGATGACAACGAGCAGCCCGCAGTCAGATGCAGGGAACATAGAGATGGATGAGCAGCATTAGCTGCCTTCAGCCGGGCATCTGTCTTCTGTTAGATGCTTCATTGGGGGCCAAAATACCGTAAAACTTTAATCATTCTCTTTTTTTGGATTTAATTTGGGTTTGTTTGGGGAGAAATAATTGCAGTTGTAACCGAGAAGAATACTGTGATAGAGGTGGGTGAGGGTTGAGGGGGGCAAGTTGGCGGGAAGACAAAATAAGGCCTTGATAGGCATCAAACTTTTTGCAACAATCACACAATATTTGCAATCTTTCTTCTTACCCCCTTTCAGTTCCATTACATCAGTGAATTTCAAAAAAAGTTTCTCAGCTCTAAAAACTTCAGTTTGTTCAAAATGGAATTTAATTTATGTGGACAGTGCGAACACTTAATTTTATGTAAATAGTATTTATGCCGTGATCTGTTGATCCTAAAATGTGGCATAAATTGAGTCCATTCCAAGCATCTTGATTTGTTTCCTATTAAGTAGACTAACCAGGACCACATTGCATATTTTTCAAAAAATGATATTCAAAAATCATATTTTTGGTCTTTTGACTTTTTGGTCTTTTGACTTTTTTTGTGTAACAAGTTGAGAGATGGAGTTAGGACTTAGATTTTTTTATTTGGGGGTATCATATAGATGGTACCTTCATATCTTAGTTAGTTCATAGACATTTGAAATGAGCGGAAAAAAAAACTTAGTTCCAACCTCTATAACTCTGTGTCCATATGTCACAGAAACATACATATTCTTCTAGAAAAAAACTTGAGGGTGTCACCTTTCCAATGGTATGAGGCACATGCCCGAGTCTAAAACTATGTAGGAACTGTCAAGCTTTCAATTTGGGTATGCCATTTTAAAAAAAAAAAAAGGAAAAATAGGGGTGTGCCTTAACAGGTTAAAGGGTATAAGATATTTATGTGAATATAAAAAAGCATCTATTGCAAAAAGCATTTATGAACACCCAAGATCCTCCATATTGCCTGTAAAAATGTTTATCCACAGAACGTGTTGTCTTTATCACAGATCACTAAGAGACAGTTATATTATTGGCATAAGTTCATTACTGCACGCCTATGTATAGTCACTGAGGACCACAGGCCCAGTTGAGTCAGCTTTTAATCCATGCAGATAAGTGCTACGGGCAGAGGGTGTGTGGAGAGAGGGCATGGGGAACAGATCTGACCTGATGTGATGAAAGCCATGATGAGGTGATGGATAAAGTGAAGTCATGGAAAACAAGAGAAATTAGGTATTTTTCATGTCGATGATAAGGCCACATGCCGAAAAAACAGCAAGAAGAAAAGTGATGAAAAAAAACGAGACAGTGAATTGCCCTGATGTGATGAGTAAATGTTAGAGACACCAGAGATGACTTGAGGCGAGCGATGAAGAGAGTGGGAGTAGAGGCTCGCTCCTGGCCTGGAGCGTGCTAACGTTTTCAGGCTCGTTTTTATCTCCGTATGGAAAGATGATGAGAGATGAAAGCTAGAGGGGAGGAGGTTATCTGGGGATGGGTGTGGAATCCACGCCAAGTCCTATCTGCTCCAAGTGTTATGGAATAGTTGTGGTCTGGTCAGACTTGGCTGCAACCAGCCACACAGCAATAATATCACACTTCTGTCACATTGTTGTGATTGCAGAGATGTCCCACTTGGCCTAAGATTGCCCTGTATTAACCTCTGTAGGGATTGTGGGGGAAATTTATGGCCTTGGCGAAAAGGGAGGGAGAGGGGTGGTTGCTGAGGTGGTTGTTTGGTTTGTGTTTGCCTGTTCATTCTCCATCAAAGCAGATGGTATGGGCCTTGGAGACATCTGTTGCAAACAGTGCATAACACGTTGCTACTGTGCAGCGTGCAAAACGGAAAGGAAGCTTCTCTCAACGTTGAAAGAGCACTCTTAATCTTTATGTCATCTGATGGTGCTCTGCACAGTGAGTCTCCGCTTGCTCGACAAACACTGAGATGGTCATGTGCCTTTCAGTAGTTTTACACATTCTGTCTTTCTATAACTTGCTTACACTCAGAAAGTGCAAGGAATATAAAATTTATCAAAGTGGTCAGTGACCACAACTAAGAGAAAACATAACAAGATGCAGATTCTAGTATTCACAGAAACATAATACTTACAGCCAATTAAGATCCTTTAAGTTACAATATAACACAAACTATTTCCTGTACATCATTTTAAAGAGTATTCATCAAAATTCCATGCCAGCGATAAAACAAGACATCCATCCTCTCGGTCCCTGACACGTGAAGACTCTATGGCAGATAGGCAGACAGTCTGCCTAGACTTCGCATCTGGGCCCCTTTAAATATTGCTTAATGCTAGTTTTCTTCACCCGGGCTTTAATTAAGGGTTATTTATTGGAGGGTGTGTACTCCACCTGTTGTCAGTATTAAAGGTGGATTAGATTGGGGCCAGATCAAACGCCGTAATTGAAGTCATAATAACAGGGGCTGGAGATCACTGAAGAGGCAAAGTACTTCTAAGGGTTTGGTGGAGTCTATTACATTATGAGGCCGTGTAAGTTTTTAGATTATTTAAGATGTGAAATGGTTGTGGGGGGTGGTTTGGAGGGTTGGAGGGGGAGAGTGTAAGCAGACTTTGTAATTGGATACCAGTTATCTGAGTTTGGGGGACCTTTGTATCAAGGCTTTGCGGGGCTGTTTTGAATGTACTGGAAGGATGGAAGGAAGGAGGGAAAGGGAGGAAGGAAGAATGGAAGGAGGGAGGAAAGGATGAATAGATTCATTTAAAAATACAGGATCCACTGATTATGACTATAACACTTCAAAAATACATGTCACGTCACGTGTATAAAATACACTTAGATCACTGAGAATATAAAGCATGAGAAATATGACAACACTATAACTTTATACTATTCTCTTAGATTGTGAAAAAAATATTTCTGCCAAATAGCAAAGGTAGAAGTGCATTTAGTGAGCTTAATTCAAAACATCTAACATATGTACCTTGCAATCTGACTTCCACGAATACACTTATTTTTCATGGAAGCAAAAACTTTTTTTTTTGGATGATATTAACTTGTTGCCTTGCAGGCTTTGTCTGAAAACTGTTAGAGATGTAAATTTTGTCAAACTCCCCCTAAACCACCACTTTCTTGGGAGCCTGTTCTGGAACTCTGGATGTCAAAGAGATTTGAAGTGAAATAATTTTGGTCAGTGTGCTACTTTGAAGTCATTTAACTTCCAGTAATATCACTGGCAGTGGTTGCCTGCCCCAGGGCTGATTCTATCCATCATGGTCTGATTCATTTTAGTAGCAGCAAATGTTTTTCTTTTCCCTACTGTCATACAGTAAGTCATATGTTGTTGTTGAACAATATAAGCTTAAAAAAAACAAGTGAACTCTGAGGTTCAAACACATCAAACAGTAAGAAAATATTAGTTATGCAGTTGGAAATATAATCTTTTACTTTCCTTACTTTTTGTGCGACCAGGATATCACAATAAAACAATATAGCCATAATAAATAGTCTGCATGGTACTTTCTCTCCTTCCCTCATTCTCTCTCTCCCGCTCTCCTCTTCTTTCTCATAATGTATTAGTATCTTGTCCATTTTTCTTTACAGATGAGACCATTGGGGGGGAGGGGGGGGGGGGGGGGGGG
>JAGFZM010000062.1:52157-68551 GCA_017657215.1 Limnothrissa miodon
TGAACAAGACATGTTACAAATTACCCCACCGGCTCTGTGTGGCTAATAGCTATGGCAACACGGGCGGCCTAACCGATTCCATATGGCACTGACAGACACTCAGTGACCCAATTTATGGTTTATTATAGCTTCGCTCTGCAGGGAACACCTCCAGAACTCTGTGGTAGGTAAGCACAGTGTGGTGTACGCTGCGGCTCCCCAAATCCACCTGCAGCAAGGCCGCACGCGGACTAAGACAAGCACCAGGCGTGAAGGAGTTAGTTATAGGTTTTGAAACACTCGCAGAGATTTCTGGGTGTTTTCTCTTACGATTTGTTATGAGTGCAGAGCATGGTCGTGTACAGGGAACATGCGACGTGACAAGCTGTTTGTTGGTTCTGCCCTGCTTAGTGAGTGGGAACTGAGCTCACCCACTTAAATGCAAACTCCAATGAAAATACACACACACACACACGCACACACACACACACACACACACACACACATATACAGACATATACAAATACACACACAGAGACACACTCCAGCGTGAGCACACATACAAACACTGTCTAAGGTACTAATGAATACAATTCACCTTCAACATCAAAATATTAATTGGATGACATCTCCCAATGCTGAAGTACCATCATCAGATGTAAACAGAGCAGAAAGAGTCAGTTCTCATCAAATCTGCTTAACTCTGCTCCCAAATGTGTCACATCACTGGAAATGACTAATACATTTCTAACGGCTTCTCAGTGCTTAACAGATTTGACTGTGGTCAAAAAGTAAACACTTTTTTTGTTCAAATACACAAATTAGACGAGCAAATATACACAGGCCAGATGTGAATTCCTATCATTATACCCAGACATTTGGGCATGCGCGCTGCCCTGTGGTTTGTGTTTGTAAATTGACTGGACATTTTGCATACCTAGTGCTCAGATTTTAACATAGTTCATGATTTCGTGGAACCACAGAATGAAAAATAAATCTATTCATCACAGCTGGAGAAAAAAAAGAGAAAGCAAAGAAGAAAGAAAAAAATATTCATTTGATTACATGAACAGCATAGCCTCTCAGATATTATCTTTCGGCGTGGAGAGCCTCTTCGTTTTTTCCTTTTTCATCTTCAAAAAGGATAAACATGCCATAAACTCTGCTTTATGGCAGTCACATCCTTTCTGGAGACGTTACAAAGGAACAAACACCACACATAAAATGTTACGACACGCAAGCGTACAACAGGGACCACTATAAAAGCCGTTCTCCTTCGAGGCAGGAGCTTTCCAAAGACGTGACCGCTCTATTTTGCTTTCTGGGATGATACTCATAAAAGACCTGAGTGAGCACAGTAAGCGCAGCTCTGCGCCCACTTCATCGCTCTCTCTCTCTCACTCTCTCTATCTCCTTCTCTTTTTCTCTCTCTCACTCCTTTCCTCTTTCTATTTATCTCTCTTTTCTCTCTTTCATCTCCTCTATCAACGTGCACCTAAAGAAGAGGACGGCGAGAGAAGGGTGGAGGAGAAAGATTGCACTTTTTCTTTCTTTTGCTCCATAGGCATCTGTAGTGAAAACATCATATGCAGGCGCTTAGCTGTGTACACAGTGCAGCGCAGATCTAAAGGCAACAAGTTAAGCGCTCATCACGGGCCGCTGGGCTTGGAGGTCTGTTGGTTTCATCAGGTACTGGAGACTGAGGTGGAGGGGGCAAACATTCCCCCCGCTTAATCTCCGGAGTGCGGTGAGAGGAATTAGTTCAGGCAGTCGTGGCGTCACTACAGGTCATGTCACTGAAGAGACTGCACACACACACACACACACACATTTCTACTCCTACTACGCTTATTCAACTCCTTTCATCAGTGAACATTACGTTACCACCACAAACAACAAAACAATGGGTAGCTGCAGGTTAGCCTCAAGAGGCCTTTAGGCCTTTTCCCAAATAAACGAACCTCCCTGGTAAACCTCAGATATCCAGCCTGAGTAAAACATTGACCAAATGGTGGCCAGTGGTCACCACAGCTTGCACCAGACATTCTAGAGTTACAGGGTGCTCCACACTTAAACACCATTAGCTATTTTGACAGCTCTCACATACACATTAGTTCACACAGTGTCAAAGAACAGACCACTGGTTTGGAATGGTTGAGAAGTTGACACTGAAAAGAGGTGGTGATTTTGTGTGTTTTTCCCTCAACAAAGACGGCTAGCTTTTTAGGACTGAAAAAAAAGAATGTTCATTTTGTTGCCATTTTTTTTAATTAAGATTTAGGGTCAGTTAGGATTTATAAGAAGACTCTAGAGCACTACACCCCGAAATCTTTAGTTCATAGTGTTTTCCCTAGGGATTAAACATTCTTAATACATCTGAAAACATTTTGTTTTGTTCATAAATAGTTACACATATTTGTTTTTAAGTTTCTGTCAACAAGGCTGTCCAAACTTTTTTTATAGTATTTCTGAGTAAACTGTTAGTTTATTGTGATCATTCCAAGCAGTGTTCATTTACAACGCATAATATCTCCACAACAAATATAGTTTTTTTTAATTGTAAATTGCATTCTTAATGTCTTGCATCTTTTACAAAGATATGCTTGGCAAACACATGACCTTGAAGACCAGATTGCATGAAATGTTTCAGTGATTGTCGGATGCAGATGGAATTACTTTCATATGTTGGGAAGAGGCATCAGTCAGAGTAAGATGTTATTAATGCCCCTTTAATGTTGCTTAACTCTGTACACATTTGCTTTGAAATAAATCAAAAGGGGCCATGTATGTTTTTAGGTATATAAAGATATGTCCTTGATTTTTGTTAGTAATAGCAACATTTTAGAGAGAGAAAGACAGAAAGTGGAGAGTGACACTTTCAGCCTAAAATGTGTCTATTTTTGATCACTGCAAATTTGTATTGAGTCAGTCAACAATCTGCCCAGTTGCCCACCTATGATTAGTTTTGGAGTATGTGTCTCTCTGCATAGCAAAGACACATGCTTAAAGGATAAAAATGGTGCAAATAAATCTATAAACTTGTTGTTTGAACACAGTCCTGTCAGAAGGAAAATGAACAGAAACATTTAATGTAACACACAACAAATAGTGAATTGGCTGCTAACCCTCACTCAAGTAAACTGACTTTCAAATTTGTTTTCTATGTCCCTATTTTGTTGTTAGCTGCTGATGCATTATTTTACCTTGATAATTAAGGCAGTTTATTGACACTGTCTTTCTACTGTAGGTAACAGATATTGAATAGACAACATATCCTAATACACTTTCATACCAACTTCTCAGATACACATGCCTAAATTGATGAGGTCAATGAACAAGAAAAGCACGCAACTCACTTGATATTACGTGCAAATTTCGACAAAAAGCAATTTTATGTGTCATGAAATATGTTGCTTTTCCTGGATTCTGCATGTTGGAGTAGAATCATCCAAGGGCATTGTTCTATCCCAGAACTAGTGAAACAGGGTGTTTAGAGGGAAATGCATAACTGTGGGTTTGGGATGGGAAGCGTGGGGGGTTTTCTTCAGTCATTTTAGCTTCAGACTGAGGGAGCAGCCTTTTGCTTTGACAGGGAAAGCATAACTATTGATATCTGTAGAATATTACATGTCCCCCATATCCACTCAGCCCCCTTCTGTTGGTGGCATATGTGGTGCGTCCATGACACTAGTCTGACAGTGCCAAGCATTTTCAATCATAGGCATTTGTCTCCATCATAAGATACCCCCCCCCCCCCCCCCCCGCCCCGCCCCATTGTTTTGGTCTTTCATTCTTTTCATTTCATTTCTTTTCTTGTCTTTTCTTCTTTTTCTTTTTAAGTTCACGTCATGAGGTCCATCTGCGCTACACTGCCCGACTCTGCTGTCAGTCCTCATAAGCGAATGGCCAGGTGCTTTCCATTTGTCCACTCATACTCTCCCATCTCCAGACTGCTACGAGTGTGAGCTAAGCCAGGTTTAACCTGAACAAATTGCTCTTCAGGGGGGCTGGGGCGCAAGGGTGGGAAGGAGCTACACATGACAGTGGGTGCGTGACGCACCATCACCTCAACCTCACCACACACACACACATAAGGCACGCACATTCAAAAGGCTCTTGATCAAATTGAATCTAAGTAGTAATGGTCAAGGGTCTTGTCTGCACCTCCATCCCCTACCCTACGCCGCCTCTTGTCCCTTAAATACAATCGTCTCATGACCCCCACCCACACACCTCCACATCATCCCTATGCCAAATGTCACCCTGTGTGTGGGCCAGTCTTGAGGCTCTCACTTTGCTATTTAACATCTCATGCAAGAGCTGATGAGCAAACACGTTTTCCACAGGAAACTGTCTGATTGGTTTAGACTAGAAGCAACTCTGTCATCGGACGGGATCCCTCTGTGTGTGTGTGTGTTCTTCTCCCTCCGCTTCCCGCTCAGACAGGCAGTTCTTGATCCGAGACTACCTCATGCTGCGGAGTTCCAGGATGGACACTGACGGAGCTTTTTACATGTCTCCTGCCAACGTGCCAAATTCACTCCCAAGACTTTCCTTTTTCTTGTGAGCGAAATGTGATACTCTTTTTTATTTGTTTGATTGTTTGGCCCTAGCCAAGAGCTTGATAATTTATCACTGTCAGGACAAAAACAAAGCATTTGATTAGGTTAATTTCCTCCGCTGTTCCATCCACTATTTCTTGTAAGCACACACACACGCACACAAAATGCGGCTGGATGCATATTTGCCTAATGTGACAGTTCTGAGAAAGCCGTTCTATTTACTGGATAGCTCCGAATAGCAGCGCTGCCTTTGCCACCATTTCCACCATAACTCCCACCACCACCATCACCACCTTCGGCCTGTGTAAAATTACCATTTGCATCAAAACAGCACGTTGCCTCAGTAGTCTTGAGCCCTTCCAGGCACCAGTCTGCGCAAACACCCAGGCTGATGAGTTGGCAGCCACTGGCTTTTCCACCATGTGTTGTGGCATTGGGCTCACAGGGCCTGTGATGCAACCAGGGCACTAGGTTTTGTTGTTTTGGGGGAGCTTTAGGAGTCCCCACAAGCCTTCGCTCCAGGCCACAGGTCCCGGGGCATGTGCATTCCCGGGTACACGCAGCACTGGACCTCGGTGGAGCCAAACACCCTCTACTTGTTGCACTGCTTTCAGCTCTCCTTTTGGAAAGGTTTTGGAATTCTTGGAAGGTAAAGTGCAAGTTGGGGTTTTGGGGAGGGGTTGGGGTGGACAGACTCATTTGGTACCAGAGGAGAGATTTATGGTCTTTCTCTGCTCTCAACAGACACACTCACACTCAGGGTGCGATTTGTAGGGGGGGATGGGTAGGATCATCCCCACCTCTGGTTTTTACCCCTGCTGAATGAAGGTTGTGACAGTTTCTTACACAGGAATAATCTACATTTTAGTAGCCTTCTAACTTTAAACGTCACCCGAATTTTCGACAATCTCGTTGTTCATGAATGTCCCCATGCACTTAAATACCGATAGTCCAAGGAGACAATCTCCGCCTCTGACATGTTCGCGTGATCGGTCCTTATCCATGGTTCTGAAGGCCAAATAAGCCATCACATAGTGGCCGGCACAGAAAATGAAATGCTTTCTGTCTTTTTAAGTTTGCATTAAAGATGTTCATAAGGTTCCCTTGAATTGACCCCCTGGCTTTTTCAAACGCTAGTTCTGTTAAAATAAAACCCCTACATCTTTAAGTTCACAACTTAACTCAAAAAATTGATTTATTAATCATCTATTGGATTTTGGTGAGTATATGATAAAACTCAAATATGAGTTTTTACCTATTTTTACCTTGAACCGCCGATAAATCATTTTTACCTCCTTATTTAGATCACCATAAGAAGTTTACAGCTGTAATTTTTCTCTCGCGCTGCTCCTATTTGACTAGCAACACTAGACGCACATGAAGGCATCCGACTTTAACACCGCACCATTGATTAAAATATTGCAAAATCTAAGACATTGACATTCACAAAAGATGACAAGGCAATCCACTTCTGTAACCAGGAAATGGCCAGATGCGATGTTCTATAATATATTGGACATAGGCCGCACTGAACGCGTGGGTCCTGTAGGCTACTGGAGCTGCACACACACAAATATTGTCGAGCGATTTCACCCTGGAGCTCTTCAAGCTGTTGCGCTGGCCTACATCGTTTGTGAATAATGTGCGTGCGTGTGTGTGAGAGAAAGAGAGAGGGGGCGTGCAACGTTACTGAACATTACGTTATTTTGTTACTGTAAATAGTTATTTGAGAGTTTTCGTGTTTGTGTTAAACCCACTATGTGTAAGTTTTATTTTTTTTCGTATGAGAATTTCTCCCATCTATCGGCGAAGTGGTATACTGCAGGGTTTCTCAAACTTTTTTGCTCTGGGGCCCTGTGATATTAGGCCTTGGTGTTCCAAGGCCCTGCATAGGCCTCTGCACGCCCCCTGAACACCCGCCCAATGCCCGCCGCCATGGGCGCCCTTAGATAGGTAGATGGATAGATAGTTTACTATTATTAATGCTGCCATTATCATCATTAGTATAATAATTATTATTATTATTATTATTATAATAATTATTATTATTATTATTATTATTACAGGTCTAAACTAATGTAGGTTATTATTAAACAAGGAGACCTAACAGCTTGAGATTATTGTGCTAGTTACAGATACGTAGGCCTAATAATTTGACTTTTGTCATTACATGTACTACAACTATTATTATTACTATTAGGTCTATTGTTAGAAGTAGCAGTAGTAATACCTATTATCACGTCTCTTTTTTCACTTTTTGTTTTTGTTTAGATTTTTTTGTTATAACTACCCTTGAACTTCAAGTAGGCTGCTACTGCAGTGCCTGGAACCTCAAACCGACAAGAGACTGTAGCCCCATTTAGGCTACAGATTGCATTCCCAGTATGAACTTAAAGGGAGAATTGAACGTAGCCTGCATGCTGACCATAAACCTCAAATAAATGAGAGGCCCAGTCATCCACAGAAATATCGCAGGAAAAAGAAAAACCTAATTCTAATGCGAAGGGTCCGCCTGCTTTCTCGCAACTATCAGGTCAAAACGAGGAAGACAGGGTGACAAGGACATTCGGAGCGTGTTTTCTAAGTTGCGTCTGTTTCGGTATTTTGTCTTTGTCAAATGTGAAAATACATACGCGGAGGTATGTTGAATTGAAAGGTAGCGTTTTCACTGCCATTTCACTCTGCTGGGGATATTCATCGCAGCAGGACGACCAGAATTCAGACAGAGAAAGTCGAGTAAATATAGACTGCAGACCAGCATCGCACGAGAGCTCCAAAAGTTTATCATGACCTGCACCAAGGTGGCAGCCGGACAACATGCAGTATCAAAGGCATAATTAGCATCTCGCAAATTGTAAAAGTTGCCTGGCACTTAGAAATGTGGGACGAAACCAGGTACGATGCCATGGTTAACTTTTCATTTCACTGCCAAATTAGGCTACTAAAATATTCGTTTGGGTAGCCAATTCGTCACTCTTTCGTTTGGAAAAAAAAAGCTTCCGATTTATCTTTTAGATTTGGGTGTTTTGTTTCCAGCAGGCTTATTTGGGCGGCTTCAAGGCCTCGTTGCTGAACATTGTTTGGCAGATGACACAAATTGGTTTTGAGGGGTAACCATCACTTGAAATGAAGCCAAATTTAATGTATGAAGGGTCGTAATTGCAAGTAAAAGCGCAATGTTTTTGCCTCTGTGTCATGTGAATATACAGTGCCAGATGACAGTTTCTCAAAGAAAGAGTCAAGACTAGCTTGCTTTGAACATGCCATTGGTCTGGTGAAACGTGTATGCGTGTGGATAGACAAGACGTATTAGTGCAAACGTGCCGACGGCAGAGAGTTCGAACAGTTTTCAACATTCTACAACATTAAACGTGGGAGGGGCGATGTAGGTGACGCAAAGACACTGATAGCAGAGCCAGCCAGCCAGCATCGCTCTTCTTCATAATCTGATTTACAGTGACAGTTGTGTTAAAGTTATAAAATAAAAGAAGGCAATCAAGGTCGGCCCGCGGCCCGATGGTAATCTTCTCGCGGCCCGGTGCCGGTCCGCGGCCCATAGTTTGAGAAACCCTGGTATACTGCACACGTTTGAATAAAGTGTATTAGCCCTTCCCTTCCCACGGTCCTCATTTCCCATGGTCCTCATTTTGAAAATGGCGGCGCAAAATGGATATTCTCATTTGGTACCCAGCCGCATCTATATATAAATGGAAATTACCAAGTTTACGGGAACACTACAATTTATTCATGGAGGTAATTACCATAATTTTACATTATATTTTTAAAAGAAAAAATTTATTTTTAATAAAAGACGAAGATAAATAGAAGATAAATCCTACACATAGTGGCTTTAAGCTACAGTAGGCTAATTACAGTAATTCATTCAATTCAATAAAAATCATTTAAATAAAAGAACTCTATTGCTCCAGCATGGGAGTCAAAATGACCGGCGGTCAAATTACTTGGCAGTTCTAGGAGGACTGGAATGTTGGCAGTTCTAGTGTTAAACCTGTTGATTGTTTTTTGATTGTCAAAAAAGCAGCAAACAACAAAACAACCCCCCCAAATCGCACCCTGCTCACACACATAAACCTCTTCAAGCTTCCATAGTTGAGTGAAAGTAAGCTTTGCACTGTGCTCTCTAAGCTAAAATCAAGGCTACATTTTTGACAGTTATGTGTTTGCTTATCTCGTATAGTGTGCCATTAATACTGACTGATCGTATAGATTTCCAGTTAACAGACCCCAGGAAACTGATTTCAAACCCAGACCACATAGGTCTGCATGTAGTGAGATATATGAACATCTACTCACAGCTCAGACAGAAAGTGGAGGTTGTGGAATGCGTTGGGCTGGATTTCACTGATGTTATTCATGCTGAGATCTCTGTGGAGAGAGGCAAAGACAAAGAAAGCATCCATCAGACTAGTAATGCAAATGAGTAACTAGTAACTAATCTAGAAAACCTGCATACATACACTTTGGTGCATCAGATATAAGGCATGGCTTTCAACATACATTAATGTTTATTGTAATTCTGTGGTCTATTGTGTGTGGGACTATTATTTAATAGCCATTTAATATGTCTGAAAAATGTTGTGTACTTGAATTTCCACTGATTCAACAATCAAGTAGAAAGTCAGAGTAAGAAATCGAGAGGGTGGAGAAGTGGAAAAATATTGATTATATTTACAGAGCAATTATATGCAATTTGTGCAAAGATCCTCACATTTCAAACAGAAATCACGGGCCATCTGTTTTCCTTTCCTCTTGTTTTTTTAAAGGACTCAATAATACGTGCGGCGTAATTATGAAATCCCGAAACCTGGCATCGTCATTTAATTACTAACCTTTTATCATTTTCCTTCCTAATTAATTAATGCAGAACAGAGCCAGTTGGAGCGGAAATGGCAGGGAATTGCTGCTGCAGCAGCATAACCACTACCTCCCCCTCCTCTGCAGCATAACTGATGAAGAGTGAAGGACCCGACATATCAGAAGATTGCAATGTGTTATCTGCTGTGCCAATAGCGTTCCAGCATTCTGATTAAGGGCCCGCCCCATCTCAAACCCTGTTTCCTTCCCATTTCTGTGGTAGCACCTGTAGTGTGACCTGCTCAATCTCTGACTGCTGCTGATGAGACGCCCTGGACGCAGCCACTTCCGCAAGGGTCCAGCCAAGGACCCCTTTAGATGAAACATATGGTTTCTGATATCAAAGACACTCCACACCTGTGCCTTTTACCATTCTTCAGAGAGGGAAGGAGAAGAACGATGGGAGGGAATAGAGAAACTTTCCACACTGAATCATTGTTCGGCAGCTGTAATTTCCTTTTGGTGTTCCTGTTCTTTTTCCTTTTTTTTGATTGGCCCCCATTCCAGATGTTTTCCTACCTTCTCTGTAATCTACATCCCATCCCCCTCATGCACACATACCTTCAATCACCACTAAGATTAATTTTTCTTTCTTCACCCCCTCAACCCACCCCACCCCCTCCAGTAATTTTTCATTCACACTTACACTACCCTGCCTCATTGTGTCTTCACTATGAGAGAAACAAACAAGAAAAGAGAGAGTGAGGAGGAGAGAGTGAGGGAGAGAGAAATTACGAAAATATGGTCATCCCTAGTGTCAGTATGGGTTGTGTAACCTCAGTGGGAGTGCTTTTATCTTGTGGTATTCTGATTCCAATGTGAAAGGTCCCATTGCTGACGTCCTTCAGACCAGCCTGCTGACAGTTCATTCAATGTCAACAGTGATTTTCTAGGTAAGTCATGAACCCAGGTATGTATACCAAAAGAAATTCATAATGAAAATCTCATGGTTGAAAAAAACGTACATATTCATGCCAGCGCCAAAAATCACCATTAAATATTCTGACGGGTGTATTTGAAGTGAAATTCCAAAGGAAATCAATAATGTGACAGAACTGTTAATGCTGGCCGAAACACTGCCCTAACAAGAGAACCACCTGCTAATGGAATGTCATAGGTCTCAGCAGAATATACGTTAACATGATGTTCTGGAGTGAACCTTGTGACTCACAAATGAAGACTCCCACCAAAAAATCCATCTCGCCATCTGTCTGTTTTTCATCTTTTTCACATAGCATTTATAACAAAACCTGAACGCATAACAGTATGGTCACATACGGATCAACAAGACAGTCAGCCAGAGGCCAGGGACTTTACACCAGCTGCACAGCAAAGGCTATTGGAAGGCAAACTGCTTCTCAACTACATGAGAGAGCAAAACCCATGTTTACCCTCAGTTACATGTTAAACTCATTTCCGGACATTGCTGACCAAATCAAAAAGACAAGGCACTTTATTCCAAGACCCCGTCTCCTTGTCCTAACAGCCGTGAACCTGAGGGGGAAAAAAAGACACTGCTATGTGACGCAAGACCACCGGGCTTGCAAAGGTAAACTGAAAAGTCTGAAAATATTCCCTCGGTCAGATTTTGATACCTGGCTATTTATTTGTTTTGTCAGGCTGTCTAGATGAGGTGAGATGCTAATGCGGTCAGGCCAAGGGCCCAGGGAGTGATGCGTCAGGCTGAGGAGAAACAGGGCCCTGACCAGGACTGACCTCGTTATGATCTGCACTTCACGACACAGTGGCAAAGCACAGGCAACCCAGTGCCAGAGGCTTCTGAGCAAAAAAAAGAAAAGAAAAAAAGAAACTGGCACAGAACGAATAGTACACAGGCCTATGGGTAGGATGTGTGTGTGTGTCTGTTGAGGGGCACACATCGATATTTTACATAGGATTTACATAGAGAATACTTTTAAAATGCAATCATGGTGGTCATATTTATTGACTAGCAGTGTTCTGTGTTGGACATTGGAGTCTGTGACATGTGGTTGTAGTCAGCCTAGCTTCTGCAAGTTTTAAAATAAGCAACAGCCTCTTATTAATGTAATTTCTGTGTAAACACAGCGTTCAACAGGCAACTTCAGTGCCGTTAGCTGTGATTAATGGATACAGTGATGGTGACCAGGGGCCAAGCTACAAAGGTCATGCCCCATAAAAAGGGCGCAATTAATCAAAGCAACATACTGGTTGGTACAGAGTTGATATTTACCCAATGTTGTCATTCTTCAACGTACTTTGCAACCAGGACCAACCAAAGATTAATGCAATTTTAGGAATATCATTGTAAAACCATTCCCAGTAATGAGTTAGTGTACCATTTAAATAAATGTGAGGGCGTTATCGTTGAGGTATGTTGCTTTAATCAATGCATACAAGTTCAGAAAAAAAGCAGAATGCACAACAAGTGGTTGCTATGGAATGTCCTGATGGAACAATTAGTTGGACTAATAGCTGGTTGAATTACTTGAATGTGGCTCAATTGAGTGTCTTACAATAATGATACACTTTCAGAGTGGAAATATTGTGGTCCGGAACTCTCTGGCAACAGCATCCAGCGGCTGAATGTAATAAAAGTGATCGGTTGAAACCCCTTTTTCATATCAAAGGATTCAACACATCTCTCCTTGTGTTGAGGTCTCGGGAGGGAGGGATGCAGGGAGAGAGAATGAGTGCAAGAGAGACAGGGAGAGAGAACACTTAAATGCCATATGTTGGCTTTTACTGGAATAATTACAGTTACTGAAAGCCACGTTTGAATAACTCTGGCTGTTATTGTGACAATATTTTTTGTGAAAGCAGTATGCTTAAAGAAATACTTTATGTCCTCTATTTTTGTACCCCGCCATAAACCAAAGGCTTAGAGCTCCATATTTAGCTAAGATGGAGTCACTTTGTTGTATATCATATTGTTCCAGTAACAATAATGGGATTTTCTTCTAAAGTACAATGGCTTTTTCACTTGATAGAGAGCGACAAGTGATGCCATAGCCATTTATCATGGGTACATCATATTATTTTTTTGTGCCACGATTGCAGCTGGCAAATGCTCAGAGCACCATTTTAGTTCACACCAGATGTCTGATGATCTACAGCTTTCCATTTTGCGGTGATAACACTAGCATTGTTCAACATCCACACAACAAAATTTGTGAAAGGAGGGTGGATCAAATTAATGGGATGAGACCGTGTTACGGAAATCAAGATCAGCCGTGGTGATAGCTATTGTCTTCATGTAGTTTTGAAATAGTAGGAGGCTTGATTGGGTTAAAAAGATGGGCCAAGTGAGGCGAGGGTGAGGGCAAGGTCAGTGCAGGCTAGACCAGGCCAGACCAAGAAGTGTGGGGCAGAGGGACCTGCTCACAGATGTCAGCACAAGCGGTGAATGTGGGCCCCAATCTAGAGCAGCTGTTTGTTCTCCCACTTCCAATGTCAGGACTCATCAGGCAGCTATTCTTTTTCAGCTGCATGAGTGGGGAGGCAGGCAAAAAAACTATTTATGGAGGAAGAGAGAGAGAAAGAGAGAGAGAGAGAGAGAGAGAGAAATGTTGGGGAGCAAAGAAGGAGAGATGAACTCTGAGTGAGACTTATGTCACCTGAGACATCTGTCCTTCAGTTGTTTTATTTTTTTGGTTTTGTGTCACACCAGCAACATCTGGAAAAGGGCAAACAAACTCCCCTTCTGTTCCATACAAACGAGTGGAAAGAGAAGGCCATCATCTACTCAGGTGGTGTGCATTACACCACATAACTCTCAAACCTATCAATAATCAAGCACGAAATTGAGGTGAATGGATATTTCTTCATTCACCTCAACTTCAAATTTCACATGCAGTCGGGACGATAATCTGTTGATAAGAAATGATTCAGGGTAAACATCAGTTCATTGATATTCTATGCAGCTACGCTCAAGACTTTCACCTCTATGAAAGACTGCAAGTCCCATTCTTGTACAGTAGAAAACAAACAACTGCAAAGCAATATACTATGTACACCCAAGGCTGCTCACACCTTGCCCTAATCATTGTTAATAAAAAAAAAAAAAAGATAATTTCATAGAGAGAGAAGCATCGTGAGACGTCGGAGGTATGTGAATTAAGGTTTAAGGAATTCAAGGTGCAGACATGACTAGACTACTCTGGCGATCATGTTGGGGCAAGGAGCCACGCAGAGGCAGTAGAATAACCCATCTTTGAAGTGGGTCTGGAGGGCCTCGTTCTTCCGATGAGCCCTGGCAGCGGTATGCTTTAATCTGCCGCTGCCTCTTCTTCATCAAAAGCTTCAGGAGGTTTTTTCGGGGGACCTGGGGCCTGAGTCCTGCCTTCATTCATTCCGTCTTCACACACAGACACACACACACACACACTCTCTCTTACTCTTCAGTCCCTTTCAAAAGACACAAAACATTGCATTGGCTATAAAGACGCCTTGCATTTGGTTGTGAGGTGAGGAACAACGTGTACAATTTTCAGGCCAAGTTCTATGAAGTTTCTTTTTTTTCCCGACAACCCATTATGCATGAGCTTAACCAGGGTCAAATAACTATAGCAAACTCCAGAAGCACTTTCAAGTTCCCTCATTGGCAGATTTGGAGTGTGCTCAGAATAGAAAGCTTTGTGTTTTCAAATGCAGTCGCTCACCACCTCAAACACTCTCTGGACCTCTGCACGGCTTTGCAGAGCTGATGGCTGTCTGTGTGGCTTATGTTTGTATTGCTGTTCTCCATGATAAGGTCTGCTGTTGGTAGCCAAAGGTAGAGTTAGGTCGTGCACCTGGACAGACTCCAGTCAAGTGAAAAATGCTGTTCAAAAGTGGTGCGTACTAAAATATTGCTCAAATTAGGTTTAACCTGACAGTTAGGAAAAGCCCTAGGTTCTGTCTTCCAGTGACACACACACACACACACACACAGACTGTGTGTGGAAGGTCAGAGGATATAAAGAGGGTATTCTTCAAAGTGTTGTAATCACTTTAAAAGAGACCACCCAGGAGGGATGACTACAAGATTTCAGGAACAAACGTAAAGCACAGATAACTAATGCAGAGTTATCTGAGGTAAACACACTGACAATTAATATGAGATCTAAATGAATCCAAATGGCAATTGTACTTACAGTATTTGTTTGATATGTTTATATACTGAATTATATAGAGGTAAATTGATGAAGGTAAAGTGATGTAAAAAATGACATTGATCACAAAATTATATGCATTATACGGTCCCAAAGAACCCCCTTCCACTGCAGTGCTCAGTGTATATAGTCCAAGAATCAGTGACACCCCCTTTCTCCCTCCGCCCCCACATCACTTTACAGACCTTTAAAGCTGACATGTTTGGGTAAACATTACACGGGGATATGAATCCTGCGCCACCGCCAGAAAGCCACAAGACAAACAGATTGTCCTCAGGTGCTGCCTCTGCCTTCAAAGTACAGGATCCATTTCAAGGGTTTCGGCCCCACGAGTCCTTCAATCAAATTGAGAGATTCACCCAAAAAGCAAAACAACCCCAAGGCCATCTCTCTCTGTCTTTCTCCCTCGTCGCCTCTTTGACTTTATCACCCTCAAGAGCCGAACACGTCTTTCTTTACTTCACTACTTCGGCTGTTCTTCAATTAAAACAGGAAACTGGGAAACAGTTTAAGTAAGAAATCACTAATTTATGGTAGCCTACTGTATATGCCATGTCTGTCAACTTCATTTAGCAGATATTGAGTCCTATGAATGCAAAGAACGTATTAAAAGGGAAAGTGATTCCAAGATAAGCTGGTGCAAAGAAACACAAAAACAAAAAGGGTAAGAGAACAGTTTTGACAAGAATAATCTTAAAGAATAATCAATCATTTAAAAATGCTGATACCGTCATGGTCTTTGAGCTAATTTACCTACCATGTAATCTCTTAAAATCATTTGTTTTCTTAAATGTTTGTATTATGTATGTGTGTATGTAATAATAACATTTTGTAGCTGGGTATGACGTAGTTTATTGACACACACAATAAAAAGAAATGCCTGCTTGGCGGCACATTGTAAAGAGGAACAAAATGTATGTTTGCTTTCTGCCCCCCTCCATCGAAAAAGCCCATCTGTCTTAGCATTCTGATCACTCAGCCTCAGAAAGACACAGGAAGGAGGGAACAATACACACTTCCTCTCCTACTTTTCTAAAAGATGTGTTTTCTTTTACATACAGTCAAAGTTCCGAGGCTTGATATTCCTTCTTTTGTGGCCTGGGGCAGCCTCCCTTTCACTCAAGCACAATGAGCTGCTCCCAAAGTCTTTCACCTGAGTAAAAACCCTCCACAGGAAACACAAGACAAAAAGAAGGGGTGTGTAGTGAGAGAGGAAGAGAGAAGTTCCTGAGAGACAAGTGAAGTCTGCATTTAGACTTTTTCTTCTCCGTCTTTTTCCTTTTGTCTTCCTTTTTTTTATCCTGATAGTTTACAAAAAGAGGACCAAGTCAAATGTCTGGCTCTGTGGATTGGATGTTTAGTCTGAGGCTCTCGTCATGGGAAATGTTCCTTTCAACGTGGGTATGCTTCAGGGCATTGAGAGGATGTCTCCTGATTCATTACATACACAAACCCCAATACACACAAACCAACCACGAAATTGTTATCATGCATGTTGTGAACGTATTACTAAAGGTAATATATCATTTTTACTTATCCATGTGTCTAATAATCTTATATTTGTTTTGTTCAGTTCATATTTCTTTCTATACTGAGATTGCATCATCCTTCATCCTTCATCATTATGTTGCTTCCAAATAATTTTTCAGTCATCTTACATTCCAGTTCCTAAACCCAAATTTGAAATATGATTTAGTCATGGCTATGACAACAGCATGAAGAGTGAGTGTGAACAGGGGTAGATAAAGGGCCCATTGAAGCACTGCGACAAAACGACCAAATAAACGCTTCCTCTCTTCTCCCTCTCCTTTTTTACCCAGTGCACATGTTCACACACACACACACA
>JAGFZM010000062.1:68561-287033 GCA_017657215.1 Limnothrissa miodon
CACACACACACACACAGTCCATAGTCTGTGCCCTACTCTGCTCCAATCCTTCATCTCCCACGCTAGAACGCAGCATCAGAACAGCCATTGTCTGCCCAGAGCCAAGCCATTTGCATGGGAACAAAGGTGCTATGCTTGATATGAAATTCACGGGTGAGAGGTCATCCCTGGCCAACAATGCCCACAAGAAGTGAACTTGCGCCATTGTACCCGCATGCCACACATACGTGGCTTGCTCAGAGGCATCACATACAGTACTGTGCAGTTTAACCTAGTCCTGATAAGTGGAGTTAGCTGCGTAATGTATGAACAAACAGGTGGATCTGAAAAGTGCGTCACTTAAGTAAAAAAATGTCACAGCTGTCTTTTTTTTGTTTGTTTGTTTTTTTTTTACTTTTTCATCATCATCAAGAGATCAACGAGGTCAAGTGACTGTTCAGGATTATGATAGGTGAAAGATACAGCATTACACAAAATACATAAGGGATAATGACTAATGAAGTAGTTCCATTACCAAGTACATTCATGTAACTATATAAAAACACCCATAAACTTTTAGCTTTGATAGTACTACAAGTCAGATCACAGAAACATAATGATAACAGCCTCACCAAAATAGTCTTTGACATCTAATATGTTTTGCATGATTCCTCACTAATGGTGATTATGGTGTGACTTCAAGTAGCTGTGGCCACAGGAATGTGAAGCCATTTCATAAGCAAGCACTTCATAAACAAACACCTCAAGCTCAAGGATGAGCCACTCTGGCAGATATCATGGGCCTGGTTTTATGGCCTGTGGCTTGCAAGTGCTTCCAAATGTCAGCCTAAGTGTCCCTGCTCTTTCTCCCCGGCTTGTTTAAACAGCGTGCACACAAGGAGACAGAAGTTGTCTGTTTTGATTAATGAAGCCATTCAGAGTCCTCAGCCCCAGATCCCCCTAAGCATGCACCCCACCCCCACCTCAATTCCTGACCCTATTCTACCCCACCTCAGCTCCGGCCTGCTTCCACCAACCACCCCACCCAGTCCCCCTATAGTCCACATTCCTTCACGTCCTGTCCCCTTTGTTAGCACTAAGTGTCGCTGTGATCTTCACTTTTTTTCTCCCCTATCCCCCTCACCCCTTACTCCTCTTCCCTGTTTCGCTTCCATCCCATCCAAACTCTCTTTTTTTCCTTCTCTGGGACATAATCCCCTCCTTCCATGGGGCGGCATTAGCGCCGGGCCCTTATCGTCTTTGATGCTACTGCGGGGATTTGGGAAGGCATTAAGTGTCATTAACGCAGGCCCATTTATCACCTGCCTGCCAGGGACGTCTAGCTGCTGCCAGGCAGCACATTAGACAGGCTTTATTTGCCATGCTTGGCCTCAGATCTGAGCCACTGGGGAGTGGGGAGTGTGGAAAAAAACAAGGGCCTTTGGTTTGGTTTCGGCATGGCCGTTTGCCGTGTCGAGAAACGGTAAGGAGACCATATACTGGATGAAGACATGCCCATATGAATGACTGATGATCGCTCATTGGCCTTTTATGGCTCCCTGCTCTCTGAGTTATTTGTGGAAGGAAATAACATCAAGTCCTGCAACCTGGGCGAAGACAAGACTAAGCAACAGGATGTCATGGAGTCTTCTAACAAGCCAATCAAATGTGATTAAGGTCGACAGACAAGTTCACTCCCCTGAAAATTGTCCTAATCCAATCCAATGACTGGGTAGTTTTAGGATTCCTCACATTTTTCCCTCAAAACATTTAGAAAATTCTTGATGTTGCATTAGTGAGAGCAGAAAAAGGTGGCACTTCTGTGGTCCTCCACCTCCATTCAAAGAGCCATGCATATGCTTCCCAGTGGAGTTCCCGTCTTCATCATCTTTTCAACGGCTATGGCCCTCATCGTCCTGTTAATCCTACTGTACTAATGAGACTCACTTTGCCAAACATGATTGGTTTGAGGACAGTCTGTTTTGAGCCTGGTCTCTCTGCACAAAGACCCCATTGTGGAATAACAGAGAGAGGGGCGACTGACATGGCAGGGACCAGAGGTTCCCATGGATGGGGAGGAATCTGTGCAATGTGAACTTGTG
This sequence comes from Limnothrissa miodon, assembly GCA_017657215.1. NCBI lineage: Eukaryota > Metazoa > Chordata > Actinopteri > Clupeiformes > Clupeidae > Limnothrissa > Limnothrissa miodon. The sequence goes on from JAGFZM010000062.1 coordinate 70,643, forward strand.
CACAGCCACCAACCCCCCACCACCCCCACTGGCTGTCCACCTTTACTGCCTGCCATACTCCCAATAAATGTCCCCAATATGGAGTCATTTCCAACATGGTGAGACAGAAAGAGAATGGAAGGCAACAAGGTGGAAAGTAACATGGTGGAAAGCCACAGGGGAAATGGTGGCCACAAAGGTGTAAGACCAAGGTTGCACTAGAGGTTACAAGATAATTAATAGAAGGAACAAGGTAAAGGCATGCAGACCAAATATTAATGATAGCAGTCAAAACCTGCTAGTCTTCTATGGCCGGTTGCACCAACTGGTCTTAGCTAAAGGCTGAATTACAGTATGCTTCTGCGTTGCAGCGACGCAGACACCTCGGCCAACACCTTTGCCGACGTTTTTGATCTGTACTCCTGTGTCGGAGTCACTGCAACGCGTGGCAATCCACCGCCACAACACAAAGGGGCGTTGGGTAGTTCTTGGAACGTTTCTCAAATTCTTTGCTCTGGTGGAGTGTTGTTGCCATACAGCAGTTGATTAAAGCCATGCGAATAAATAAGGTCATTGTTCAGAAAAATTGGAGTAGCAGCACTACACTTGTAAGTTATGGACGCATAGAACAAAATGCGAAGGAAAACTACAAACCTATAAAATACTGTTTGCACAAACTGTAAGTACTGGGTGCCAAGTGTGTTTATAATGGATTAGCTTGCTAGCTGTCGCAATAAACAAATACTTATGTGAAAGTATGAGAAAATATTTGTCTTAAATCCAAAATTAGACTCCAAAATTACATCCAAAGTTTGCACTGTCTCGATGTAAAGCGGACCAATCATTGCCCTCGACGTCTGCGTTGTCTGCGTACTCTGTCTGCGTCGCTTTGACGTGTAGTTACAATTTTGGAGAGGTGCACGGAAGGCACGGAAGTGCAACACGGAAGTATAAATCCAGCTTAAGCCTGGTCTTAAAGCCAAATTGATCTGTTAAGACCAATCTTTAGGATAAAAGTCGGTTGCACCAACACAATTTACGCCTGGTCTTAACTACGCTTCTTTACGCCTAGTCTTATGGTCTTAGTGATGTGTGTCCATGTGAGGGTTCGGAATTAGAACTAAAAATGAACATTGCTAAGATACACTAAACAACGAGAGGCGAAATTGCTGCAGACTTCGTTGGTGAGCATAACGCGGAAGATGGCGACTCAATGCCAAATATATTCTGTAAATGACTCGACAGGCAGTCTATTTGTAAATACCAATCATGTCCCCTACAGTGTTTTGAAAGGCACTGTTTGCACTTTAATTAATTTCATTGTCATTATACAAATCTAAGGGATTACTCCTGTCCCTAAATATTCTTTCATGTCTAAACGCACTCTCGTTGTACATCCTATGTATCAGACCATGTGCCATGTTTATTACAATTAGATTGCAGAATTCGTCATAACTATGTCAACTAGGCCATATTTTAATATTTACGCCAACCCCTGACTAGGCATAAAACTTACGACTGGTCTTTGCGAGTAGAAGGCACAAGCCCTGTCGGTGCAACCGGCCCCAGATGACATATTAATCTGTATTTCCTGATTGATTTCCAAATACTTTTATAAAAACACAAGTCTGATTATCTTTTAGTTGTGTGGGTACATCCGAAACACTATCCAAGGGCCTGAAATATCTGGTAGATTTCAACTATACATACAAGAAGGCCGGCTGGCTTCTATCAGCGGATCTCAACCACCTCCCCTCTCTCATCTTCCTGTTCATCTGTGTCTCCAGGACGGGGACAGTCTCTCCACCGATGACACTGAAACTAAGGTCTCCTTTCTTCTGCAGGCGGGATCAGGATGTTACCACGGAGCCGAGTACACTGTCACCTTTGTTTCCTTTCTGTCTGTCTCTCTTTCCGAGGCCATTGTTGCCATAATACCGATCCCTACCCAGCATCTGTCCCTTAGCTCATGGTCTCTTCTCTTTTAAGGTGGGGCAAGAGAAGCCTCACGACTGCCTAACCCCCCACCCCCTCACACCCTCCCTTGTCTCTGAGGCCCTCTGGGATAACTGCACCTTTGTTTTGAACGGAAGCAGCTCTTATGTTCGCCCAGCCCACTGCATCCCATTTTTGCTGCCAAGGTCTTCCCACAACAAAGAGCCCGCAGTACTTTCAATGACAATGTCCTTAGAGGAAATGCAAGAATGATGAGGCAATACAAACTAAATGAAACGGAGTCAAAAAAGCAATCTCCCAGACAAACTGAGGATCAATTACATATATTAAGCCATCCTATACGATTTATTGTACATGAAAGAGGTTAATAGGATAGGGATAGTGATCAGCGAGTCACCATAGTATTAAGTGAACATTATGGGATGTTTTTAATTTGCTTTGACTGACTGCTGCAGGCTACACCTGTTGATTGACCTGGCTGACCTGGGAGTATCAGCCCCCAACCTGTCAGTAGGAGAAGAAGAAGTGGAACATAATGGCCTTGTGAGTCAACGCCAGGATTGTGCAATAGACAGAGAAGAAAAGACAGAGAAACAGAAAAAAAGAAAGAGGAAAGAGAATGAAAGAGAGAGAAAGAAACAGAGAGAGCAAAAAAAGGAAGGACAAAAGAAAAAAAAACTTCCATCTTCCCATCTTTATTATTTTCCTTAATACAAACTGCAGCTAGTATTACAGGGTGGGCTGATTACTCCTGATGGTCCCAGTGTAAGCAACAGATGGGCTTCAAGTCTTGATGTACCAGAGCTGATGCCAGCAGCAGTCTGTGGCCCAGCAGCATCAGACGCCTGTGCACGTTCCAGAGAAATCTAATATCACTCTGGTTACAACAAAGTTCATTACCATTAACAGTGCACTAAAACTATCATCAATCAGCCTTGTGCCTATTTTGGATGTGACAAACAAAGAAGTCTTCACTGTGCTATACTGCTCTCACATTTCTTCCATCAGCTCATTTTTGTTGGGAAATATTATATTACTTGACTCTCTTTAGCAGACATACACTTGGAGCTCACTCCTACTTACAGGTATTCTTGTCTTTTCATTCAGTCCTTCGAGAGAGAATGAAAGAAAACAACTTCTCTTGGCAAGAGACCAAGAATTGAGGAGCCTCGAGCAGTGTGTTTCTTAGTATCCTTCGTTTCTTTGACTTCTCCTTTGGCCTACCACCCCCACCCCCCACCTGCCACACCCATTTTACTTGAAAAAAAAAGGCACAACCTCCTCCTTTTAAACCAGGTGAATTACCCAGTGCGTGTCTAGTAAATTATGATTACAGACAACTCTTATGGAACAGAAGAACAAAAAAAAAAAAGACTCAATGAGGCTGTCCTCTGCCTTACCTAAGTTGACTGGCAGTTTACAGAAAGATGTATTCGGAACTGATCAAAGGCAAACAGAAAAAGTAGAGACTGAGGAGGTGGGGGAGGCAGGGGGTTAGGAGAGCGGGAGGGAGGGATACCATTCAAAATAAAAGAGCCTTTGGTGCTGGGCAGAGTGGTTCTTGTTGGATCCGGCTCCACCACCCCCGCCAACAACTACCCCATCCCATCCCCAAAGCTCGCCCTTCTTTAGTGTGCCTGGGGGCCAGAGGTTTGGAGGGAGGTGAGAGAGAATGGGTATCTTAAGAGTAGGGAAGTCAACAGAGGGAATGAGGGGGCTGCCACACAAGCAAGATCTCTGGAGCCAGGACCCTGATGTTGAGGCTTGATAGGATGCCAGTCCCAGTGAGAGGCACTCCAGCTTGGTAGGCTGCTGTGCACTCCCAACATGCCTGGCTGTCTCGTATTGGTTAGGCCAGGGGGCCTGCTCCGTGCACTCTGTGTTTACTCCAAGTGCTTGACCTGGGTCAGCGGTGATAACCATCGCTCTACTGACATAATGGGCAAGCAAGGCAAAGGAATGGAAATATTTCGGAAGGAAATAACGAGAGAGAGAGAGAGAGAGAGAGAGAGAGACAGATATGGAAAGGAATGTGATCAGGAAACATGGTTGTTTTAGTGATTATGATCATGAAGATTCCCCCCAAAACACACAGACACATGCACGCTAGCATACACTCCACACACCCTTGCCTGACATTTTTAGCTACTCAAGTGAGCACCACACAGCAAAAACAGCAGCTCTCAGTAGTGATATATCAGCGGTGTAAAACTAAGGCCAATAAAACTTTATTCATGCCTTTCTGTACAGTAGCCCAAAACCAACAGTGCACTCTCTTTGGATAAAATGGGAATGTTTAAAAAATGGAGGGACAGAAACATTACATTAACTAAGACCAAAACAGAGCTGGGGCCAGTGGAAGCAGCAAACGATGTGTCACAAACTCTAGATCATGGACTTTTTTCCCACTTCTCCTGCTTTTTGCCCGTGCTAAGCTGAGTCGTTCCTTTGACTGAGGGTATGACAGAGGGAGAGAGAGAGCGAGAGGTTTGGAAGGGGCCCGGAGTGGCACTGCTCCTGCGGTCTCCCTCAGTGGGCAAAGGCTGGGTGGTCCACACACAGCCATGCACTTATTTTCCCCGGTTTCTTAATTTGCCTTGTAGCGGTTTCTTCCACCGGCCAGACTCTGGTTAGCCGTCACCACTGTGGTGCGTCACATAATGACAGCAGTTTGTGGTTTCCAAAGCAAGAGCAAGCGCTCTCTCTCTCTCTCTCTGTCTTTGACTTTTCTGATGAACATAGACCCTAGAGACACTGAGGGTTTCTGTGGGGGAAAGGAAAAGACTTGAGTTTGGTCTCAGAGTTTGAAACAGTTGAATGGATAAAGAGTGAGAGAGACAGATAGAGAGAGAGAGAGACTGACATCTCTTGACATTGTAAAGCTGGAGGCCACAAGTGCCCTCATGAATTATTACACGTCGCTAATAGGATGTATGACTGCTCGCAGCTGCTCACCACAATATGAAAAATAATACGTATGAGGTTTAACATCAACCCCTCATCAAACCACTTAGGATGTCCTTAAAATGTAGGTTTTGAGCAAACTGCCTTAGACATTTATTGTTTTTTTATATGACAAATACAGTGCAAATTAGTAAAATGCTAATTGTCCTGGAGATATGAAGTCCAATAATCCAATGGTGTGGGACATTCAGTCCCGCTGTTTGAGCACATTTAGGAAATCTCACCCATTCTAGTTCCCATAAACCTCACACGAAGCAAGTACATGGACTGACACCTCTGCTCTATGCAGCCTGCTAATCACCTCAGGCCCTGCTCACAAATCATACAGCGGTTTCCTTCTGAACTTTAACACTGATCCCTCATCAGTCACCCCTGTCCCATCTATGCCCTCCAACTCTATAGACATCCAGGGCCCATAAGGTTACTCTTGTCAATGTTCATTATAATGAGCATGGTCATTTTGCCTGACTGACAGGAAAGGGGAGAATAGAAGAAAAAATAAGCAATGTATATGTGTGGTTAAAGCTGGGGGCCGTGGTGGCCTTGGTGAGAGGTTTGGATACCTAAAACGCAAGCTCTCAATTGTGTTTATGATACAAAACTGTATTTTTTATTTCAGAAATTCAACAGGTGAGTGGAGCTAAATAAATATGTGAATAAAATGTGGCTGCTTTTCCGTGTCTTGTTTAGAATGTGCTATTGAAATTAATCTCAGGCACTCACAGAATGTCTCAGTTTATACATGTATGTATACATATGGCCACATTCATGGTGGAGAAAGATGTTGGACATGGCAAAAGCAAGTCTGTTTAGTTGAATGGCATAGATTTGTTGTGTATACAATTACGGTACACTAAGCAAAACTATGTAAGATGCCTGTCTGTTTCCACAACTTGGATTCAATTCCATGTCTAAACCTAAGATATCCATTCTTTATCAATTAAGGATGAGCAATATCACATATAAGCAATGACCACATATAATAATAAACCTCTATCAAGTCTTAAAGCGAAATTAGTGTGCAAGCACTGTGTGTGAAGAAGACTTATTATGGCTCTCCACGCTAAACTAGCTCAGACTCCAAGAAACCTTTCATTCTTCTCTCTAATCAAATATCAAAGGGAACATTTTTCAAAGCCTCTCCGAAGATGAGAATTGGGGTAATGCGTTACCTAGGGCGACGATTATTGCAATAAATTCAGGAGTGTGCCCATTGGCAAGGCAGAATGACAGCTGCAGGTTTACTACAAGCTTTCCTTTCCAAATCATTCCACAGGTCCGTGTCAGATCAGGTCTGGATATGGTGTCAGTCACTATCTGGGACCCCATAAAGCAGGGAACATTTTGCCCAGATATGGCCCTAATCTGGAACAAAACATCAAGGCAGAGGGTTTGTTCTTTAACCATCTGATGTTCCTTTTTTTCTTTTTCTGGAATGGCCCAGCCAATTGGAGGAAAAGGAACAACCCCACACATGGACAAACACGAAAAATGAAAGCTGCCAAGTGTAGATGAGACCAAAGGCAATTTTTTGAACATGTACAGTTAAACGTTGATCTATTTATCAGCCTATATCCACAACCTCCCAACCTCAAGAGTAGCCAGGTGTCAAGTCCAAAATGATTCATGTTGAACAGGCAGAATCAGAAGTTCAAACAGGCACTAATCTAACAAATTACTACCAAATAAATAACCTTAGACCCAGGCATTAACTTTGACATAGTAATGTCCACTTCTTTCCCAAACAATTTGGCTGATAAAGTGCAGAAAAGTGAATAATTCTTCAATAGTTTTTCAAGCTCATTGCTCAGTAGGGACTTCAAGGTAAACCTTAAGTAACCCCCAATCCTTAACAATGAGGACAACCTATTTGACATCACATTTAAATTCAAGCTTATCTTTAAGTGTTAGCTGTGTTATTGTATTCAGGTTGTTAGGAAAAGAAATATTTGGGCAGCTAGTGCACACATGCCAAAGTGTAGGAGAGAAAGAGGACAAAGGAGAGAGAGAAACAAAAAGAGACAACCTTATCCAAGGGTTTCATTTACAATTCTCTTGATCTCAGATTGGCACAATGATTTGCATCTGAGGACAAAAGGATGTGAACTGCTCTTTAGGTAAGATACAACACATCAAGTGCTCAGTTGATGGTGGTGTGCTACTTGAGCGTTAAATCAGCATTGCAACAAGTTTGTTTGGATTATGACTCTATCTGGGGATAGGGACATGTAGTAAGCTTTTTTGGGATACTGCCTCGTCTCGCATACCTCATGGTTCACTTCTTAAACAACTGTCCTCTGATCTTGTGGCTCTAGACAAAACGGTTGACAAGGACTGGAGCCATCCCAATGAAACCACAAGGCTGTTCCAACAAAACTTGGGTGGCTCAGAGGACATAGGATCCAGAAAATGACATCGTCCCTTGAGGATTTCTGGCCAAATTTGAAAAAACAAATGGAATTAACCAGCGGCACTGTGTCAGACAGTTGCCTTGTTAGCATTTCAAAAGATGTTTTGCCCAAAATTATAGGACATTTTGTGAAAGTACCGCATGATTCCAAGCCAAAGTGGAAATAGCTTTCACATTTCCTTCGCATTTCCTGCTAGATTTGTTTTTAACGTTGCATGAAAGAGCCTGATATTGGAAGCAAGCATGTTTATGGTTGTTTTGAAACATGTCCACTGTGAACCTCTGTCATACAGTGAGTAGCATAGCATGATGTGTCATACCAATCCTGCGCTCCTTCATCTTCATAAAGTGAATGTACATAGACACAGGATCAGATATCAGAGCCATTGCACTCTTAAATGGCCCAGATCTTCTGATGGTTTAACCATAGTGTAAGGTAGAGTCTACAGCAGACACCACATATGATTTGCATTGATATGCTGGTTACTTGCTGCTGTAAAAGGGACCTAAATGATCTCTGGTCCTAGCCCTCCCAGAGAGCACACGTCGTGATTTTGACCATCTTTAAGTTCTGACATATCTGCACATTGTGCATAAACCTTAAAGTGCAGGTTTTGAATTACCTTAGTTGTGAATCACTGGGTAAGTGTTATCCACATTAAAATAATAATAATAATAATAATAATAATAATAATAATAATAATAATGATAAAAATAATAAAAAAATAAAGGTTGTGAACGTGTGAAGGTGCCCTGGCCTCTCATCCTATTATCTATCACTTTTAAAATCCCACCCACTAAGTACTCCATTCGCTTGTTCCACAACACAAAAATCGCCTGTACCTCTCATTGTACTAGTGTTCAAAGTCACACAACTCTTTTATATTTTATCCTGCCATGTCCACCCATTTCCATCCTCTTGTAGCAACGTGTGCCTGTCAAGGTTTTGGTGTGGTCTTTGGGAAGTGGAAAAAAATGAACATTAGGTTGACCTAAGTGCATAGATGTAAGAGGGTGGTTATTATTTTTTTTCTTGAAGCCTATACTGTATTGCATAAGTCTGTGTTGTCTCCTCTGTCATGTGGTTGGCAGATCTTTATAAGACTGGCCCCTGCTCTCCTTCTTCCCTGAGCTTATTTACAGCTGTTTGAGAGATGTGGGAGTGTGCGGTAGGTCGGAACAGTTTATTTATCCTGCATTGACTCAGACTATTTTAAAGCTGCCTTTACAGCGCACTAATTGGTGCTGTTTCACTAGGTAACTGGGGGAAATGAGCAATTACTCATATGTTTGTTTGAGGCTGGAGATAAGTGTGTGTTCATGTGTGTGTGTGTGTGTCCGTGTGTGTGTGTGTGCCTGTGCGTACATGTGTGTGTGTGTGTTACATGTTACAGAAGAAAGACAAAAAGTTTCTAGTTGCTAAAAATAAACTCACTGAGTGAATTTACCATCAAGATCAGAAAATACATCATGGGTGTTCTTGAATCTGTGAGAAAAAAACATATTTAGTGCAAAAATAGACATATTTCTGTCTCTCTGCCTGTTAGTGTGTTAAACCGAGTGCAGTGCAGAGTGCGGGCAAAGTTCTCTCTCTGAGATCCAGACTTTACACTGCACATTTGGGTGGCAAATTCCAGAGGTCAATTGGGAATTTAGAACCTTTCAAGAATATTCCAAAACACAATTGGAAGAAGAAGAAAAAGAAGAAGAGTAAGAAGAAGAAAAAGAAGAATTAAAAGAAAAAGATCACTAGTTGAATTAGAAGATGATGAAGAAAACAAAAATTAAGAAAAAGTTGAAGAAGAAGAAAAAGATGATGTAGCAGAAGAAATTATGTGCAGTGCCACCTGCTTGTACAACACAAAAAAGTAAAAGCTGTGTCTCACAAGGGGAAAGCAAAACATAACTCCAAGGGCATCATACATTGTCTCGCATTAATTCCTGCTAACATGATTTGACACAAATATCAAACATAGTCACAAACAAACCGGCACCGTAGAATTGGGAATTGTGGTTGCAATCACACTGCTGTGTCTCAGCCTGTGCAGGCTTCCCTCCTGGCAGACGCAATTCATTACATTCACCTGTTTCTTGTTTGGGGTTGAGGACCCAAAGTGAAGCCCTGGCCCACCAAACAGACTTATCTCTGTAAACTGTCAAGTTTTTCAGCTGGAGGTTTTATTAACCACATCATGCCAGATACCCCATCGACATTTGGAGTTTGTTCTTTTTTTCTCCTACGCTCTCTCTTTCTCACTCTCCTCTAAAATAGTGACTTGGTTTCAGCCAAACACATCCATGTGTTTCATATATTTTTTGAACTTTGAGTATTACTTTTTGGCGACTCTGGACGTTAGTAATGGATGGTTGATGGGTAACTAGAGAGCAATAATAAATTCTGCAGAACACGTCAAATGTAATGCGCATTTTCGCCCTAACACTTCAGCACTGAAGCCTCTCTGTGCAGTATTTCGGTGCCATTACAGACTACTACACAACGTTTAACAGTGAGATGGAGTGTGACTCTTCCCTCAGTGGCCTCTGGGATATGACCTGGTGTCCAGTGTCTGAAAATTCACATGGAAGGCCCCTGCCAGAACGTCTCAATGCATTATTACCAGGATTTTTATAAAAATCTCGGAATCTGACATGGAAAAAGTGCTATAAGGGCTGTAATGCTTAATTTATAATTTAATCTACGCACTAACATCAACAAATGTCCCACAACTTCGCTCATTTATTAAATGGCTAATGAATTAATTTTATGCAATTATATCTAAAGATCAAATCTTGCCATACACCCCAAGTGTGTTCCAGTAAATCAAGAATGCACTTCCATGTCTGAGTTCAATACCAAATAAAGGTCTGATGTCAAACAAAAGCACATGTATTGAAAACACTATTGTTACTCTTAGCATACCGATTGTGTTTAAGAGTGGAGATCCTACTGTTTAAGCATTGAATGACAATTGTGGTAATCAATATGACTTCAATCATAATAATCTGATTGTGTTTAGGAACACTAATACTGTAGAACAAAATTGTTACTAGTTTGTATGCACTGCATAACAAGCACCCCAGAGCCTGTGAAGTCCATGTGTGGATTTCAGGCATTCCAACCAGATAACCTTTCATGCCTCCAAATGAGTGACATGCACACACACACACACGTACAAAATCTCTATCTAGGCCTCGATAACAGGTTCCTGGCTCAGAGCAGTGGAAATTGAGGCCATACTGTAAACGAAAACATATGCCCTCAATTCTCGGCCAACTCCACATTAATTAGTGTTTATTTAGAAAATGGCCATCCTCTCCCAGGGGCACCGAGGGCCCATGAGACCACAGGCAGTGTCACAAGGACCCTGGGAGGTCCTCACCTCCAATAGCCAGCTGGTTGACCAGAGCCAGAGGCATATGGGTGATGGAGGGCCCCCCAGCCTCCTCTTCCCCAAGTGGTATATGGGTCAGTGACCAAAGAAGTGTTTTTCAGGTCACCTCCTCTTAACCTTGCACCAGAGTAAAAAGACCTGGAGAAAGGTCTCATACATGAGCGCGTGTGCACACACACACACACACACACACACATGCACTTATACAATCACATATACACATGCAGCTAAATTATTGACTACTATCAGTATTCTTTTAAAAGCTTTTGACACAATACTTTGGATTCAGCCTTTTCCTGATTCCTGGCATTAAGTACCTTTTCATTCTGTAATTTAGTTCCTTTAGAGCCAAATGTATAAGCTGAACCTAAACATGGGATTTTATCATAATACTTCTTAGGCTAGACCCGTATGGCAATAATGATGCTTTACCACAAATCAACAAATAACAGCTTTCACATCTCATCTGATAACAGAAACCAGCTTGCACACAATGCATGCATCTATGTCAGGAACCATTCTCGTAAAACAGCGATGGTGGTGTCCAAAAAATAAAAAAGAGAAATAAAAAACACTTTCTAAGTATGCGGAAAGATTCCAAGAATAAGACAAAATCCTCTCAGCCGGTTCCGATAGCAGAAGCCTCTTTCTGGCAAAAAGAAGGAAGCTCAGAACTACACCCCCCCATTCCCCCCGCCCCCAAACACACACAAAGACACACACACACACACAGCCCCTAAGGGTAATGGTGGCAGTCCTCCCTGCCTCCCTCTCCCCACCCTGCAAACGTGTTGTGCGCTTTTGCTGGGTCATTTATGGGTGAAAGCGAGATGTTGCTTTTGGCTCCACCACTTAAGCCCAGAGTCTCAGGTGTAATTCCTCCACATCGGTGAGGTAATGTCCTTCTAACGTTGCATCATCGGGGCCCCTGGAGTGCGGCTGCCAAAATCTGTGAGTTCGGGCGTCTTTTTCATGCAAGTGTTAGATACTTCATTAGGCCCTGACGTGGAGATATTGTTGCTGAGATACGCGGAGTACACAAAGGTATGAGGTGAGGCAAACAACCGTTGAAGAACTGTCATCATGTTCTGATTAAAACCATGTGATACACACACACACACACACTCACACATGAACTAAACATATCCAGAGGCGCACACACACAATTTGTCCATGAGTGGCTTCAGAAATATTGCCTATTTTAGTCTGCGTGCATGTGTGTGTGTGTGCACCGTGTGTGTGTGTGTGTGTGTGTGTGTGTGTGGATGGATGTGTGTGTATGTGTGTTAAATGAGTTCCATACAAAACCAAAATAATTTTGAAACAATGTATGTCTGTGGTATATCTAAGTTGTATGGGCAAGAAATCTTCCATAAGAATTTTTTTGGTTTACTCAACAGAGAAGCCTCACCAGTTGAACTGAAGTTCTTTACAGCAGCCTGTTGCCTGGGTAATAGGTGAACTGGCACCAACTAAATGCAACTCAATAAATTCAGTTCATTGTGAGCTATTTCTTTCCAGAGACACTGGTCAAACCTGTCCTAGCTAGGAGAGTCAATTCTAAAACAAGTATGAAACAAGAAAGCCCACAACTGCCTTAACAGACCTCAGTCTTTTATATTAATACAGATGCTACATTTTCTGTGTTATGCAACATAATATTCTTCACTCATTATTTTTGTGGCTGACTTAGAAAGGAGGAAAAATATATCTTATACTCAGCCTAAACATTATTATTTAAATGCAATCCAAATACTACAGTATCTTTTAAGTGCCATGTAAATTAGACAAACCCTTTACACTTCAGACTGTCTATTAAATGAGAAATGGATTTGTTTTTAAACAAAAACCCATTTGTAAAAACTCATTTGTAAAACATGGATACAGTATGTATGTTGCATATTGTATTGACGACAACAACATGATCAAGTTAGTCGCTTTGGAGATACTCACATGTTTTCCCACTCAAATGCACCATTGCCTGCTCTAAAACAGTGACTAGCAAATTTTATATTGCAGTGGCTTAGACAGGGTGACTTTCTGCAATCAATATGCTCACTGGTGACATAATGTCGAACATTTACTGTATCACACTATGTTTCTAAACAACCAAAAAGTCTAAACTACATCTGTCAGACCGTGGAATGGAATGCACATGGAATGGCCATTGCGAGAAGTTTGGAGAGTATGAGGACAGCAAGCAGGCAAGCAAGCAGCATTTGTCCCGTTTGATGCTTTCCGTGCACACTTGAGTCTAAAACACCCTCCTCCTCCAGAAACAATTTTTCGGTGTGACACATTTTTTCCATGCCTTAGGGCACCTGTTGTCCCATTTCGCAAAATGATACTAAATCATGGCAGCTACGCCTTGCCAAAGTGTCTCACAGTGGGCTTAAGAGACTGCCCAGTGTAGCACAGTAGACATATTTCAAATGTGTGCGTTTCTGTCCTTTTTGAGTGCACACACAGCTTTCATGAGATCTTTAGTTTTGCAAAATGCATCCCACATAAAACCCACCAAAATGCAACCTACATAAAACTAGCTTATAGAACAGGTTTCAGCCTGTACAATCATCGTATTTTGTCAGCGGGGATTATTTTTTGTTCCAATCTTATTTTACGCACCTGAACGTACATCAGTGATGTACAGTTCTCTCAAATTTAAGCCCAAATCAAAGGCCAAAGTCAATGTAATACAACTTTACACCAGGAATACACAACTTCTCTACAGAGATAAAAGGCTTTCATCGCAATCTCAATTTTTATTGTGCTCTCAAACTCATGGAGAGAGAAAGACATCTACAAACACTTGTATGAGGAATACCAATTTGCCTATTTCCCAATGGTGCACAAGCTTACCAGGAGATCTCAACAATCAGCTTTCAGTAGCGCTTAGCTTGAGTCAATATTTATTTGAGCACTGTGTTCCTCAGCCAGCCAGAAGAAGGGGTGCTTTGACAGACACCTTCAGCTGTTTGCTCTTTGATGCTGCAGATTGCAAGATCAAACGTCTTGTCTGATTAAGGCGAAGGCAGAGAACTATCTGCGATCAATCAACCATCACGCCGATGAGATACAGCCGCAGCCGGCATGTTTCACGGCAGTGTGACGAGGCAGAAATGGGCTGCTGTGCAAACACGCAGGACACACACAAACGCAGCACCTTCTGACATGAAACAGGAGATGGGCGAGTAACATTGTTTGAGTCTGGCTTAGATTGGGAAAAAAATGTGTAGGGGAAATGGGCCAATAGACACTGATGTTTTTTTCTTTGGAAATTGAGTTTGTTCTGCTGTCTCTACCCTGCCTACCCACGTTCTGCTAAGTCCAAGTCCCTTTGCCTTGGAATGTAAGCACTCCATCATGGCCAAGAGGAACAGAGACAAACATGAGGGCAAACTTCTATATGCCACCACTCTCTCTCTCTCTCTGAGCCAGTCACCAGCTGATAACTGCCACTTTATAAAAAGTGACTGTAAATGTCAAAGCGATTGCCTAAGAACCTGCTGACAAGACTAGGCCAAGACCAACAGCAACAGCACTGAGGTCTCACATGTAGGGTTTTATTGCTGTTGTTGCTAAACAGAACCAAGACTATTAGTGGCGGAGGCAGCACCTACATCAACACATTTCTGTCTTGGTGACACTTTCACCTTTTATCCAGGAGATAAACAAGTCTATATTTGCTTTTCATGTTGGAAATTGTGTAACTGATTACAGCATAGACTGTAATATAGTGTATAGAAGTGTCATGTACTGAGATCCAAAATAACAGAAACATAAACTAGCTCCAATAAAACTGCAAAATTGAAAACTGATAAATTACGTTTTGTCTGTTTGTTTTGTATTGATTTGCTTTGTTTTTTTCTTCTAGTTGGAGCTATCCAGCTCAGCATTGCAACATGAGAAGCATTGTTCCTAGGATATATAAGTAGATACATTGGAAGACTTTCAACCTACAATTCTTTGTTTTCTCCAAAATGAATACAAATGTACAGTATACATATAATGGAATAACTTTTTGGGGGATGCTGTCATTCCAAGTGAACCACATGTGATTTATCCAAAGCTATTCTATAAAAATATTTTCCCCCAAAATAAGTAGTTGGAAACATACATGTAGTATATGAACTTGGGAGTATAACTGGAGTCCTCTTAGAGCAGGGTGACCTTATATTTACTGTAAGGGGGTCGTGCCATGAAATAGCCTGTGACTGTGACTAATATGCGTGAGTGGGATGAATCTGGGGTGGATCAGTTGCGTACCCCCTGCGTCATCATTCACAATCAGGGGACATCTGGAGTGCCTTTGACTTATCACTGACTTAATAAGGCAGCCTCTCAGTGGGGCTCCAGGAAACCCTATCCTGAAAAGCAGCCCCCTTTCCAGACCATCTTTCTCTCTTTCTCTATCCCTCTCTCTCTCTTTCCCTCTCTCTATCTCTCTCTATCCCACCCCCTCCCCTTCATAAGGGACCCCATCCTCAGTAAGAAGTGAGTGGGAGAGCGTCCTTGCGTTACGCTCCCCCCCCCCCCCCCCCCCCCCCCCCGCCTATCCACGCCTATCTACCCCCATTCAGCTACCCCCCTCGCAGCAACTGGTGACACTTGAAATGTGTACATTCAAGACACATCAGGACTTGAAGAGTGATATTTATCCACTTTATCCACTCACAGACAGTCATTCATTTGGCACTTCACTATCGCAGCCATGTGCTATCCATTCATAAGATATTCATAAGCTCAAGATTCAAATTCCTGGTCAAGTTGTAGGTGAATCAGAGAGGTGACCACAAGTCCCCCCCCCCCACACACACACAAACACACACACACACACACTTCCACCTCTCTCACCAGTGTGATGTTTACATGGGCGAGCTGTGGCAGTCTAACATACAACGTACAAGAGTACATGGAGGAGACAAAAAGAGAGAGGTCAGCGTACTCACAGGTAGGATGTCAGGGGGCTGAGGTTGCCAGGCACCGTGGATAGTCCGAGTTCTGAGCAGTCAACAAGCAGTAGAATCCCATCCTCCTGGCACTGGCACGACTCGGGGCAGCGACTGGCAGGCAGAGTGGCACTCTGAGTCCCGTGAGCCTGCGCTATGCTGGCAAACTGCAACAGCATCAGGAGTAGTGCCAACATCTCACTTGGTGCTCGGGTCTCCTCTGCCACTTTCAACGGAAAACAAAAACAAAAAACAAAACTAAACTAAAAACGTCTAAATAAATGGATGTATATGTTTGTCTGACTCTCTCTCTCTCTCTCTCTGACTTCTTCTCTGCCTTGCTCTATTTCACTGTTCAGATCACTCCATGGGTGACTCAGGCAGTCAAGGGTTTTTGCGCACACTTCTCCCTGCCTCTCTCCTTTTCCTCTCTCTCTTTCACTCACGCTTCCTCTCTCTCTCTCTTTCACTCTCTCTCTCTCTCTCTCTTTCACTCTGTCAGTCTGCCCTGTTCTCTTTCACTTTGAAGACATTTACCTATTGTAGTGGGAGTCTAAGTGTCTACTCCCATTGGTTGCCACTTGAAGGATGGGAGGAGTCTATCTCTCACTCATGCTCCCTTGCGCCCCCCCCACCCCCCACCCCCAGGCAGTCTAGGGAGCAGTTCATTTGATGAGGGGGGTGGAGGTGGGCCTGAGCTCTGGGATAAGACAGGACTGGCTGGTAAGCCCTGGTGGAGAAAGTGGTGTAACGAGACGAACTTGGGCCTGAGGTATGCTCAGAAAGAAAGGCAGAGCAAGAGAAGACACACAGGAGGAGAGGTGAGAAAAGAGGTCCTACATAGCTACTCTGCTTGTTTGCAGCAAAATACAATAATCTGCCTCTATGGATGTTTTTTTTGTTGTTGTATCCTGAAAACCTCTGACTTTTTACTCCTGTCCAGTAAGTCTAAATTTCACATATGAGAGAAGAAATGTTCTTCATAAATAGTTTGACTGAAAATGTAGTATTAGTATTATTTACTTTACTTCTTTTTACTCCTATTAGAATGGGGGGTGTCTTGTGGCAAATGAATGAAACACATGTTGATGTATGTTTTCCCAGACCTTATCTACCACAAGAGTGCACACACTGTATGTGCAAACACACTCTATGGACATACCACTGTCTGTGCCGCTGCAGCTGTATAAAGGAGAGAGCCATAATGCTACACTGTTCATGTCTCTATGTCTCTAATCAAGACATAGTATATTAATAAATAAATTATAGTTCAACAAATATACTGAATACTACAGTCGTCATCTGGAATGTGCAAACAGATCTGAGCACTTCAGTAAGCATTGAGTGCAGTCCTTAATTTGATACTGTTGATAATTTGATACTGTCTTGAATTTCTTGCATATCCAACAATCCTAGGGGTTCCAGCTGTTTTCTGCCAATTCCAATAGGGCCATTTTCCCAACACTGATGAGATTATGCTGTGAATCTGTGTTTTCACAATGTGCGCACTATCGGGCTAAAATAAACCTATTTCTTTTCAGAAGAAAATGCTTTGTCCACTACCTCCCCTTGACACAGGAGCACACTGAAAGCAATGCGGGGTTCGGTCTGTTGTCATTTTACTTTGTTGTCATTAGTTGCCACCATGTCTCCTTTCATTTCCTGTAAGCTTTCACATGAGATTTTCAACAGGATGCAGTGCTCAAATATGATATTAGTCCCTTCCCTCAAAACAGAAACATTTGTCACATTATTCCATCAAATCTGTATCTCTTAATAACTTGAATTCCAGTCCACATAACGTACCTATAAACATCGGTCAAAAGTCTAATACTACTTAAAACTATGGAAGGATAGTCAACCAAAAATGGGCTAGAGTGACATACTGTAGTGTGGTGCTGAATCGGACAAAATGCAAATAATATGAGTTGATGCCAAGTTTTGCCATCATACAATTAAAAAAAGATCACACAATAATGGTTTCCTAGCTATTTTTTTTTCCAAATGCTTTGTATGTCTTTTTAAGATGAACTCTTTAAATACAAAAAAACACACACTTTTGTAAAATATGATAACTGACTTTGATAACTATTACTCATTTTTACAGTATGATTGCAATGAAACAATCAGAGAAACAGCCGTATTATCTAACCAACTGAAGAGAGGCATTTTGCCCCTCATTTGTTTCTTTCATCACAATGTATGCAAGCGCTGAACCAGATTCCAGCCACACAAGGCTCTCTGCAAATGGACAATAGTGTAGCCCATTGATTAATTAAAATTCCTCCACCAGACACTATGCTGTGTGGAGCCTTTGTTACATTCTCAAACAAGAACACACAGAAACGTTCATCACTGTTTGTATTCCTGTTCGTTCTCTCTCTCTCTCTCTCTCTCTCAAAAATCTTTTCCTGACATTCCTCATTCTCCCCCTGTACCTTTCATAGTTGTATGTTTGTGTATTTGTGTGTGTGTGTGTGTGTGTGTGTGTGTGTGTGAGTGTGTGTGTGTGTGTGTGTGAGTGAGTGGGTTGGGCTAGGGGGTGCTGTATCATGCACCACAAGGGTATACCAGCACAAGGGTAGACTGTGTGTAAGAGCTGGCGAAACATACCTTTGGTCCAACTCCAGTTGCTTTTCACACACCTGCAACCTGCACATTTTGTGCCCCCCCACTGCCACCCCACTATTCACATGCAAGCAGTTTTTAATTGCCTAGCCTCAGGTGCACCTATAAATACACTTTAACAAGACACATATTCTTTCTCTGCTCTCTCTCTCTCTGTCTCTATTCTCCCTCTCCCTTCTTCCCTCCCTGTCTTGCTCTCCCCTTTTCTTTTCTGTCTTTCCAAGGCAGTGGCATTGCCTGACAGCCTTGGATTCATTTGCTGTGGAAGGCCCGACAGAGAGAAGGGAAAGAAAAGCCTGACATAGTGTGGGGATTTAGACAATGCGCTGGCCCGACAAAAGTTTGAATTGGAACGCTCTCACCAAACACAGCTCAGCAAACAGTCTCTACCTTTAGGCACCTGTCGCCTCTGATTGGCCGAAAAGAAATGCTTTGTTCCCAAGCTTGAGAGAGGCTGTGAGGCCTGTCTAAAAAAAGTATGCCCTCACCCAGGCATCTACCACCACCACCACAACCTCCTTTAAGATCAAAGAGACTCAGAAATACACACACACACAAACTTCAATACAACACACACACACAGACACACACACAGAAAGAACTACACAAACATCACTCATACACACATAGAGAAAATCACACATACACAGACACACACACACACACACACAAACCAATCTTTTAAAAACACAAAAGGGAAGTAGGTACCTGACACTCACCTGACTAAATTCACCACAGGCTATTTGAACTCCATCATGCAAGGAAGTCTATTCAAAGGCAGCCCGGGAGAGAAAGCCCGAGAGAGAAAGAGAAAAGAACCCCGTGCCTTGTTGTTCTCCGACCACCATGGGAATGGACAATCGGTTGTGAGGTTGGTGATATTTAATGGCAATGACCACCTGCCTGTGGCTGCGAAAGTGCTTTCTCACGTGAACCGTTTGAAGGGGCTTCTATGGGCTCCGCCGGCAGTCAGCCGTGCTCGCCCTCGTCTCTTCTTTCTGGTGGGCGCCGAGGGTCGTGGGGGAATGTGTACAGAGAGGGGATGAGGTGGGCGGCTTGATGAGTGAAGCTGTTTGCTGCTTTTTCTCGCCGCGGATCAGTTCAACAAAGATGTCCGTCCAGATGTTAAGACCACAGCCTCACTGAATAGGCAAGGAATTTCAAGGGGAAAAAAAAAAACTGAGGAAACAGTAGAATGTGTAAGATTTTAGGCATCTTCAAAATATCTGGTTTGGAAAGTTGACACTGAATGAATAAACGGCACAAACCACAAAAAACTCTGATAATAAATTCAATCAAGGTATTACTTACAATGAAAAGATGTTTTGAATCTCAAGACCATTTCTCTGAGACATAAATCAACTTCAGCTTAGACGCTACAACCACTCCAGAAAAGCATCAGCCCTGAATATACTGTATTTCAGAACAAATACCCGGATAGTCTTCACACAACTGATGCAAACTGTTCTAATATTCCAGCGTTGGCTCGGGTAGTGTTTTTACCCCTCAGCGTTCATCGCTGTGGTATTTGGCTGCCCTTGTTTTGCTAAGTGCACACAAAAAAGAGTTGACAGTATGAAATACAGTCAATGGTAACAAAATATGCCAACAAACACCTCCACAAGTTTGTGCCTGCTGGTCAATTCACTGAGAAAAAAAAAAGTTGCTCATTCTGATTCTATTTTAAGTGTTGCCATGGGCATTCCAATTATGGTATATAAAAAGCAAAATGGCAAAGGGAGGTGGATTAGATGACAGTAAATAAAAAAAAAGGTTGATTGCCTCATATTAGATTCCTTTAATTACGTAGAGAGAAAGGGGTTGCGTGTGTAACACTGGGATCAACCAGAGGCCTCTGCTGTTTAGAGGGTTGAACACATCTAAGAAGATAAATAAAATGATAAAAAAGACCGACCTACGTTACTTCTGCCATGACTGAATTGCTACATCAAAAGCTTTTGTAGTAACTTGCATAATACATGCAACAGCGCTGTGTATTTGTGTGTCTTTGTTAGTCTATGTGTGCGTGTGTGAGTGAACTTGTGTGTGTGTGATAGCATGCAATTCTGTTGGCTTTGCTTGCGGGGATCCTCTCTGTGCCTTTGTAGTTGTCCCAGGCCCTGCACGACAGGAGAACATGGTGAGAGGGGTGCACGGTGCGATTCAATCTGGTATGTGCGAGCCTTGATTACAGCTCAGGTGGAAAAACTACGCTGGCTGATAGAGTTTTATCGTCTTCATTTGGGCTCAGCCATCCATGACACCTCAAAAGAGAGGGAGAAAAGACTGCAGCACAGCATTCCGTCTGCGCACACACACACATCGTTAGTAGTTACAGTGACAGGCCTCTCTAAAGACATCCTTTTTCAGTGGACATGACTGAATCTGGCCCTTGGCCAAAGGTTTCTGTTTATCCATATTTATGTCTCAGTTCTGTGCATAGTAGTAGTTACTACTGCACCCTCATTCATACTGATAAGGGATTCATAATTTAATAATGCAAATACATACCAAGTGTCATCAGCGTTATCATGTTAAACACAGCTATGCACAGATAATTAAATGGAAATAAGTGTCTTCCAAGTGAAAAGAGCAATATCAATGAGCGCCAATTTCAATTTCCTGTTCGCAAGAATAAGCAAAATTGGACTTTCCATAACTGCTAGTTTGAACAGGTCACTGTCCTCGGGGCACTCTTGCTTTGGATGGGGTGAGCTCATCTTTGGGTTGAGTTTCATAGGTTTTGTCCCACAGTTTTAATTTACAAAATATGATGACGATAAACTTTTGATATTCTCTTATGCATTGTTAACTTTTTTTTTGCATTTCATCTGATGATAGGCTGGTGTTTATTTTCTCAAGATATTGTCAGTAGACAAAGCGCTCTGTACAGGAGTAAAACAAGTGTTGCAGTGCCTCCCAGTGACAGTCTGAGGAACAACAAGATACGATCACAAAAAGGGTTTCAAATTGAGTGTTGTTAAAGTGTAAGTTTGTGTGTTTATTTAAGAGAAGATTTGAGAGAATCTGTAAATGAATAAAAATCAAGAGGGAGAGAAATATTCACAATGAATGTGTGGAAATGAATGGTAATGCTTATTTTTCTGCTTTATTGATTCCTAATGAGAGTAAAACATTTAAATTTACAGTAATCACATTTATAAGGCATTTGTTGTCTGCTATATTTGCCACCTTATTATAACAAAGGATAAAGTGTGTGTACTGCAATGAAAGAATGGTAGGTGTAACCTCATTGTGGAAACCTGTATGTCTGAGTTCTCGTACTTGTCACAAACAATGATTTGCACTATTGCACTGGCTTCACCCAAGCCCAGATAAAAACAAGGCTGTGTTTGCCAAGGAAGGTTTATAGATCACCATTATGGTCTGAAAGGTGGTAACCTGTGGGACATTTTTATTAGAGTATAATTTCCAGCTTAGTGCAATTCCCATAGTCCCTACTATTCTTGCACTGGAAATCATAAATGAACCAAGGTCATTCTGGCTGTAAGTTAAATACACCCCACAGAATATGTATGCCACTGTTTTCCCACCCATGCACAGTAATGAATTTAAATTGCTCCAATATTTCAGCCCTAATGTGATGTTATATCCTGATGCTATATTAACTCAACTCAGAAAGTGAGTCATTATTGGAACTATATTTTAATTTAAGGTGTATACTGATATATTTTCTGAACAAAAACAACAAAATATTAAAGGTACAATGTGTAGCAGTTTTAGTTCTTAATAAGCTAAGTCTATGTTACCCCTTCACAAATATGTGCTTTTTCATGAATATTTACCACCACCACCATCAATGTCAAGTATTCCAAATGGTCGATTTACATAGGCATGAATGGGTGGCCTCGCTCCATAGTCATTCGCCATCTTGAAATACATTAGCAGGTAAGGGACATAATACACTGATGCTTCGCCATTTGCGTTTTTCACTGTCACGTAAAATCCAGGTAATGCTATGCACTAGTCACCCGGCAAGTTTTGAAAAAGAAAACAAGGCGGATCACACATACTCAAAACCCAAATTTCAGGAAAAGGTGACTTCTTCTTCTCCCAAAAAAGAAAAAGGATACTGAAATGAGCAAGACCAGTGACATCGGTAAAAAGAGTGAATATCGATCGGAGCTGCTAATTCCCTTAGATATGAATTAGCAGCTCCGTTAGATGTGTGAATTAGAAACATTAGATGTGAATGGCCGAGTTTGCTTGCTTCCTTCTGGAAAGGTAGATATGTCTGCATTGATAATGTTTCATTGCACGATCGTCTAGAACCAAAGATCTCCGCTTGGACCCTCTGGTCTAACAGTAGCTGAAGCTAACATTAGTTCAGTAAGGCTCCCCAATGTTTGTAATGTTATAACTTTGACTGGGTAGATTTACCAGCAATGAATAACAGTAAAAGAAGTGCTATTTATTTTATTTATTCATTTAGCTTCATCCAAGCTATTTTACATAGCCTAATTTCATAGCCTGTTTGACTTGAAAGTCTGTTTGACCCACAAGCTACAGGTTTCATCCTTGTTTGTTTGTAACAAACAGGTAAAAATCGTTGTCTATTAAGCTAGGTCATTAGGCTAACCCTTGTTTTTTTTCACGAAGTAGCAAGCTTAGTGTTATAATTTTATCCACGAAATGACATGCTATTATATTCCACTCTGCAATGTGAGTAAGCTGTGAGCTAGTTGTGTGGTTTGCTCGTGAGATACAGACCTACAATGTCAATAGTACCACATCTCATCTCATTCAAAGAAAAATTTAATTTCTCATTTATATTTATTTATATATATTACTTGTTGCCACAGCCTTTAGCTAGACGTTTGGCATATTGGCGTTTTGACTAGCAAAGGCTACCGTAGCTGTAATACATACTTTGAACTGCGTGGTGCAAGACTAAACAGTAGTTTGGCGAACATTTTACACATTGGACCTTTAAGCAAACTGACTTACAACTGTTATTTACAATATAATGTGGTCTACTTATGCAGGAGGATGATGCTGTACTGTATGATAGATCTGTTATGAACAAGCCTTCAGAA
Source organism: Limnothrissa miodon (assembly GCA_017657215.1). Classification (NCBI taxonomy): domain Eukaryota; kingdom Metazoa; phylum Chordata; class Actinopteri; order Clupeiformes; family Clupeidae; genus Limnothrissa; species Limnothrissa miodon. The sequence continues at coordinate 93,978 of JAGFZM010000062.1, forward strand.
GATAAACCAAAGACAGGATGGACATCCTATGACTCAGTTTTGTCAGTTGCTAGTTATCTATTTTATATCACAGAGTACGTAGGCCATACAGAATAAGTCCCTGAAAGTGGCAACAAAACTTTCTCTCCCCTGACAATTGCCCAGCATTGATTATTGCATTAGCATTGTGATGCTTCTATTCCACACTCGCAATCATCTGCTAAAACTGGACACACTTCTCACAGGAATACACTCTAAGATGGCCCGACACCAGGCGTCCGACATTGGGGCTGTGTGCACTTCATTAACAATCGAGGTCATTGCTCTACACAAATGGACTCACAAATGGACTTTCTGCATGCAAGGCAACATTCCATCTCACAAATAAATTATTAACAGAAATAAGCAACACAAATATTCGTAGTAATCGATAAATACATTTTGTCCCCCATTTGTGCAATTGCCACTCATTTAATACAACTGAACTGTAAAGCCGAATGTAATGTAGATTTTAATGCTGTTTAATCTGACAGTAAAAAGTGAACTTTGGACTGATTTTAATGCTAAACTTGAACATTTAAATTAAGTTAATGGTATTTAAATTTCATATGACATATGACATATGACAGACAACATTTGCTGTCATTGTATTTGTTTATTGTGAAGAGGCAATCATGGCTCCATTAAACTGTGCTCAGTTAGTACACAAGTAGTTATGACCTCATATAGTTACCGTAAAATGGTTTAACGGTAAGTGTTTGGTGAATTTCCAGTATGATAACGAGCAGGATCATGGCTTTTGTGGTTAATTTTACCACCATTACGAAAGAGGTTGAGTGCAAACATGAGCCCTTCAGAATGGCTTTGGTTTGATGGATCCACACATTCACATAGAGACTGTACAGTACAAAGCACTGTGTTGTGGTTGTGATGGGAAAGTCCCCTGTCCACTCCTGGCTGCCTGATTTGCTTACAACTCCCTTCAGTTAGGCTTTTCTTTCAAACTGTAAACCTTCACACCTGGACATGACACTGACTGTAATTCTTGGAAACATGCAATGTGTTATCAGCAAGGTAGAACCACAGATCAGACAAATAGATATGTGGTCATATAATGGCATGGCCGTACCACAATCTATTATGACATTTACATCACAATTAAAATCATTAAGTAGCGAGAGAGAGAGAGAGAGAGAGAGAGAGAGAGAGAGAGAGAGAGAGAGAGAGAGAGACCAACATCAAACCCAAATACAAGATGTGAAAAGAATAAAGCAAGCAGCAAATCTAGGAATAGGAGGGAAATGTCTTCAGTGCAACTATGTGCAACATATGCTGTTTAGCTGGGAGTACAGGAGACAGGTTGAGCTCAAAGATTGCCTGGGGTGAATAAGATAAATGTTTGAGATCCACTGCAATAATATGAAATGATCATATATCAGCAGTCAATGAAAGTAGTTGTCAACTGATATTGAATTTGAAATTTCTTTATAGGCTACTGATAAACTGATGTAGCTGTGCTGGCAAATCCAACCTACAAGACTCATATAAGTGGAAAATAGAAGTGTTTGTGAGAGTGATTTATTCTTCTATGCGTTTGTCGAAAAGCAGTTTTAGAGGATTGAACTTGAATATTCTGGACTGGAATATTCATTGAAATCCCTGCTGATGAAAATGACGACAGACTGCTTAAAGTCTGTATATTCATATGAACCAGTTCTCAAATCTTGTTTTATTACCTGGGGCAGGTGCATTCAATCCAACTGCCAGGAATTCTGTCATACTCCATACTCTGGAGTTTCCCAATCTAATTTGTCAGGTCTATTTTGGACTGCTAGTGCACTGCAAAGCACTGCAATCCTTTTTGAAGGCAGCAGCAAATATAAAGTAAACTGATATTTTATCGGCTATGTTAACAAGTATACATCAATCTTGCTGGAGGTCAATCAGAGTCCTTCCCTCTGTTTACAGCTTTCGTTTATGTCTCTTAGTGCAGATATGAGTATTTGAACAAAGGGTGATGTTTGCACCTGTCTATGATGAATTGTCTTTCAGAGATTAAATGGTGATATCACTACCAGGCCCTAGTGTTATTATTTAGGGATATTAACAGATCTGTCATTTTGCCACGTAATTATCAGCCCCCTGGACTGTTTACCCAACCAAGCATTAGTGGTGAAGTGATGTGAAAGAAAGAAAAAGAATCTTTCAGAAATGTATACAACCTGTTATAACTATCATCTAGCATAGAATACACGCTTTCTTGACAAAGACAAACAGCACACTGATAGCTTAGAGTAAATATGAAAGTACTGTCATGAATGACTATTAAGGCTTTATAGACTTATTTCAGTTGTTTCTATTTAGAGATGCCAAAAGAGCCAAGCGATGGGAGACAAATTGTTTCAATGTATATTCCAGGTCATGTGTTTGTCAAAGAGGGTAACAAAAACAAACTGTTTTGTGTGCCATGACGTGTTCTGGGCAGACAGAGGAAATTCACCGAACATTTAAAGAATTTTCTTTACTTCCCTCTTGCATGCCCTACATTTTTTGCCACATCTCATGTCTTATGCAGTGATATGCTGTATAATCCTAAGTAAACAAAAGAAACAAAAATTAAAAGATGCTCTTGCCATATGCTTTTGTACTTTTGTAATTAGTTTTATTTTTAAGGCAATTAAATTTAAGGGTGAGAGTTGTGGTTTTGTTTTGGGTTTTTATGAGTTTTGTTGTTTTTTGTTTATGCTTATGTGTGTCACAATATTTTGATCTATCTTGGTCTATCACCAGCCATCTATCAGTGTGGGAAACTCATCAAAAACTCATCCATATGGAGGGTCAGCTCAATCTCAGTTATTCCCATCACAACACAGGTTGAATATTCCATCATTCAGAAAATGTCCCATGGGAGAGTAGTGCAATGGGATTTCAGACTGTCCAGTGGTGTTTGCAAGACAAACAGCTGTTACCGACACACAGATAAGAAAAGGTGGCTTGGAGCCTTGGAGAGGTGAACGGGATGACAAGGGTTCATAAAAGCACCATATTCCAGATGGTAGCCATTATCAGTCTCAGTAGCACAAATGGCTACTCAAACATATTGTCCCAGCTGCCACTCATGTTTGATGGAATAACTGCACCGATAATGGTGCCCCCAACTCTAACCTCTCCTCTTGTAACCAAGCCCACTTTAGTTCACATGTGTTTTCCCTCCTTTTTAGAGGATCTTGTGAAAAGTTAACTTTTCAAACAAAAGACTGCTGTTGTTCATGATGAGGTTCCGACAATTTTAGAATTATGTTAGGGTCCGTTCAGCATATCACAAGTCGGGGCTGTTTTAAAGCCAGTGGAACCTACTGTAGAACCATTTCATAAATACATGAAATGCATAGATACAAATAGAAAATTGTAGGTCAGAAAATTGAACATTCCAACTTTTAGGTTAGCCGGACGTTAAACGTAGCTAACGTAGCACACTGAGGTCCAATATGTGTTATGGAACAAAAATTGGTTTCAACATTAAAGTAAATTCATCACTGTAAATTTATTCCGGACCTTCCCAAGGTCTAACTCAGGTAAGCTGCAAGGCTAACATTGGCGCCTTTCTGTTTGCAGATTAATGTAGAATCCTACGACTAGTGAACGTCATGTTACCTTGGCCACTCCCAACAGTGAAATATGATGAGCGAATACTTGCCAAGTGTATGCTGTGTGGAAACGTTTGCTTCCACAGATGAAAAATTGCAACAAAAGTTAAACTTGAAACATTCAAAGTTAAACATTCAAGGCCTATTCAAGGTTAATGGAACCTCCCCTAGCATTCTGGAGAGTTATAAAAACAAAAACAATTATTCTAACCCTCTGGTCACACGGATGACAAACTGCTTTGATCACTTTTTTGATTTTGGCCTTTTGGGCGTTCTGTGGTGTGTCTGTTCCTACGTCAGTGATAGTAAGCTACTAACAATCAACGTTAAAAAATAAATATCCAGTCATAACAATGATGTTTATTTTTAGCCTCAAATGAAAAGACAAATAATGGAAAATGCGAAACTCCTTAGATATATCTATACTCTCTCAAAGTTGTCCACCATGTTGAATTCACTTCTAAACTTACGCTGCCACCACGCTTCCTTTACTCAGATTGGCTATTATAAAAATTCGGCTGGATTTGTCGTCCAATATTTGCACAACCCCACAACAGATCCTTTTTCTATTTATTCCCTGCCCACTGGGTGACGTGTGGTCAAATCGCCCCCACTTGTTGCCTTTTGTTGTCCACCGCCCAATTTTCATTGAAAATGAATGGTGGCATGTTACCTTGTTGCCGTGTTTTCATCGCCCGTGTGACCATGGCGTAATAGTGTTTATTCTAGCTTAAAAATGCAGATATTGTGTCTGTACCAATGGCTTTGGATCATTGCTATCCATATATAATAGAACACAATTTACTTTGAGTTCTATCAGGGTTTGTTATGATCCCACTGTGAAGGTCCTTCATTATCTCAAAAACTCCAAACAAATCACTGTGGGGCTCCTGCTGTGAGCTTATTCTGATGTATTGCATTTATTGTTACTCTATCTGCTTCATAGTAATGAGGTTCCTTAAGTAGATTGCTATTTTGGATTACAGATATTTGCAAAAAACTACTTGTACAAAAATGTGGTGTCAATACCTGTAACACCTGTTAAAAATCTAAGGCTGACCCCTAGGGCATGTTGGGAATTCTATTAGCCATCTTCCTGGTAGCCTGCTGTGTGAAACAATCTTCAGGAAACTGTACCGTAAATTAAATTGTCAGTGCACTTAATTATTTGTGGTTGAAGCTACTATACCACTGAGTAATGGAACAATCTTCTGTAGCTTATAAGTGGTGTTACAATTCTGTCAGAAAATTAGGCCATGGTCAAATATATATTGAACCCTACCTGTAACCTGTAAAAAACATACCTCAAGTATGTTCCTCAAGTAAAGGTTAAACTACCACATCAACAATCCTAAAAGTAAAAGTACTTTTTCAGTCTCAAAATAATAAAAAAAACTACCTGTTTTTTTCTCATCCTATCCAGATAGCCAAGTCTTGATTATCTCTGGCCATCCCATACTTCATCCTTGTAATTGTTGACAGCAGCAGTTAAAGTTAGCAGTTGCTTGGGTTATATTAGTCCTACCTACAGAAGATAGTGCAAATCATTCAAGTGGAGCACTGCAAGTCTCACTGCAGCAGGACTACTCAGGACAGGGTCAGGTAATCAGTTGCATGTAAAGGATTAGTTCGTTTTTGAGCCCATTTCATGGCTTGTCCAAAATGCAACAGAGTTGACACCGAAATTTTGACGACTGGTCCTGACTCGACTACGGTATTTGGGAAATTTAGAATCACCTTTGCCTGCTTCAGAAAGGCTACAAATGGGCACAGTCTATCGGCCCTTAAAACAACCCTAAACATTCGTTTTAAAATATGAACAACCCACCGAGTGGGATGTTCCAACACAAGTTTCATAGCGAAATACAGCCTCTGATAATGCTTGTGTAGGTGTTGCATCATAATTTGCAACAAGCGTGAAGAATCTTTACTTTTGGGTCCAAATTATGTTAACTGTTAGCCTGGGCCCGCCCATCCTTCCTGTGATGCTACATTGAATTTTGCCAACTATTCAGTCTGGCAAAGCCGTTTTAGAGCATTTCTGTTCCCAAAAAAGTGAGAACCAATGAGAAACAAGCGCCAGAGCTAGTGAGGCGTCTGATACATGCAGGTTAAGACCGCCTCTCAGAAGGCGGATAGTATGGTAGGTTCGCCAGACTAAGCTCCAATGAGCTTATAAGTCACAGAAGCCAGGCTAGTTAACTGTGCTATTTGTGTTCAATTACTGCTGATTATAGCCTGGGCCCGCCCATACTTCCTGTGAGCAAGTCAGTCTGGCCAGGCTGCCGTTTTAGAGGAATTGTTTTTCCCAAATCTGTGGGCACCAATGAGAAACGAGCTTACGCATACGTCATCGGAATGAGTAGTCTGTATTGGTTGTGTGACATTCGTCAAGTAGTATACAGAGGCATCTGATGGATGCAGGTTAAGCCCGCCTCCCAGAAGACGTTTAGTAATGTAGGATGGCCAGACTAAGCTCCCATGAGCTTTGTCGCGCAAGCCAGGCTAGCTGATTGCCATTATGCATTAAATTGCAGAACCATGGTAAATGTTTCGTAGTTGGAGTTTAAAAAGCAGAAAGGCTGTAAAATAAAGATACTTACAGAATCTGATATAAGTATTAACTGTATAATGTTTATTCCTTGGGTTTTATAACATATTATTAGTATGATGCACCCCAGTTTTGGGATTTTCACATTCTGTTTACAAACAGATCATTCCCTTGTCTTTTGTCAGAGAATAAGGTGAAGTGAAATTCCTTTGCGTGAGCATGAATACAAAACTAAGATCAATGAGGATGAATTCAGGTGAAGCCTATTGCAACATGTAGTGCAACATGTGACTGCTACACTGCATCTACAGTGTCTTATTTAAATGTATATTTACATTCTGTTTTTTTCTTTTGAGGCTAGTCATTGAATTACTGTGTGTTTGTGTGTGTGTATGTGTGTGTGTGTCCACATAAGAATTTGTTTAGTTTTGTGTATGTGTACTGTATATACATCAGTGTTATACAACTTGCTGTTATGCTGGTCCAGAACAGGGTATGGACAAACAAAGAACAGGGTAAAAACTCAGATAAAGAGGCAGATAAAGACGAATGAAATAATTCTAAACTTCTAAACTACAAACAATGTCCAACGATAAGTGTTCAGTGAAAGTGACAAGTCAAGGTAGCATTTTAGCAATTTTATTTATTGTGTCTTTAGAGATTGTATTTAGTATTTTTTAGCATTTTTATTGAAGTGCCTATAAGATGTGCGATGAAGAATACATGTCCGTTCTCTGAGGAACATTGGGTCAAATCAGATATCCCTTATGTAACCTAAAGATGTAAATTACTAACACAAACATTAATGTTAGCTAAGACGTTATAGTGGATTCTGTGGTTAGTTTCAGCTTTCTGCTCACGCAACCTGCTTCAAGTCCCTCCTCCTTTTCAAAAACGTAACATAGTGAGTGATGTCTTCTTAACCTGATCAGTGTAGTCAATTACTTGTCTAAATAGTGCAAGCAACTAATATTTTTTAGTAATAACAACTTTTTTTGAAAAAAACAATAAAGAATATGTAACGACTGCTTACATTTTTTGGTTTACACAAAATCCGGGTTAAGAGTGTGGCAACCACTTGAACAGAGACAAATATGGTTGTTGTGCTGAATTGTTTGCCGGCAGTTTGAAGTTAGTGTTAAGTCTGTCTGCGCTGCATAGTAGCTAAATATTAGTAGCAAACCCTCCAGACTGAATGAATGAATGAGTGAATGTCCTTTATTGTCATTGTCACAGGTACAATGAAATTGAGGAAGATTCTCACCCAAAGGAAATACAAATCTCCTGTATTTTCATAATATATTCAGTTCAAGTAAGTAAAGACAAATATGTACATCACATAACAACTGGTTAAACCTATGAGGTTGGAGGGGACCCAGTACCTCACTGTTCTAGATGCAGCCTCAACAAGCCAAAAATAGTTCACATGACTAGCCAGGGAGGGATAAAAAAAATGTTATATGTATATATACTTTTCAGAGAGAGAGAAAGAAAAATATATAGGGAGAGAGAAAGAGAGAGTGTGTGTGTGTGTGTGTGTGTTTATGTGTCTCACATAGAGGAGTGAATTTAGAGAGGGGAAGATAAAAAGAGAGAAAAAAACTAAACCCTTTCAGGAAAAAGGGAGGGAGAGGGCAATGGGAGTGGCAGATACATTGGATCACACCGTTAAATCCATCTGAAGGCTTGATTGTGAGAAAAAGTTTGCATAAAGTTGATAAGGGGTTGACAGTAGCTACTGGGGGAATCCAGGGGTGTGGTGGGATGAGAATTAGAGGGAGAGGTTGAGGGAGGGAGAAGAGGAGGAGAGAGGAGTGATCCAGGTAGATGGTATTATATAAAGGAAGTGCAGAGTAACAGTTGTCTGGTTCTGGAGCTCCACCCTCTTGCTTTCGCTATCTCAAATTTGCCAAAAGGATTTTAGACAGCTCTGCTCTACTTCCCCCTACGAAAGCACCACTACGCAGTCACTAACAAAAAAGAGGTAATGACATGTCGTTTTCTAACTTGTATCACCAGAAGCAGTTATGTTATGTACTTTTGTTACCTTTTGTGCCTGAGGTGTTGATCTTCATTCTGTTGCCAGCATGTTTACTGTTTGTGTTTTTGGTTTACATTTGGTGTTATACTATATTGCATTCATATTCAAGATAAGACTTAGACAACAATCCAGTTATACTTGTTGTTTTACACCGATGGTATATAAAACAATGATTTCTTTTATTTTTTATTTTGCTTTATACAGAATTTCTGAAAATGTTAGCGACTCTTGAAACAGTAAGTGACTTTAATGTTTTTGAATGATTGTTGTGTTGCGTGCTGAATGTTTTGAAGGCCATTTCACAACACAAAATAACCATTTTTTTAACTAGATATTCATTGTTTGTTTTGAATTCTATTTTGGGAAAGTTAATGATCGAATGCTGTACATGGTTATAAAACAAATAAGAGGAAAGTTTGATTAAAAGAGTCTGCAGCTCGTTCATGCAATTAGGCTTTTTTTGTCAACTTAAAGCAAGGAGAATTTAATTAAGACTATTTGGTAACACAACAGAGATTAGGGAAGTTTGTTCAAAAAAGTTCTGTCTAACTGCCCTCTTACACACAGAAACAATAATCAAGGCTTTCTGTTTCTCAGAGCTGCTATGTCCATGACTATGGACCTCGAAACATTGTCTCTTCCCCAAAAACTGTGGAGGTGGACCTGGATGTGATTGAAGAGTACCTGCAGGAGCATTCCATGGAGGTCTCCTCCGGCGCATGCGTGCAGAGAAGCTGTGAGGAGGCACACAGCTGCACTCTGGGTAAGATTCTGTGTCATCTGAGAGAGACATGAGGATCAGAAAAACATGCACTTGTAGTGGGTTAAATTAGAATTAGAATAAGAATTAGAATAAGAATTAAGCAAGAAAACAAAAATGTTTGTTTGGGTCAAAACAGAAAAAAAACATAAATAGACTTGATGGACTTAGCTTCATATCAAATGCACAATGCAACCAGTTGTGTATGTATGACAAATAGTAGGCCTATGATGTTTACAATATGCAAAACAACAGCTAATCAGACATGTTTTTTTTTTCTTCAGAAGGCTGGTCTGCTCACTACGAACACTATGAATGGCATTACGGTGTCCCTCGCACCACAGAGGAAGACTGCTATGAACAACCACAACAATCTTGGTACCCTCACACCAGCAGCAATGAATGGGTCAGTGTCAACACTTCTGATCATAGACTGTGGAAGAGCCTAATTAGTTAAGAGTCTTTCTACACTATACCAAGATCATTCCAATTCATATATCCATTAAACAATACTTTGTTCTGAGTCATTTTTTAATAGATGTACATGTATATATGTGTACACACTGGTTATAAGAACCATGATTTATAACAGTATGATTACAAGATCTTATTTATCTTATATTATTTGAACACTGATTCAGCACCAGTCAAGACAATATACAATCTGAAGGATTCATTGTGTATATTGTGTTCTGTTGCAGGTACATGGGCAGTATGCAGTGGTAGGGTACAGTGACTCAGACTCACAGTCCAGCAACTCAGGCTATCAAGAGTGCCCCCCATCACCCTCCTCTGATAAGATGGGGCGCAACGACAGTGATCCTTTGCCCTTGGCTTCCTTATCAGGTATAGTTTTTCCATCTCTCCTATCAGAGTTATTGTTGTATTTTTTATTTATGTATCTATTTACATATTACAATATTAGCCACTTAGTCAAAATGTTTTATATTTTAAAGGAGGGCATTTACTGCACCAGCGCACCCACTTCACGTTTCATGAGACAATATTTACAGCTCTAATGTCATGTCAGATGATCACACACAACATGTTAAATTGTTTACACTATGAACGTACTCAATAATACACAAAAGGTCTATTTAGCCCTCTTCTGGTGTTTTATGTTTTTTCAAACATCTTACTCTTTTGATTTGTGTTGCGTCTCATAGGGAAGAGGAAGGAGCGCCTGTTCCAGTTCCTGTATGAGATGCTGGAGACCCCAGAGATGCGCAGCTGCATCTGGTGGGTGCAGTCGGCTAGTGGAACCTTCCAGTTCTCCTCCCAAAACAAGGAGCGCCTCGCTCAGATGTGGGGCCGTCGTAAGGGTAACCGCAAGACCATGACCTACCAGAAAATGGCTCGGGCCCTGCGTAACTACTCCCGCACTGGCGAAATCCACAAGGTGAAGCGCAAACTAACCTATCAGTTCACTGAGGACACACTCAGAGGCTTGCAGCGGGATGCTCAGTCCATCACAGGAAGTTAGACCAATCTAACCAGGCCTACATGTTCAAGGATGTACATAAATACTGAGTATTGGTAAAAAATGAAAAAACAATGGTTCAGCAAACTGTTTAGAATGATACATCTTTTTAATTTAAGATGCAATTTCTGATAGAGGTGTGTGTTTGATGACAAATTTCTGAATGACAAAGAAAATGATCTTCATAGATGGCCTACATTAATTTATGAAATTGGTAGAAAAAAATCATTGGTCCATTTGGTAAATCAAATTGATTGTTAACAAATAATGTCCTACTTTATAAGTAGCTTTTACTTTGTTATTTTACATTTTTGTAAATAAGTGTGTTTGTACCTTTTGTATTTTTTTTTTGTGCCATCCTATTATAAAATCAAGTAAACACAATGTTGATCAGACGCTTTGGGGCATTGGTTATGTTTTTGCATTAGGGCTTGCAAACATTTTTTACATTGTTGGACAGTTCACTCTCATACCTTCTCATGGTTCACTCTCACAGGTTAATCACCAAAAGAAAAAGTTTTCATTGAACAGTCAACAAACTAAATTTCATTAATTGAACAGGTGCTGACAGACAATCTTGCTATCCCATGTGCTGCATGTTTCTCAGTTCCTACTATGTGCTCTTCTAATATACCTCGTCCCACCACACACACACACACACACACACACACACACACACACAAACACAGACACTCTTTCACTCTCTTCATCACCCCTAGCGACCCTCCAGGGCAGATCTTATAATCTATACAAAATATTATATTTATATATATTATATATTTTTTCCCTCGGCACAGTATGGTGGCTATTATTTTTGTCCTTGAAATTTTCCTGAAACCCCTATCCACTAATGCACCCCACCCCAACTTTCCACCCATGCTAGACCATATGCAAAGCAAGTGTACTCTGGAAAACCGCTGTAACAGAACTGTTAATGATTCACTGACATGGAACACATTTAGCATGCAATGAATGCATGGCTGACAGAGGTACAGCGGCTTTGGGAAGATGGACAGATAAAATACACAATGTTCTGTTAAAGACAGGTGCCTAGAGCAAGGTCTCCGTCTACAGACTGATATTAGGGAATGTTTATTCCAGTCTTGCTGTGTAAGTGTGTGCTACTGTTTGTGTGTGTACACAGTTAATCTAAAATATTTTAAATTGTGCACCATGTTGTTATGCTAAATAAAACTGTATTTTAGGTAATGGTCTTTGTGCAAATTAGAGATACAACATAGGCCTAGCTTGAATATCTTGCAGTAACCATAATATGGTGAATGAATGAAAAGTATCACAAACCCCTATTACCCAGTTGATATAAAATATGCATGGAAACTATTATACTGTAGAACAATTATGGGCATATTCATGGTAACTAGAAGCAGCCACAGGGTGGCATCAGAGAGATGGCCTTTTAATGTGCGATTAGTGAGAGGAAGGGCCTGTGTGTAAGAGTCCAGATTGTGCTCTGTGGCCTACATGTCCACATCTGGTATTTGCAGACATCCCGAGGAGCTCCCTCTGCAAACAAAAAGTAACAATGCTAACACAATGAGCACAAATCATTAGTACCTCCCCACGTTCACTGTCCCGATCGCCCACACACGGAGTGAGGAATGATGCAGTACAGATGTGAGGGGTACAGCACATCTGTGTGTGTGTGTGTGTGTGTGTGTTTTGGCTTTTTAGCTGTAATGGAGTTCACTGAAATAAGGACCAAACTCCCAAAGAATTATGATGCTACGTGACCCTCGGGTGCAAATGTTAATGTCTGCTCTCATGGCTTCATATACTATACTTGAGTGTGTGTATGTGTGTGTGGAAGGGAGAAACTGAGTGAGTGTGTAAGTAAGTGTGTGTGTGTGGGGGGGGGGGTCTTTGTGTTTTGGGGATTGTGTACCTGTGTTTGTTTCTATGCATTCCTTTATGTTGGTATATTACTGTATGTATGTATGTATGTGTGTGTGTGTGTGTGTGTGTGTGTGTGTGTGTGCATTTGTGCTTGTCTGTGTGTGCATTTTGGGGTGTGGAGAGATACTCAAAAACTAGTGCTTCCCACACAAACACCGACCGCTGACCTTAAGTCAAGAAAAATCTCCCTCCAGGAAATAAGAGAAAATTCAACATCACCGCCCACACCCATAGTTCTATCTGTCTTACCCTTTTCTCTTGGTTTTTCCTTTCCTCTGGACTCAACCCTTCTTTCGCCATCTCTGCCTCTGTTTCTCTGTCTTTCCCATGGCCTGGGTGGTGTACATGTTGCTGGAGATTGCCATCGCCGTGGCCTGTTGCCTGGGGAACGTGATGGTGGTGTGGGCTGTGCAGATGAGGCGGTCACTGAGGGAGCCCACCTTCTGCTTTGTGGTGTCGCTGGCCGTGGCCGACTTCCTGGTGGGGGCTGTGGCGGTGCCCCTGGCTGTGCTGGTGGATGGCTGGGTGCGCACCTCCTTCCATGTCTGCCTGGCGGTCAGCTGCGTGGTGCTGGTGCTCACTGAGGCCTCCGTGCTGTCTCTACTGGCCATTGCTGTGGACCGCTACCTGCGAGTCAGGATCCCTCTCAGGTGAGTCTAGATGAGAGAACATAATGGCTCACAAGAGAAGACAATAAGGAGGATATGCTACCGTAATGCAACCCTAAACTGCTGCTGTTAGCTACAGATGGAATGGAAAACTAATTCTTTGTGCTGATTAGCATGTCTAAAAAGTGTAAAACTTGATCTGTCCCCAAATCCACAGCAATAGATTAGCTATGATATATAGAGAAAACAGTGAACCAGAGGCAGAGAAAGTGGTGGTGCAAGGCAAAAAGGGTGAAGTCCAGAGGAAAGAAATTAAATGATTTTAACTGTCTTTCAAACCGTTTCCTGAAAATATTGCAAATATTGTTTTTCAACTCTTTCATATCAGGATCTGTAATGCAAGTTCCTTTAGTTAAAAATGTTCATTCCAGGCAATATGTTTCTCACTACAATGTTTAACTTTCCCACAGTCTCAGTAATTGTTTTTGTGGCAGGAAAGCATTAAGTTGCTGTCTCACATGCATTAGGCTTTGTTGACACCAATAAAATACTTCCTAGCAGACAGTTTTAAAACAGCCTCAAAATGTCCCCCATGGCTTATGAGGGACCACTTTCCCACATTTTTAAAATGTGTAACCACAGTGGCCCTCTATGGAAAATCGGATTCAAATGTGACAACTGACTCTCTCTTCCTCTTCCTTCCCTCACTCCTTCCTCTGAACACAGATACAAAAGCATGGCCACTCAGTGTCGTTCCTGGGCAGCAGTGGCCCTGTGCTGGTTTGTCTCCTGTCTCCTTGGCTTCACCCCGCTCCTTGGCTGGCACAACAGCAGCCCTGGCGCCCTGTCCTCTGCCAACTCCACCGTCATCGAGTGCACCTTCCTGGCTGTGGTCTCCCTGCCCTACATGGTCTACTTCAACTACTTTGGTTGCATTCTGCTGCCCCTGATGGCCATGACTGGGCTGTACGCCCTGGTTTTCCACACCCTGCGCGTGCGCCTGCGGAGGGAACCTGCGGGCCCGTTGGCCTCCACCGAGCCACCGGGCTCCAGGGCTTTCTACGAGCGTGAGCGGAGGCTGGCCACCTCGCTGGCACTGGTGCTCATACTGTTCGGTGTGTGCTGGATGCCGCTGCACGTCATGAACTGTATACTGCTCTTCACTTCCCAAGAGGGAGAGCCCAACGAGGTGGTCTCCCAAGGTGCATTCTATGCAGGCATTCTCCTGTCACACGCCAACTCGGCCGTCAACCCCGTGGTGTACGCCTTACGCATTCGCAAGATCCGTGAGGCCTACGTCGAGATCTGGACACGGTGCTTTCTATGCCGCCATAAAAGGCAGAGGCGTAGGAATTCTGATGTTTGGCAGGGCGGACTCCCAGGCAGTCATGAGACTGGGAGCAGCCCCGCCTCAATGTCAGTGCAGGCTGTGAGACTGTGAGTTTTGTTTACAGGACAGAATGGTACTTTGAAAGACTTTTTGGAACATACTAGAGGAAGGCTCTTTGCTAAGCTGGTTGTCATTTCAGTACAAGTAGGTTTTAAGATAATTTAGGTTATGCAATACGAGGGACAACATTTAAAGGTGCTCTATGAGATGTTGCAGGATTTTAGCGCAATTTCATTTTTATCTCAAATTGTAGGCATCTCCCTGTGATCGGCTAGCTTTCTGCCTCCTGAAAAAACCTGGTCTCGAAACACTATACAGAGGCTGTAATACTCAAACCTGAGTGGTGTTTTCAAACAAATGCTAGCGATAGGGGGATCTAAACTTAAACATAACAAACAACAACAAACCAACTGGCAACAAGATGGGGTGGGAGTTAATGTGCGTCCTCTACCATCTTTGTTGTCGATTGGTTGGCCGTGGTTTGTTGTGTTTAGGTTTGTTTGAGTGTTTATTTGAGTATTACAGACTCTGTGTTGTTTATCGAGACCGAGGTCTTTCATAGTGTATTCAGCAGGCAGAAAGCAAGGTGATCAAGGGGAGATGCCTACGATTTGAGATAAAAATTAAATCGGGCTAAAATCCTGCAACATCTCATAGAGCACCTTTAACAACTGATATGTTATGTAAATTGTGCTTCTATGCAGATATAAACCTTTACATTCAAAACATTCAAAAGCCATTCACTCTCTTATTCCCTTTGGCCATCCCATAAAGCACAGTTTAATGCTCTCTGTTAACAGTCCCCAGTGGACTCCAAACTCGGACAAGGAAGTGAAATTGTGCCCCACTGTTCCACTCACAATAGCCCAATATTAGCCCATCCTACATGCCTATAGGCATTTAAGACACTGGCTAAATTAATAAAGCAATATCAGTTTTTTCCTCATGGGGGTGCTCCACACTAAGGTTACCGATTTTTGTTGTCTACTATACATTGAAAATGTCAAGTGTCAAATGTCAATATTATCTATGGAATGCATTTTAGTACAATCATGTTTACATACTTGTTTTATGAAAGAATTTAATGAACACAGCTTTTTACATCAATTACATACTCAGACATACATCCCCTCACCTTAATTAGTTATGTTAATATGGCATGCACTGTATAATATTAGTTTTTTTTCCACTATAAAGTATTTGTTTCTTACACAGTAACAGTTACAGTATTAGTTTCTTTGTTTTTATTTGCATTATCTGTTACATGGGTTAACTGCCATATGTCATCTAAGATTACTATGTTTTGATTTCTCTTTTTTTTCTCCATTATCACTAACACTTTCAGGAGAAGATGAAGAAGATTAAGGACAGAAAATACAGTCTGTAAAAACCCAAAAGATTTCATTAACTTTATTTGTCATTATACACTTACTGACTTTTAACTAGTTGCAGTATTAGACATAACAGCTAACTACAACAAGACATTTTCCTTTCTGTCCATTCCGTCAACCACTGTGAGTTCTATTGAATTGTAATCGATGACAGTGATGGATTACCTTGTCTTCGTAAAACATGTTATTGCTTGATAAACTGAATAGATAAACAATACAAGAGAAATCTCTGTCATGAGGACAATGTAGCCATTTTAGGTACTGTTTCAAAAAAAAAACAAAAAAAAAAACATGCTCAAAATCTATTACAACATCAATCACATCCTAAACAATCTGTCATAGAACCTTTTCATATGCGTATGTGCTACAACATATTCAAAGCATGGTATAATGTTTAAAAAGACTAAGGAAAACATTCCTGTCATAATAGGTATGGTTAGCATTGACATAGCATGCTTAGCATTGACAGCTGCATTATATGCCAATACCTGCCACAAATCCTAAACCTGGCATTGCCTATCATTCCCTGTCACTTGACTGGATTATCTGTCAAATCCCATTTACTTCACCTTTACTTTACGTTAAGTCCTCAGGCTGTATTCTGCGTTGGATATCTGTGCCCTTTGCACCCCTCGGGGAAGGCAACAGACTGTATAGTTATCACCAGAACAGGGATGGATCCCCCCATCAAACTATACAACCTACTACCTCACCACGACAAGGCACTAAATCACACTCCAGTACAATTCTCTGCTGACCTTGAAACCCAGCTGGGAAATGACTTCTCTGCCATAGTATGTAATAGCTGCATATTATTTGTCAAATAGGGTTGGTCTTAGAGGTGCCCCCAGCTACTCCATGTCATCTCTGGTGTGAGTTTCAGCCCGGCAGCAGGTGACTTGGCTGTCACCTTAGGAAAGACAGTAGACTGCATAGTTATCTCAAAGGGAGCAGGATAAGCCCCACAACTATTCAATCTACTACCTCAGCCCCAAGGACAGCAGACTGCCCACAGAGGTGTGGGCTGCAGGAGAGGTGTCCAAACACCTGTTGGATACACAGACATGTTAGAGATGCAGATCCCAGACATCTTCTTTGACACAATGCCTTGCTTCCACAATACAGCCTGTATACTGTACAGTTGTTCAACTATTATTATCATTATTATTTGTATAATTATTATTATTATTAGTAGTAGTAGCAGTAGTAGTAGTAGTAGTAATAGTAGTACTGTCGTAGTAGTAGTATAGTAGTTTGATGCATGTAGCATGTGCTCCAATGAGTTTCATAATTTTAAATCTGTTTTTGAAGCAGATATGTAAGACAATAGCATAACTTTAGCTTAATCAAAACAACAGAACAACAAATGTAACTCTATAAAGCGCCTGTAAAACCCAAGTGAATACTCTAGAAGCACCGAAAGAAAACGGAGAGTACAGAGCCCACGTCACAAAAGAGTGGGGTCTTGATGCTGTGCCAGAAGCTGGTGCCCATTTTGTGAAAAACACAGCTCTTTCCGACACGACAACCTTACGGAACCTTGCTGTTTAACTGTCTGAAGTAAACAGATGAATTGAGATACGACTTCTACCAGATGCCTCTTGTAGTCTGTAGAATGGCTGCAATTTTGCTAGTCCACACCAGGAGAGGGAGGAAACAAAATGGCTGTGATTCAGCCATCTTAGGGCAGGAGGGGACAACCATCCCAAGCTGACATCTGCAAGGTGATCGGAACTGCCATATCATGCAAGTCAAGGTCTGATGTGGTTTAATTTAAATGTGTAACTGAGAATGTCTTTCTATAAGCAAGCACAAAAACAAAGCACTTGGCATCATTTCAAAGACTAATGACGCCAATGACCGCCTGTGGGCTGTGGACTATTAAGACGCTTCCCACAAGAACATATCACCTCGAAATACACTCTCCTCAAAAGAAATTAAACTGTTCTAATAGGTAGTAAGAAACAGATCAAAACTGTTCATTTTCATTTTACTGCCATGTACTGTATACACCACAGAAATTCATTTTGCAAAGCAGAACATAAAATGCATCAGTAGCCATCAGACATAAGAATAAAACATAGGCCACTGCTAAATAGTACAGCAGCGAATGCCACGTACTAACATGGACATGCCATCCATTCACAAATATAATTACAGCAATTTCTTAAATAGAATCCGCACTGTGTATAAACTGCAGCTCACTGTGCCGCAGGTCAAAACAGAAACACTATATTAACCCCATTTGTGTATTAAGAAGAGTTTATTAAGCATTACTGGAATTAATCTGGATCTTATCATGATTTCCAGATTAAGTGAAATGAAGAAAAATAATCATGTACTGTACAGTATAACCCTCCCATTGTAATAACCTTACAGAGAAAGAACTCAACATATTAACCATGGTTAGTCATCAAATACATTACAAATACAGTATGTCAAACTAATGCTGACATCTTGGTTTGTATTGCATTTACGTTGTGATGATTCAAAAGAAGTAAAATGTTTAATTGATTGACTGATGCTTCAATTACAAATTTAAGATATGAATCACAGCCCAATTTGTCCTAAGATAATTTCTGAGGTGCAACTGAGGTGCATCCACTCTATTCATAAAATATTGGATTTTTTATGATATCCCAAACTAATGACCTTGCATTCCTGTTAAAATACCAGAAACCAATGTTTATACAAGTTAGATCTGTTGACCACTTCTGAGGTGTATCCACAGCACTATATATATATATATATATATTTTTTTTTTTTTTTTTTTAATGATATTCCATGTTATTGACTTGACATTCCCATTAAAAAGTTTAAAATGCCAGAGGCCAGAAGTCGCAGAGTCTAATTAAAAACCTTTGTTCATACTGGTTGAGCCTAATCTCTCCATTCACGTGCCTACAAATCATGGTTTACAATGGTGTGGCTACTTTTAATTCCTCTATTTTACTCTAGTCTAAGAATAATAACAAACTGTGTAGATGATGTAGCCGTATAAAATAATGTAGTTACAACAAAAGTGATTAAAGAAGCATCATAAATTATTAATTAATAATTATTAATAATACATTATTTTTTTTAATTCTCTCTCTCGAATAAATTAGTCAGCCATCAAATGTTTATGAATCTCACACTTGGAGTTCCCCATTGCTCATTTTTAAATCACTATCTGTGTATTAGCCACACTCACAATTTGGGCATACTCCGGGTTGGTACACATTAAAGTGGTGGGCATGTGGAGTCAAAATCCTGAACCCTAGTTGGAGCTGGGCTACCCCTCAGACTGGGGTGTGTGTGTGTGTGTGGGTGTGTGTGGGGGGGGGGGGGGGGGCTCCCTGCTTTACATAAATTAGCATGAGAACTACATTCACTGAAAGGCAGCTCCCTGATTCATTAACATTCAGAACTCCTTTTGGCCTAATTAAGCCAGACAGTGATTGAAATGTTTTGGCATGAAGCTGCGCTCGACCAGAGACCAGCTCAAAGAGGGCCAGCCTGACAAAGGCGACTAAGCTTCAAAAGAGAGGAGGGGGAAGTGGACTGGCCAAGGGCTAGGCGGTGCAGACGATAATTGAGACATTGTCGTCATCTGTTGGTGCATGCTGACAGTCAACTCAGACTTGACTCCATGGACTAGGGCTGTTACAGTTCACTCGCATTACTTTGAGAGATGGAAATAAACTCTTTGAATTCATGTGCAACTGCTCAAATGCATTTTGTTATATTTGAATGTCACAAACGACTATTAGCCACTATTAGACTATTTGCTGGTATGCTGGGCAATTCCTAGTGAACCAGATTTTTAAACCTCTATACCTTACAGCTTTATTTTTGTCATTATTTTTGGCAAAATATGCAGATTCATATGTAGATTTATCACATGGATAGATGGTTAAATTTGAAGACACAGGGTGAGTGAGGCATATTAACAATTGTCAGAATTATAGCAGAATATCAATCCTTTTCTTTAAAGGCACAGAAATATACTTGGTCCAATCTCCTTCTAAGCTTCCTAATACTATGCCATGTCTGTGCCAAGCTGTACCTAAAAGTAAAGGTACAACTGCAGCAGCATAGATGCTTTTGTTACGCTGGTCTGGAACATTCTTAAATTAGCACCAATTTCAACAAAACAGACTTAGGAACTACTCCAAAGGTTTTCTATTTTTGCCTATGGGGGCACTGGCAAGTGTGTGTTTTTTTTTTTTTAAATATACAATTAACGTTACTTATTTACTTTAATGAAGTAAACTTTATCAAGTGGTTATTATTGTAATTGCTTTCTGTACATTAAAAATATAACATATATTGAGTGGCTATATTTGATACAAATATACAGAAGTATCAACAGGCAGAGGCTTAAACATAAATTGCATGACTGTTTCTAAGTAAAAAGATTAAGATACAGCATTTTAACATACCTTGATAAGACGACTAAAGCTGCTCTGTAAATAAGATGGTCATTGAAATTTTAACCCCAGTTCCTTCAGCAAAAGCAGCTTAATATAATAAACAATAGTCCAAGGTCTTAAAAATTCAAGTGGGAACGTTTACTGACAAGCAATGTCCTATTATTATAAAGACAGAAGCTCAGTGTGATTGGTGCGACATGGAAGAACTGAGAGAGAAACAGAGAGAGAGAACATCAAATGGAGTGGGACAGATGTGACATTTGGATAATTTGAAGATTAGACTGGGGTCCAGTCTGGCCCATGCATGGGGAGATTTGAGTTAATCGCCAGGATTGGAATGAATGGAACACACATTTTTTATCATTATCTATAGTAATACAATAATTCTGATGCAGACACCCTTCTTCTACAACTAAATCTCAGTTCCTATGGATCCATATAATTATTTCTTGCTACACAAGCTCCAAGAACACTAGATTTCAAAAATGTTTGCTCCTTTTCATGAGCACTAGTGTTGTACTGTACATGAACAGTCAGGAACAACAAACAACGTTAAATTCCACAAACATACACATAACATTGCCTTGCAACAGGTCTACACATCTTATGAACTAAAACAATTT
Source organism: Limnothrissa miodon (assembly GCA_017657215.1). NCBI lineage: Eukaryota > Metazoa > Chordata > Actinopteri > Clupeiformes > Clupeidae > Limnothrissa > Limnothrissa miodon. The sequence goes on from JAGFZM010000062.1 coordinate 114,777, forward strand.
CTTGGACTCTGATTGAGAACATGTAGTGCAGCCATAGGTATGAGCTTGATTTTAAAAAGCCGACTGTGGCAATCCTGAGCACTAATGGGATTTACACGGGTCACTTGGTTTCTGAAATATGTCATCACCTTCGAGCACAACACAGCAAAACAGGATACGCTTTTCTGGGCACATTTCCGTGGCCATTACGTTTCAAACGAGACACTCATTTCTGGCTCTCAACAAAGGCCCTGTCCCCTGCCCTGTTGAGCCCCATTAGATTACGGCAGGACTTCTTAATTGTTAGACTCTTGGTACACAGCCCTGAAGCTGTGATTGTTTTCCATCTTCTCCTCCCCCACCGCCACCTGTCTGAAGTCACTGTGCGTTAATCATTGTGCTGAATGGCCAAATCAGGTGCATTCTGTTCAAGGCTAAGGCAGCGACCTCATGGGTCCGATCATCAGGTCTAGTTCTGCGAGAATAGCTCAAAATTATGTTGTGCAGAATTGTGTGTAGGCTAATTATGACACGTTGGTCTGTGGTGGGAAACTAGACAGTTTAAACTTAACTTCCCGGAAAAAAAAACAAAAAGCCAGTACAGACATCCAAGAAAATGGGTTTTACCTCACAAGGGATAAATCTGACAAAAAATACAATATCAGTATATTGTTGCATAATGAATCTTGATACACTGACAAATGTATGAATATATTATAAATTTACAAATGCCATGTTTTTTTCTTTTTCTATTTTTAACTTCAACTCATGTGCCAATCTAAGTCTGACTTTAACAAAATGTCATGCAATTTGTAGATCATTGGCACCTAACAGCCCCCTCTTCTGATTTACAAATCGTAAGCCATGAAAACAAACACAAACAAATCTGATGGACAATGGAGATCTCACACGTTCAACACGGAAAAGCCTCACAGCAAACAGCTGACCAACCAATTAAAAGACTCCAAAAACAAATCAATGAACTGCTCTGAATCCCAAACCCTTCCTCACCATTAACATGTCAGTTTGAGATCTGGCAATCTGAGTGAAAATAGAATGTTCGACAAATACCTATTGGCGAGTTGGTGTTGGTCCGGAGCTGGAACTGACTGAATGCTTGGCACCACCACAGTGATTGTGAAACGAGACGATTGGTGCAGATTCTTGTCTTTTTTTTTCTTCCTCTCTGAGCCCAGTGCCAAGAAATGGGCAGTGCCTACTTGCCAGGCTGAATTTCAATGAACGAAAAAGGAGGTGTTGATTGTGGGGGGAGACTATTGAGTGGTAGAGAGAGTGTGTGTGAGTGAGAGAGAGACTGTGTGTGTACACATGTGATTGTGTCTGACTGTGTCTATGTCTGTGTGTACATGTACATGGGACCATTGGCCCGAGAGTGAAAAATTGCAATTGGAAAGAGGAACTCAAGACATCTCTTTGTCTGGCTTTAATTTAAGGGGTTAAAGGAAGTCACCTTGCCTGAATCTCCTCTCCAAGGCAGAAATCAAGTTTCATTCAACAACAGATGTCTATTGCAGATGGGTTTTAAGCATTGCCATTCATCTATTCATAACAAAGGAGTTGGCATTAGACTTTCTATTTATTCCTATACTTAAATAGTATTATATTTATTTGTTCAGCTGAAGGTCATTATCAAATAAGCTTGTTAATTTAATTTAATATTATTATTGCTATACATTTCCTTTTCAATCAAGTCTGTATAAAAGCGGGTCGGGATATTTTGTTATTTCCTGTACTGTATTTATTTTACTGGATACATTTAGACAGGGTTGAAATAAATACTGTGCTCAAACATAGTACAACCATAGAAGGGTGCATGCTATTATTGTGGAAACAATGGCGTACACTATTATTTTTTTAATAGAATATGCTACTGTTTTAACTAATAAAATAATATTTCCAGAATATATTTGACATTTTTAGACTTTCCCTGAATTCTTGGTTAATTGCTCATAGTAACAGTGGACAATTCTCAATCTTTGCTTCATTTATATCCAACACCAAATCATGCTGAACCATTAACTTAATGACATTGCAAAAACAATATTCACGGGTCACAGACTGTATTTATGTGCATATCAATATCCTGAATAGGAAGCTTATTCCAGTTCTGTTCTTATTCAGGATAAGGTGTTTTTAGTAAATAGATATTTAATAGATATTAATATTGCGACATGATAAATACTAGTATCCCTATATCTTTACACAATGTTCTATTACAAATTAATTCATCCTTCTAAAGAACTGACAGAAACTTGTCAAAGGGTTCTTTTGCTAGTATGAAACAGAAACATGTACTGTGCTGACTGCAGTGTTTTATATAGTACAATGGTGTGTTATATGTACAGTACCAAATGTATGTAGACAAGACTAAATCTACAGTTACAGCCTTTTGTGACAAGTCATTATTTCCATATGCCTCAACTAGTCAACTGATCACACAGAAATTCCGCTTTCAAAAAACATAGTGATTAATAAGTAAGTAATTAATAACTACTGTAGTCTTAGGACAAAAGCATTCAACTATTTTAGCCTACCTGTTACTGTTTCACATGGACTTGCATCTCTAAGGACTACATCAAATACTGAAAGCTTTGCCAACTGTTGACTGCTTAAATCATCTCCGACTGCGCATTTTTTTACGCACACAATCCACATTCATGTCAGTACGCTGGTAGATATGTTTTCAATGATCCCTGTCATCAAGCTTAACCCGAGTGAACGCCCTTACTGCAAAAATAGCGGCCCCAAAACAGGAAGCCTGTCTGCCGTTGACCTTGGTTGACTCTGACTTGCGGTTCCCAGAGGGGGGCTGCTATACCCACCGAAAGTTTGCGATAACAGTTCTCACCTTGCCTCATTTCTGTACTCCTAGATGCAGACAAGCGCCTGTTTATGGCGACCATTTTGTATCTTTGCATGCATGTTGCATGCAGCGTGCACGCCTGCAAGCAATAGGCCACCCTCATAGGGCCCCTATAGCAACAGACTGAGGGTAAATGCACCCTGCATACAACAAACAGTGCACATATCATTGATATTTGACAAAAAAGTCAGTCATGTCAAATGTTAAGTAAGAATCCAAAACATGCACATGTTGTAAATTATGTTTTTTTTTTTTTTTATTGGGTTTACACCAGATGTTAAGTGAAGTCATGGTGACTGAAGCAGCATGGTGTTCATGGCAGATTACAGTTAATTGTTTGAAGGCCACTGAATTGAGGAAGTAAGCCTAGCTGACTAGAAAATATGAAGCAACGTGATAAGTTCATCTAAGGAGAGCAGCTAAAGGGTGGAGGAAGACCTCTCCTTTCCTCCCTCCCACTGTTACACTGACTTGCACTGTCCCCACCTCCTTTTCTCTCTCTCTTTCTGTCTTTCTCCTCTCTCCCTGCATAAAGCAAAATATGCCCTTTGCAACTTGATGACCTGATTTTAGTAAAAAGGTAAGAGATTAAAAATTGTATGAATGACATCAAATAAAATGTTCATTATTTACAAGCATAATTTAAAGAACATTTAAGAAGAAGAAACTTTTTATAACCCCTACCATAGCCTTTCGGATCCCCTATACAGTAAATACTGTATATATATGATTCAATGAATGCACGGATGGCAAAACAGTTCAAATAAAAAAATAATTTTTCATTAGTGAAGGCGATAGCCGACAGTATAAAGTATCCTTGCAGGCTTTTCTATCTGATGCAATATCGATAGGTTTAGTGTCCTGCAAACACGTGGCATACGTGCGCCATCTTGAAAATCATCTTTTCATTTTATTTGGCTAAATACAAACTATTTTATTTAAAATTGTATACTGCACAACTGAAATGTGCACATATACAAAACCTTAAACATCAACGAAACAATGGCAGTTAAAGAATCAGACTTCTATTGATCAAATCAAATCATGTTTGTTTCCTGCAGTGGCTTTTGGTCAGCTCCAGGTATTGTATGTATTTCCTATTGGAAAACTCAACACAAAATTGCATTTTTTCTTAAAACAGAACTGAAAAAGGCAACATCATATTTCTAAGAAAAGAAGCTTGAAAATCAGACAAGGAATTCTGTACACTTAACAGCTTCGTTTACTATTGCAAAATGTAGCCTACTAATTCAGTACTTTGTAGTTCTACACATGTACTGTAATTCTAACATTTATCTTTGTCTGCAGGTTTCATATGATTTCATTCGGACTTCCAGCAACAAATTGGCACACTAAATACAAAGAACAAGACATGAGACCGTTTTCAGTTTGTCTAATTTCCTCTTTTCGGAATGACTGTCAGTGCACAGAAATAAAACTTACTAAAACGGTGAAAGAGAGAGCCAAGTAGAGAGAAAAACACCATAGATATGTTTTTCTATGTAGCCTAATTCATACTAACAACCTGTAAATGCATTTTTTTTAGTTGTCCTCCAACTTTTTCTGATACAAAGACATCAAAAACCAAAAACAGGTTAAATGAGCAGCTGCAACCTGGAAATAAATGCTTTGGGTAAACCCCTGCGGGAAGTTTTCTCATTTCATGAACGTTCTTGGCCCAGCATTCGACTTTGTGCTGAGTAAGGCAGTGTGGGAGTTTTCTTTGTTTTGAAAACAGCAAGGAGGACCTATTGCCGGGGCACTGATTACAGGCCATCTGCACCGCAGACAACAGTACTGTCCCCTCGAAAACTTCAGGTCCCTTCAGTAGGCTTATAGTTTCTGAGCTGTAGCCAGAGCAAAGGCAAGAACCACACACTTCAATGCAATGGCGTCGAAATCCACCAACCACACATCCCTCACAAGTAATGATAGGTGTATACTGCATTCAAGAAGCACCCCATTCACTTTAAATAAACGCCATGATCAGGAAAAAACCTGATGGCCACAATTGGCATTATACTGATATTAATGCGATTATTATTTGTGCCTCAGAACAGAAAAACTTCGCCGTCTCTTTAATTAAGTTTCGCGGAACAGAAATGGTGGAAAGCATGGCCACGGGGGTGAGGCCGACACGTCTGCAGGAGGAAGACGATGATGAACAAGAGAGGAAGAACAGGGGAGAAAAGCAAGCAGGCACAGACAAAGTAAAGGCAAAGAGATTGCCTTGAATCCACATCGAGGACTTGGCTAAATCCGCGGAACGCATTTTAAAAAGCCTTGATCAGCATCATTATTAACAACGATTAACAACAAAAAATCTAAATACCTTGAGAGTGGAAGTTATGGACTGAAGGCAAGCAAAGGCCATGGCAGGCGGGAAAGAGAACGGGTAGTAATGCGGCCCCTCTCCACCCCACATATATACTGTACTGTGCGTTTCGCAAGAGAGAGAGAGAGAGAGAGAGAGAGAGAGCAAGAGAGTGACACCGAAATGTGCTCACCACCAACCACACCATACCACAGGGCTGTAGCTGAAGAGTCAGCAAGCTAAGCAGCTCCGTCTTTACTCACTCACTCGCGCTCTCTCTCGTCTTTCTCCCAGCCCTCTTTGGCACTGATGCCAAGTGAAAAAGACAAGACGGAGAGACAGAAAGCAGGAGGGTGAGATCGAGAGTGAGACAGAGAGCGAGAGAGAGCTTCATAGAAAGAAAGGCAAAGGAAAGAGGGACAGAGATAGAAAGCAGAAAACGGTGAGAGATACAGAGATGAGTGTACAGTAAGAACAATGAGACGAGAAAAGAGCTGAACAGCCATACGTGCACAATGTCACTTCCGGTCATGATATTAAGGCTCATTTTGGACATATCCTGTTTTGTCTTTTTATTTTAGTCACACTGCATTTTGCATGTGAGAAACTACTTTGTACTTTTTGGCATTGCCAAAAGATATGAGGAGGAGCTAAGAATAGTTGCTGAAGTCTAATGAGACAAGATAGTGTTCACCAAAATGGGCGATACTTACGAATTTTTGTGTGACTTGCAGGAACTCCACCAGCTGTCAAATTCCTATATCTATTCAACATTAATCTCAAAGGTCTCTCTATCTCTCTCTCTGTCTTTCTCTATTTTTCTACCAAAAAAAATCATTTAATCCCAAAAAAGAGAAAGGGGAAGAGTCAATGCACTCACCCTGAGAACATAGTGAATGTTTTTTGTCAGCGTTTGGCATTGGTCCCAGGCAGCGCGAGTCTTAAGAGTCCCAGTCTCGCTAATCATTGCACACGTCTAAGGGCTGTTCTGCAGCTGCCTGTGTTTTTGTTTTGTTTTCCTCAGTTGGGGAGATATTGAGGTAGGACACCAAGTCACTCCCTTCTTCACCCAAACTGCCTCTAAAACTGTTCAAATGTGAATTCAGGTCTCTGAAGATTTTAGCTTGGAAAGAAAACATGACAATGAATTTGACTCATTCATTTTTTTCATGCACTTCCAAGATCCAGTGTCACACATGATGGTCCTTAGATAGTTACAGACTTTCAGAAAACTTTGTCTTAATAGAGCCACCACCATACGGTGCTTACAGTACATGTTTGACAAGAGAGAGGGAAATCAACTTTGTGTAACAATCAGCTGTTGAAGTAATTCCCATATGTTGGCAAGGACTCTGAGGTCCCCTCCTTGCTGCGAAAGAGGAAGCGTCTGAAACAAATCCATGTCTTCTGTTCCCGAATTCACATGTTCCTATTCCTGCACGGCATGTTCAGATGCAGTAAAAAACAGCCAATGTACACCCTCACACACACACTCACTCACATACACACACACAGACTTGAACAACAGTTTCGCATATAGTACATTTCCCTCCTCATCTCTGTCTCCTCTCAGGCATTGTCCTGGGCAGCCCTCTGTGTGACGTCATCACTCTTTTGTTATTTATGAATTTATTCCTTGCCCCCTTCTGAACTCACCGACCCCACGTCCCCTTTCCCCCCCCCCCCCCCCCCCCAACCACATATACACCAACAGGGCGACCCATTTTCAACTCGCTCCAAATAGACGAGTTCTTTTTTTTTCTCTTAAATACTTCAACACAAAGCAAGTGAAGTAACGCTCCAGAAGGAAGAACAATCTAAGTGGATGTCATGGTTTGTCGACTCACTAAAAGAGTACATAGGGAGAAAAAAAAAGAAAAGACAAACTTTCGCTACACGTTTCTCCCTCTCTCGCTAGCTCTCTCTTTCTCTCCCTCTCTGCTACAGACTGCTCTCGTGTCTTTTCCTGCTCCAGCGAGGGGAGGTTGTAAAAGTTTCAGCTGCACCGGCTGGGACAGCCTCATTTGGCACCAGTTCAAGAAAGTGCTGCCTGCTTCCAAAAGCCAACCAGCCGGCCCAGCATGTCTGAAAAGAGCTCACTACACTCCGCCCATGCTTGGGAGTCGAAGGTCGGCCATGCAAGCAGCACAACTGCAGCCACTTTTTCCAGACCTTGCTCTTTGTGTTGGCTTCAAGTGCCTCTGAGAATATATCCTATATGTGTGTGTGTATGTGTACACTACAGTGTACTTTGTTGGTGTGTATTTGTGTGTGTATAGCGGGTGTTTGTGTGTGTATGTTGGTCAGGGTGGTGATCTAGGTCAGACTGTGCTTACCTTACAAAGTTTGAATGAGGGCACTCTTTCACATATGTTAGTAAGCTGTATGGATGTCTCTCTTTTATCACTACTGACACCAAGGTAATCATATTACACACCTGGCAGTAAGACTGTAGCTTATATGTACACTATAGTACATGTATCTCGTTGAGACCAACAAACTCAGGGGACACTTGTTTCACATTTTCTATGTTTGTACTTGCCTTACAGTTTGGAAAACCTTAAGGGTCAGATACGACCCCACCCAGCTCTCTCTCAGCAACCTGTCTGTCACGCACTGGAAGTGATGTCGCTCCTATGTTTGTTTTGGGGCCACAGCCTTTCATTCACTTTACTTTCTATCCATGGTTATTTACTTTGGCCCTCTCTGCCTCACAGGTGCAAGAGCTGTGGCACAAAACAGGCCTTTATGTACACTACACTCGAAAAGCAGAGGACTGGGTTAGATGCAGCCCAGTTTATGCTGAACATAAGGCACCTATAGTGGTCTTTTTGAAATGCCTGTCTATCTCAGGCCGAGAGAGACTGAGTATGCTGCTCCTGGCTTTTGGCAGTGGCCACCTTTTGAAATACAAGCCTGATAAGTGGTCCTAAGTACCCTGGTGAAAGTTCCGCCAGGGCATTTCACAGCAAGAGTGTCTTCACATTCCCTGAGCAGTGTGCACAAGCACTGAGCTGATCCACATAACCTCAATTCCAACACGCACACACGTTCAGACACTTATACAACCCCCCTACACATGGCACAGATGCCAAATAAACCACCGACTCTTTTATCGCCCAAGTTGACCTGAAGTGTTTCAGAGTTTACAAAGGCGCAAAGTCATACCATGACAGCTGGACTCGGTAAAGTATGCAGTCACCCATGCTATACACAGACTGTCTCTCCGTCTGATTAATAACATTAGAATAAACATTAAAGTTCAGTTTGGGGACGCGACACTAACTTCTCTCTCTCTCTCAGTGGATGAGGGGAGTGTTCTCTCACTAGTGATAACTTCATATGCTAGTACATAGCTTGACAATTATACCCACTCAATGGGCCCTCTGTGCAGACAACAGAAACACCAATTGTTCAGAATATTGCCTGTTACTCATTTACAGTGACCACACCCCAAAGGCTCCAGAGAGGATGGTGGTCAAGTCAGGACACACACACAGACACTGCTGTCCCATTAGGACTGTAAATAAGCTATCTACTGCTGGACTGTATTTGTGAGTGTACCCTGACCCCTCAGATTACAGTAAAGCTGCTGCCTGGAAAGTGTTTTGAAACTATCCTAATACCTATTTATCCACTAACAGCCTGTATTTGACCATATGGCTATTGCCTGCCTTACCTAAACAATACTAAGATGAAAAAATATTAATCTGGCCTATGGTTAGTCTACTTTGAACATATTCTGTAACCTAGACATGCTCTTCGAAATTGTCTGACACCACAAAAAATTAACAGTCTACTAAAAACAAAGAAAATCTCTTGGCATCTGTCTCACTTGAAATACTCTTCATACATCTATCTATTTATCTATCTATCTATCTATCTAAAACAGTATATCAGCATCCTCCATGAGTGACAAAAGCAATAATGACATGGAAATTAATAGCCTATTAATAATTAGTTAGCAAAAAAGACAGGATAACAGAACACACAATGAATCAGAATGAGAGCTCAATAACCTACCTTAAGTTAAAGCATCACTGGTGATGTTATTAAGCTTGACCCAGAGATGGGAATAATGGTCGGTTATATTACAGCAACAGGTGGTAGTGTTCACAGGAGCTGATTGATTGATTGGATAAGTTAAGCCGATTCCTAGAAGCTATTTGCTTATCTTGGGCCGATCTGGCATAATGGCACTGCTTGGTCTACAGAGATCACCAGATAAAGTGAGTGGTTGGAACAATCACAGGCTTCTCCTCCTAAAACGGAATGATCGCAGGTATAGAGTTGGCAAGTGAACCACGTCATTCTGTATGCTGCGGGTTAGCATTTTCCTACTTCCGGTTCCCAAGCAAAAACCCCTATGGGAAAATGAATGGCTCAAATAACAAAACAACATATACAACAAATATCGCAGTGTCTGACCTACGAGGACCTAGGCATTCATTTTTCATCAATAAAATGAGTAGCAACATAGTCTGGCTGTGTTTTTTAGACGCATTGTAACGATAAATGATTAATGATAAATGAATGTTGCTATCCCTCTGCTAACAGCGAAAAATTAAGGACTACATGGAGTTGTCTCTAACCTTTGATGTCATTTTTAAAAACAACGGTAAAATGATTTAAAATGCAATATGTTCTTTATTTACAATGATTCAGTGTAATTAACAACGATTACAACGGTCAACAATTGGCAAATCTTTCACAAAGCTTGTTTTAAAAAACTGCGGGATGACATGTTGTTGAGCGCGGTTTTGTATAGCTCTGGTTACCATGACGTCCGGGCTAAGCGCCGCTAACTTGTAGTCAAAAGGGCTTTCCGCTTTAGCCTAGTGATAGCAACATCTGCAAATTTGCAAACCCATCGTCCAAAACATGTTTTTTTAACATCCTCCATCAAATGCGGAGGTTGTCTACTCACATGCTTTTGCTCACACCTTATTTGAGATGGACCTCCAAAATTAACATAGGATTTCCCATAGGGGAAAAAACTTAGGAACCGGATGTCGTGAAATGCTAACAAGAAAAACTACAGGCTTCCGGGTCACTTGCCAACTCTATAGCTATTTATGTTTTGTAAACCCACAGTCTATTTAATTGGCAAGGAATCTGCTGGCATTGGCAAAATTTTCCTGACTATGAGCTGTTAACAAATATGCTAATGCTAGCAGTCAAATTACTTGGCAATAGGACAGACTTTTTAGAAGTAAAAGAAATTAGCCTACATGCTGCAGGAAAGCTATTTTTATTCTAATATCTAAAGAATGGCGTATAGCCTTAGAGGAGAGGCCATGTTTTTTCCCCCCTTTCGCGGTAAACTGTTTAGCGCAGTTTTTGATATTCTGCGTCCTGTTTTTTTTTACCCCCAGTAGCCTATTGTTCTCTCATTTTCTGTCCTGATTATCCTTACCTGGACACCATATTTTGAACTTCCATCCCCATACACTCTAAAAAAAATACTGGGTTATTTTTGCACCCAATTAGGTCTACTGGGCTGTCACAGTTTAACTACTGGTTATACTAACCCAAAATGGGTTAGCACTCTAAAAAGTACTGGGTTATTCTGCACCCAATTACTGGGTTGTTGCAGTTTGGCTATTTATTGGGTTATATTAACCCAAGTTGGGTTATTTTCAACTACCAGTAGCCCAAGTACTAGGTTAACACAACCCAGGCACTGGGTCATACTACGTTTAAAGCACACCCACCTCACAACCGGTCTTTTTTCCTCTTTGATGAAGACAACGGGCAGAACATCTATCCAAAGATTCAGGTTTGTATATTTAAAATGTATATTATATGATTATGTTATGATTTTACAAGGTATATTAAACATACATGTCAGCATCGTTTTGTAGTTACAACAAAATTTTCAGTTATGGAACCAGAATTACATAACGGGATTACATAACGTTTCCAATAGTTCTCACATGCCTCTTACAAACTGGCAACTCCTTTGATAGCCACCTCTCATGACAACGCAACTGATAGCATAGTTAGGCTAGGCACATTTTAAGTATTCAAAATATATTATATAGGTGATTATTCTGTCGAATGCCCAAAATTCATCCAGATTAGCTACTGCAACGGATCCCGCTTCTTAAGGACTTAACCCAAAGTCCTTCTAGGCAAGTCCCTTCACTCGGCAGCCATCTTGGTGACGCCTTCGGGCAGTTATTTTGGGATTAAGAAGACTAGGGCCCTATCTAAATGAATGGGGAGTAAGCTGTATCTCCACTTTACTACGTTTATAGGACATAAAAACTGCATGGTTGGAATCAAGATAAAAATCTGAGTAAAATCGCTGAAAAGGTTTGATGGTATAACATGAAATAAAGGATTTAAAAGACTTTTTTCTTGCAGGTTATCTAGGAGATGCGCCCGCTTCACAACACACCGTTGTAATTTACGGCACAACACTGGCCAACGTCCCAAATCATTCTATAGTTTTGGATAATGCCAGAGATCAACAACAATTAAGCTTGTCTGCATTTGAGCGACTTTAAACTTTACGATAATATATTATCCTAAGGTTATGCGTAGCACAAGTTTATATTTTAATCCGATTTTCCGATGATAAATAACAGTGAAAGGCTTAGTCTGAACGTTAGCTTTTGCTGCTAAGTTAACAAACGGTAAAATGTAGCATACAGTGAACCATAAGCTCAACGAACATTTAAAAAAAACATACATAAAATCATTCAGGTACATAACATAATGTAAAATACTAATCATACGTTTGCTGTTGTAATAAGCAGGTGCACACCATGAATGTCGTGTTTAAAACCGCTATGGAATGCTGCCCTTTACTCTGCAGTAACGTTAAACGGTATAGCATAAATGTCATGTTTGTATGCTTTTTCTAGCTCTGGCATCTAAATGGGGTACAGGCGACATTATGTTAAGATAACTTCATATTTGCCACTTGTAAATTTCCAGTTGACAGTGCTTTTGCAGCTTCTTTTCTTCTGACTGCAAACAAGTTACAGGTGCCGCAAAAACTATGATGATAAGCTTACGTTGAATCAACAAAATGATTGGAGCAACAGCGCAAGAGTAGGCGGGACATATGCAATCAACCGCCATCTTTGCGTTACGAAGTTTCCCAATGCATTTCTATGGGCGATTTTTTAAGTGATGTGTCTCCTCCTATTAAAACATCTCTGCTTAACCTCAATAGCAAGCAATAATGCTAACAAGGCTGTTAGCAGTAAGGAGCATTTGAATGAAACCACTTATCCTACCTGACTGATTTATCCGTTATGTGTGCTTTGTATAGCGGTTGATCGATTGATAAATCCATTTTGACATCCATTCACTGCGCTGCATTTGTAGTCCGGTAGCAGTTATCCATCCAATTTCAATGGTCCATTCATGCCGTGTTTAGTCAGGCATAGGCGCGGGAATCGCCCATAGACTAATATGCCCTGTTTTAGCCACCTGAGCTTCTGTCATTTGTATATATTTAATTTCTTCTAATTTGTGTGACATTAATGTTAATAACTTGCTGTCTGTGAATGAAATTATATACTGAATGTTAGCTACATGGAGTTACCTTAAGTAACTCGAAAATTGTGTATTTTTTTTTAGAATGTTTGCAGTGCTGCGTCGGCCATAGACACTCCAAATTAATAGACACAAAGCAAATTTTTCGGCATATTATCTATCTATCTATCAGATAATATTAACATATTATCTGCTATTGAGTGTTCTCGCGATTTTGACTGATTTCCATGGGCGGATCTTTGGTGTTGCAGCAGACACATACTTTTAATTGATTTTAGATATAATAAATAGATTGCTACACACCCATACAGAGGGAGGTTACTGAAAGTTGACATCTGCTCTGAATCATACCTCAAGGGCGTCTGAGTCCTGGGGACTAAAACGTGTTTGACAAGTGTTGGGTACATCATGCATTCATCCGTTTGACGTTTCAATATGCACTGTATTACGGTCTATTGATAGGTGTTTGCGTTATTCAGTCCATAAAAGTGTAAGCATGCGTGTTGTTAGCGTTGAAACCACCGGGCTATGGCTATGGTTAGAGGTCTGCGCGGGCCAGAATTATCAGCCCCGCTCCCGCATTGTGCTATCCCGCTCCAGCCCGCACCCGCAAAGAATTGTAATTTTCACTCCCGCTCGGTCCACCCGCACCGGCAATATTTTGTCCCGCTTCCGCCCGCAAAAATCCTGCAAGAGGGACGTTGGCTTAATTTCTATCTCACTGAAAGGCCTCTTAATTGGCTGAATTGGCTTAATTGGTTGACCAACAACCAATGTCGATTCGACGCCTGTTTGCTATCTGGGTAGGCTACATCTGCAGTACAGTAAATAAAATATTCAGCACAAATTATGCATGCTAGGCACTACATTAATCATTTGTATATTTTACTTTACACTCATATTGTGTTTGCGGGACTGCAGTTTATCATCCTACCGCTCCTGCCCGCGCCCGCTATGAGCTTTCAAATGTATTCCCGCATTGCACTGTTTTGCTTTGGGTCCCGCGGTACACCCGCGGGAGTGCAGGCCTCTATTTGGGAGTTCCTCCAAACTGCCATTTATGAAATGGGCACAAAAGGCCCAACTCCTTGGCATTTGTCATTTCCACTTTAAAGGCTGAAAATGTTTAGATTTTGCCTATTTTGAAGTGACTGGGAGAGAGAGACTGGGAAGGACTGTACTTCAAATGTCCCACAACAACTGCAGGGGTTAAAGTAAAAAAAAATCCTGAGCCTGAACTTTTTGAGGTCTCTCCCCCCGCCGCCCCCCCAGTCTGAAAATGACACTGGAGTAGAACTCTGGACCTCTTGATAGGGTTCTACTGTTAGTTGAGGTGTTTAACTTGGATCATTCATTTATACTTAGGCCTACTATTCTAATACAGGAGTGCTTCTGTTTTGCTGGGTGTATAGCATAACATTTGTTGGTTACAAATTTGTGAATTATTTTTATTTTCTGTCCTTTTGAGGCAATATAGTTAACTATATTACAGTATTAAGTAGCCTATATTAGAGATAATTTTAACCATTTTTAAGTTTAGGCCTACACCAAAATTATATAGGCCTACCAAGTTGTGGAGCAAAGTAAATCCTTTAGTGAGAACACAATGTGGGCTAACCTGCTAACGTGAATATTTAAGTATTTCACAGGTAGGCTATTGCTGCTAAAGTTGTCATGTTCATTCTCGGCGGTGAACAATTTCAGAAACGTCGGCTTCTGCTCATAGGGACGCCTGCTTTCGCTTCATTTTACGCTTTCTTTCCGTAACGTTAAGTCTCACTTTCCATTGCCAAGCCAGCCTCCCGGCCTCGACACCAGAAGTGGTAACTTTTGTAGCTGTTCGTTGTTGTTAGGTTCCGTTGGATGAAGGTAATTAGGTGACGTTGATTTCTTGATGGGTGATTTAATGCTTTCAAAAGTTGTTGACACTAATTTGCCTATGGGCTAGGAGAACATAGGCTACAACCATTCAGTAACGTTTGTTGAGTGATTGGATTGTTTCAGAAAAATTTTTGATAGGCACCGTATCTTTGCCCAAGTTTTATTGGTTATTCGCAAACCCAATATCTTTTAAGATGGTTATACCGCGTATCATGTAGACTAGGCTTCAGCACTGGTGTCAAACATACCGTATTGCAAGGACCCGCCCTTCTCTGCTTCTTATAGATTTGTAACGTTTGTTAAAGCTGCGTTTCTCTCATATGATTGGTAGGTGAAATAAATTGGCTCGAAAATATTAAACTGCATGCGTAGGCTCTAAAACGTTTCCCCCCTCACGGCCGCACGCCGGAGATCCGGCATAGTGCCGGGATACTTTAAGCCCTGCAACTGTTATCAATTTGTATTGATGTGTTCTTGTGTATGATATTTTTACTAAATTTTTAATAAATCTGATTGAAGATCAAAGATTTTCTCCATTATATGGCATTATTAAAATGTAAATGTTTGGCTTCTAAACAAAAAATAATGATAAATGGTTCTGTTAAAATTTAGCATTATATTTACTGAACTTGTATGCTAATGCTAATGGCTTGCTTAGATTTTTAACCTGCCATCAAATGAGCATAGCACAATTCAACATAATTGATGGGTCAAATGAACCCAACTAAAAGGTTAATGTGAACCATTATTGGGTCAAAAGGACACACCCATTTTCTGGGTTACTGTAACATCATGGTCAAAATAACCCAACATCTGAGTTGATTATGCTACCCAGATGTTGGGTTAAATTGCCAACCCATCTTGCTGGGTCATTCTAACCCAACATGTTTGCTGTCCAATAGTACCTCAGAAACAGATTTGGGCCCAATTTTGGTCGTTTTCAACCCAGTAGTTTTGAGAGTGTATGTGATGGTTTTAGACTACTTTTAAATACACATGTTATTCCGCTGCGTAAGTGTTCTCCTCCTCCCATTTATTGGTTGTTGAGTAGCCAAATTAAAGTTTGCCTAACCTATCACTTAACAATTGTGCGCATGCGCATTCATATGGTGCAGACTGCACACACAGGCATTAAAAACTTTTGTTTTATGAAATGGTGTGTCACTGGGCATCCCAACCGCCTGCTAGTTAGCCTACAAATGCACCTACACAAGAAAAGTAGTCTGATGCTGTCCTCTATTATTTGGTTTAGCTTTAAGGTCCAAACGGAGCCATGCCTTTTGTGTTTGTGCTCAGCCCTGTCGTGCTATCTACAGCAAATATGGGCAGTAAACTCCCAATTCACAGCGTTTTCAATACGTTGTTGCCCAATCCCAGACATTATCTACTTAGCTACTACCTGTTATCTATCAACTAGCTAGTGCAGCATCTGCTGTAACATCAATCTGGTCTTGTGATATCCTTGAGGTCTTATATGGGAGTTCTCCTATGATTTCCTGTGACACCTCTTTACTGTCACTTGTCTCTTTACTGTTCATAATATGAACAGTAAATTAATTTAACAACCCAATAGCAGTTCATGAATTTTTCACACCTTCACACCACCATGCTGATAACAAGGCCTGTAGAAAAAAAGGACTATTTTACTTCATGTTACTTTAGTGTGGATAGCCTAATATCTGGTGGAAAAAGGGGGAAATCTTTGAAATATCCTGTAGATTCAACCTTTTTTTTGCTTAACCTTTGACCTGAGGAATTTTAAACTCATTTGTCACATACTGTAATGATTGCAATTAAATTGTAAGAGTAAAGGCAGAGGCACTGAATATTTTGTTCCAGACCAAGGTCTCATGAGGTGACGGGGAAACCACTCTGTGCATTCTCAGTGCCACATGTGAGAATCCTGGCATGCCCCCATGCAATGGTGCACGAATCTCCATCTGTTCTCTTAAGGGAGTTCAGTATGGGACAGCACAAATGTTCCTGCAATAATTATGAGCAGCGTCTGGTATAATTTGACAAATCCAGGGTATCTGCAGAATTTTCTAGAAAAGAATTTTCTACCTTTTACTACCTTTTTTAATATCACCAAAATAATCTTTACTACCAACACGACACATGAGTGTGTGTGTGTGTGTGTGTGTGTGTGTATGGGTGGCGGGTGTAAAGGTGTAAAGCAACCCACAGACCTGTATAAATGGAGGAGCAAAGTTATTGCATTTTATTTAATAATGATTTTTTTTCACCAAAGTAAATAGTGTAGTAATGAATTTTGGTGGTAGTAGGCTACAGTTTAGAAAAGCAAAGTTATTGAATGTTATTCGTAAAAAAAAAAAAAATTGAGTAGGGTAGGCTACATTACACCAAACTAAGGTAGGTAATTTACTGTGTGTTCACACCAAAAACGACCAAAGCTGCAAAATCGCTTTTGACACTCACAAACGGTCGCTGCAATAAATAGTTCTGTTCGCTTTGGTTGCCCAAGTCGCTGATGATGTAGGGATTAGAACATTCGATTTTGCTTACCCATTTAAAGGAGCCGTTGTATAAACAGTACAAAAACGCGTGTTTCAGTAGCAAATTGTCCTGTTGAAGAGGGTCTTGACGTAATTGAAGTTACAACCAAGAACAAAATCACGTCAAGTGTTAAAGGTATTAGTATTGCTAAATAGCATTTGGTGATCTGCAAATCGTAATGTGCACTCATTCTACTTTGAAAAAGCATTGCAAGTACAGGGAAAGGGATTTCGATTGGGCTACTATGTTGGGTGCAACATAAGCTACAGATCATAGCCTTTTTGTGGCGATCTCGAAAAGTGTTGGGCCATACAACACCGGCTGAACCAAAGCGCAGTAGGAACAAAGTTTCCCAGTGTGTTCCCTGAGAGCCAAACAAGCGAAGAGAGTCTACGTTCCGATTGGTCGCCAGTGTTTTGCAGCCGAAACATGTCATAGCTAATTTGCATAAAATTAAACTGTCTTCAACTTTTTTTAGTCGCTCTAGTCGCTCAACTTTTGCAGCTGGTCGCTTTTGACGCTTTTGTTGCTTTGGTCGCTTAGCGCTTTGGTCGCTTAAAGTCAATTACTGTCCTAAACGATTGCTAACACCATATTTTGTTCTGTGTATGGTTGTACAAACAGCACTGGGAGCCAAAGTTTAGTAACGCGCTACTTTACATTCTCAGTAACGATAACGGCGTTGCAAGTATGGGAAAAGTAATTAATTACATTACTCCGTTACTGAAAAAATAACGCCGTTATACATAAACGCCGTTACTTCCAACACTGGTCATAGATAAAAGATCTTGGACGGGATTCTAGAATACTTGTCTGGAACCACAGTTTTAGTTCCGAGGAAATCTAATTTTCAGGGATCGGTGTGGAGGTATGGATCGGTATGGTTATTATTTAGACCATACGAAGAGATTTTTTTCATGATTAGTACAACTTTATAACGAACTATATCGTAAATACAGTGTCAAAAATTGACTGGAGTGGGTCTTTAAATACATATTGTTTGGAAAAAAAACGCTTGTCTACCTTATCGTTGTTGAATAGACCTGTTACATATATTGTGTTGTAAGATTTGTTTAACAGAATGGAAGAAAACTAACTTTATTTCAGCCTATACAGCCAGAAATATGCATTACTGTCTAATTGCTAACCAACGAAATCGGAGTCCATAGCCATTTTAATGGCCTACTTATTACTAAATAACAGTCTCATTAAAATCAACCTTGTTATACAACATTACTGCTGTCAGCTAAAATGAACATTTACATCTCAAGTTTGTTTACAACAATATTCAAGTTTAACCAAAATCCTTAAGTCCTAGCGAGCTAGCCAGCATCGCTAGCCATATTCCCATAGTAACCCAGTCAAATCGATTTGCCCTGCTAACGTTAGCAAGCTAGCTTGCCAGGTTAACTGATAAAATTAATTATTTATACCATGTCTTAAAATATGAGTTATTGGTATCACACATAAGCAATGTTTAAAAAATGACACACAAAATTATGTTGATATTGCCTAACATCTTTTTAAGAGAATTTAACCTTCCGTGGGCGCCACAATCTTGTTTTTCAACATCGCTGCGTTCCTCTTGAGTCATATTTTGCCGGTGATGTGATTGTCATTCTTGGGGTTGCTGGTTTTTGACATTGTCAGTTTTAAATTGAATGGTGATGGAAATTGAGCATTGGGTAGAGGACGTTAGGCAGTGGCCTAAACTTACCGATGAAGGTAATTTTTTTAAAATAACAAAATGTATTATTGTCATCAATAATGGCAATAATTAAACCAATTGCTGTAAGTATTAGCTGTGTTATGTTCACAGTAATTTCCGATTAAAGTAACTCATTAACAACAAAATGCATTTGTTTTGTTTATTAATAATGAAAACAATAAAACCAAACATTAGCGGTGTTGCTAATATGTTCAAAATGAACACTGTTATTATTAGCTGTGTTGCTCACAAGCCTCACAAGTTTAAAAAAAAAAATAGCCTATTTACCACGACCAGTTAGCTGTAAAAGCAGCCTACATGTTCTTACAGGTATTCAGGATTGTTTCATTCATAGTCTGGCATGTGATGAGGCTCAATTTTAGAACTCTAAAATTTCAGATATCTAGAACTTAAGCTACCAACGCTACCAAATACCGTTTAACACACCATCTCTGACGCTACTTCCTTAGCAGCAGAGGAACGCAGCAATGGCGGGGGTGCTTTACTTCCGTGTTTCGCTGGATTTGTCTATAGGGAGCCTAAGTCTCCACCCCTTCCGGTCAGCCCATGGGACCGTAGTGTGTGGAGAGATAAAAATTATTTTCTGGTCCACTTAACCTTATGTCCTGAATCACATATATGATGTACCCGAATTAAAATAATAACTAACGGTGTGACTTTCGACTGAGTTTGTTTGTGAATTATTTGCTTGAAAAAAAAAACAATTATTAGGACTACAATTCGCCAGTCGCAAATCGGACGTCACAGCAGAATTTCTCCCTGCACACTTATAATCACCGTTTGTTTCCCCATCAAAATGTCTTAACCATGGGCGTAAAATTCATTTAACGGTGGGGGGGGGGGGGGGGGGGACAATAGATATGAAATAGATATGAAATTTGTCAAGAGACATTTTTGAACGGGACACAAATAGATCAGATTGTTCTTATAAAGATATGTCCCCACAGTGAAAAACTTTGCTTCTATCATTATTAAAACTATTTATTGCATTGACTGTTATGTTGTTTACAGTCAACAGTACCGGCAACACTCTTAAGAATCGCTACATAGTTTGTGACACTAGTAACAAGTTACATAACAGTAACAATTTAGCTAACGCACACAACACACTATATGAAGGGTTCACATCACATCCACTCACCTAAAAGAATAACTGAAAAGTAAATATATAACCCTTGGATGGGAGGGAACATGTACCCTCGGTCCCCCCTGGGATTTTCGCCCATGGTCTTAACGTTATCAAAGTGTTACCAGGAAGCGCTTGTTGCTCTTTCTACTGATTTCCAATTGACAAGAAAATGAGAAGAAAGTGGATAAAACTTTATGGGAGTGGTACCTAAGGTAAACGTTAGCTAACATTAGCTGACACCCATGCTATAGTATGAGTTTGCCGGTGAGGTTCCGGAAGTGATTTTCCCATTAATTTTTCCCATTGACATTTAGATTACAACCCACGATATCCGAATTACGGAAGGAAGACGTCTAACTAGCTACGGCATAACAAAACGATTGGTTGTGACGCCAAAATGTAATGTGATCTCCATTTTGTTTCAGTAAAAACGTCTTTTTTCTGCGATTTCCCTTAGAAGTACTTCAGTACCCATAATCCTGAGCAATCCCACAATCCCAGCAACGCATCTGATTCGTGGACAACTACGTTACCATGGATGTGTTTGTTGAAGCCCGGGAAAGCGAACAAGTTCGCGAATGTCACCTCACAACCATGGTTTTGCTCGTTTTACATGTAGCCTACTGCTCGTTTGACACAACGCTTAAGCCTAACCTAATTTCAACTAGACATCCTTAACATGTAATTTCCATTTCCAAGATTTATAAATTTAATATGCTAATTTTCTTACCTTGCTGGATTACATTAGTTTTAATCTGTATCTGGTGATATGAAGGGTATGTAACACGGTAATGGCAGTTGGGCTAATTAAAAACAGTAAATTCAGTTGTTGTGGTGCAATCTATAACAAATGGAAATTACCACAAATCTTGATAAATGCTTTATTGTACCCGTCATTATCAATTCTTTAATCAGGGGAGCTTGACAGAGGGATTTGTAGGGAACCGGTGGAAACTGCAATGGTGGACACCAAAGCGGTGGTTGCAGTCGGGTACAAAATACTTGATTGATGCAAATCTGAAGATATATACAATATTCGTACGATATTACAACACTATTTACACAAACTAAGGATATACTAAGGATATACACCAAAATTTAGCTATCCGATTGCAAGAGACGCGTGGCTGTCGTCTACTCGAGGAGATTCAAAAAGGACGTTAGGCGCAATCGTCTTTGGGATAGGATCGGACAGGGTAAGTACTGGCTTCTAGGATATGTAGTTTCTGAACTCGGGGGTAAAAAAATATGTACACAGTCTTGTACCTTTGCCTTTTTTTAGCCTTTACTTTAGTTTTTTCACTCTGAACGGAAGGTTACACGGTCATCACCTACCCCGTAGCTGGATAGAATGGGTCAGGACTTTAAACGCTTTTAAAACGCGATTTTATGGAAAAGTCAATGGCAAAACGGGAGCCTTGGAACCACTTCCTGGTTGGAAGTTCCGGGTTCACTGGCCAACTCTATAGGGAGCCGAAGTCACGCCCATCAACTTATGCAGCATGGGACCTAAGATGTCAAAAAATATGAATGACCGTCAATGGAGAGATAAAAGCTATTTTATCAGCCATAGACTGTATGGGTGTCAGCTAATGTTTACGGGTTTACCTTAGCCACCCGTAAAGTTTTATCCACTTTCCATAGGCCGACCGGAAGGAGTGGGGACTTATGCCATGTACACATTATGCCGGATAAATTTGAATATGCATAATTATTTATCCGGTTAGCCATTCCGTACACACTAATACGGCATATTCCAACACCGAAAACGATGCTTTTTGAAAACGATCACTGAGGTGGATAAATCTGAAAACTCCGACTTGACATAGTGTGTACAGCGAAAACTGAGAAGTTCAAGTACAGTGACATTCGGTTGCCATGATGCCGAGGAAAGTTTATGTTCGAGATTCTAACGTAACAATCACAACAATAAATACAGAACCGGAATTTTTCAATAGCATAAACTTCTGAAATATAAATACGATGATTTAAATACGATAATGTGGACGGGCATAGTTTTACCTATGGATACGCGTTTTTATATCTATCCGGCTTAATGTGTACATGTCCTTAGGCTCCCTATAGACAAATCCAGCGAAACACGGAAGTAAAGCACCCCCGCCATTGCTGCATTCCTCTGCTGCTAAGGAAGTAGCGTCAAAAATGGTGTGTTAAACGGTCTTTGGTAGCATTGGTAGCTTAATTTCTAGATATCTCAATTTTAGAGTTCTAAAATTGAGCCTTATCACATGCCAGACTATGAATGAAATAATCCTGAATACCTGTAAGAACACGTAGGCAACTTTTACAGCTAACTGGTCGTGGTAAATAGGCTATATTTTTTTAACTTGTGAAGCTTGTGAGCATATTAGCAACACAGCAAATAATAACAGTGTTAATTTTGAACATATCAGCAACACCGCTAGTAACAAAAGCGTTTGGTTTTATTGTTGTCATTATTAATAAACAAAACAATAAATGCATTTTGTTGTCAATGAGTTACTTTAATCGGTAATTATTGTTAACATAACACAGCTAGTACTGACAGCGTCAGGTTTGTGAATATTAGCAACACATCGAGTAATGACAGCATTTGGTTTAATTGTTGCCATTATTGATGACAATAATACATTTTGTTATTTAAAAAAAATTACCTTAATCTGTAAGTTTAGGCCACTGCCTAACATCCTCTACCCAATGCTCAATTTCCATCACCATTCACTTTAAAACGGACAATGTCAAAACCAGCAACTCCAAGAATGACATTCACATCAACGGCAAAATATGACTCCAAAGGATCGCAGCAATGGCGAAAAACAAGATGGCGGCACCCATGGAAGGTTAGCTGGATTTGTTTATATACAGTCTATGGCTGTTAAACAGGCTAATGTTACTATGGTGACGTAAATGTTAAGAGACAAGCTCTGTAGTCCGCTACCTACCTGGTCACAACACAAAACCTAAAGTAACTTTTGTTGCAGTTCGAAATTTAGTGCGGTCTCAACATCAATGTGTATCTTTAAAATTCACAGACACTATATGTGACATCCATAGCACATTTCAAACGGGATCGGAACATTTATCTTTTAGCTTTTATCTCTCCATTGACCGTCATTCATATTTTTTGAGATCTTAGTAGGTACGCTGACAAAGCAACGTTCGCAGCGAACGTTCTGTGTCAAATAATGTGTTCCAAACTGCGTGGTGTTTGTAATGTAGTGCAATGCAATATCTACTCCTCACCTCATGGTGGGAGTATTGTTTTTCCTGAATACCACTGTCACTACGTTCAGCAGAACCCCCCCAAGCGTCAGGGATTTCGAATTTTCAGCCCTGAGGCGATTTTCTGGTTGGAAGAATATTTTGAACATTTGAGTCGTGTTTAACCACTCGGTGTGCTTCACCAACGCCCCGGACACCATTAAAACGTATGTGGACTTATAAATAAAGCTTTTACCTTGATACTGACCAAATTTCATCGAAATCCATGGTGGAGAAAGTACTTTACTAGATCGCGAAAAATGAGTAGTCACATTTTCTGGCAGGCAGATTAGCGAACGTCATGTGAGATGCACTGCAAGCATCGTTCTAAAAATTCATCGTCTTGATGCAACTCATTTTCGCCGTGTTATTACTTATTTATTTATTTTTATTGACTAGCGGGGGTTTTTTTTTTTTTTACTAGGACACCTCCTACTGCCTGTTTGCCTAGGTTGTAAATGAATAGGCAATAAACTTAACCCGATTGTGGTTTACCGTGTAACTCTGTCTCCATTATTAATATGAATAAATACTTATTAATTACTATTTATTTCAGTGAGGCACAATTGGTACATTTGTACAATAGTACATTTTCATGATTTCATTTGAAAGAACAAAATTCTACCTTTTGGTGAAATTTCATGCAAATATCTGATAAAATGAGGAAGTTACAAGCATAACTATGTGAATATTCATCATTTTCGATCACACGACTTCTATTGTAATTAATGTATAATATTTTACCGTAATTCTCGATATTATAAATAACATAACTTTCTCAATCCTGGACCAATTTTCACAATCCAGGTGTCATTGTAAAGGGAATTTAGAGCTAGGGGCTGTTTCAAAATTTTGTCATCATACCTAATCTTAGGTCCCATGCTGCGGAAGTAGATGGGCGTGACTTCGGCTCCCTGTTCAGCATTCAACACCATAATACCACAACAACTCATCTTCAAACTGGACAAACTGGGCCTCAGCACCTCCCTCTGCAACTGGCTGCTGGATTTCCTCAGCCAGAGGCCTCAAGCGGTGCGTGTGGGCAACAACGTCTCTAACAGCATCACCCTGAGCACAGGGGCTCCACAAGGCTGTGTGCTCAGTCCGCTGCTCTTCACCCTGCTGACACATGACTGCACACCAACCTACAGCTCCAACCACCTTGTGAAGTTTGCGGACGACACAACGCTGGTGGGGCTCATCACCAAGGGCGATGAGACCCACTACAGGAAAGAGGTTGAGCTCCTGACCATGTGGTGCAGAGACAACAACCTCCTGCTAAATGTTAGCAAGACCAAGGAGGTTATTGTCAACTTCCAGAGAGGCCACACCTGTCACCACCCGCTGACCATCGACGGCGCTGCGGTAGAGAGAGTGAGCAGCACCAAGTTCCTGGGGGTGCACATCAGTGAGGACCTCTCCTGGACTACCAACACCACATCACTGGCCAAGAAAGCACAACAGCGCCTCTACTTCCTGCGCAAACTCAAGCGGGCAAGTGCCCCACCACACATCCTGACCACATTCTACAGAGGAACCACTGAAAGCATCCTCTCCAGCTGCATCACTGTGTGGGGCGGTAGCTGCACTGACTACAACAGGATAGCTCTACAACGCATCGTGAGAACAGCTGAGAGGATAGTTGGCGGACCACTCCCCTCCCTGCAAGACATCTACACCACCCGCCTCACCCACAAAGCCATCACAATTGTCAAGGATGCAACCCACCCCGCACACTGTCTGTTCAGCCTCCTGCCATCTGGAAAGAGATACAGGAGTCTCCGCTCCCGCACCACCAGGCTCACCAACAGCTTCATCCACCAGGCTGTGAGACTGCGGAACTCTCTCCCCTCCCGGCTCCCAGCCAGCGGAACCACTAGACTGGCAGGAGTATAGGAAGACAGATTGGACTCTACACCCCCCCCTCACACACACACACACACACTCACCAACAAGGAAACAAACACTCTGAACCAAAAACCAAACAACACTCTGGACTGAAAACAACTACAACTACCTCTGCATTGCAAATTGCACACACCTGCTGCTATATTTTTTAGTATTCCCTTACCACTATTTATACCACTTTTTACCACTATTTATATTTAAGACCACTGCTGCTAAAATCTTGTGTTGCACTAAGACAACAAAACAACACTGCTAGAACACTTACTTTATGTTATGTCTTGTCTTATATATACTGTGTGCTACCTAAGTATAATGCCTTAAGCCCACTTGCACTTTTTTTACTTAACAGTACCTTATTGTTTAAATTGTTTGTCTTGTTGTGCATCTGCACTTTATTGTTGTCAACGTCTACGCATGGGACAAGTGTGAAACGTAATTTCGATTCCTTTGTATGTCGAGTACATGTGAAGTAACTGACAAGTAAAACTGACTTGACTTGACTTGACTATGACGTCCGTAATTAGGAGACCGGAAAAGTATCCATTTGATTACACTGAGGAAGCTTAGAATGCCTTATCTTGTGTTCTAAAAGATCTTTGCTTACTCCAACACTATTTCATTATTTGTGATAGGGGGTTATGGTGCCAGAATAGCCTATTCACTCAGCTACACCAGAGCCTGCAGTTTTGAGCGTAGGAGTCGCTCTTTCGTTTATTTAAGCAACGTGTGTAGGCATCAAGCACTTTTTTCCAACCTTTGGAGCTTCTACTAGCGAATGAGACACTTCATGACAACAATCCAGTGACTGATTTCCAATTAATTAATACGCATCAAACTCGTGATTCACCTGTAGCGATCCGGTTGACGAAAAACTTTAATCCATGCAAGACATGTTCTCGAACACTGCTTCAATACCCTTGTTCGATGTGAATGAATGGTGCTTATCTGTAATGCCATTCCAGTTCACATCGATGGTCTTCTTGCAGACTAAGCAAAATCCTTCTCGGTCGTTTCCCATCAGAAGTTTTAGCCATTCTTTGAAAGCCGGTTTGTCAATCCACGTTTGCGAGAACTTACATCTACCTATTTCAACTACTAACAAGTGCCAATGTTATCAAAGATGCTTTTTTTCGCCCTCATCTTGAAAAACTGGTAAGGTAACTGCGCCTAAGGCGTTGCTGTCGCTATAGCAACTATTGAACCCTCCCACGCGGCTACTCAGTTGAGGTCCTGTGAGCATCGTTGTTTTTAATTAGGCCTATAATTTTTATTTATTTATTTTTTAAAGTACAAATATTATGCAAACAATGGGAACTCCTATATTGAGGTGGTGGCTTTTTTTTTACTACCGAGTCAAATTACATTTACTTCCTTTTACTACCTTTTAAGGGCCTTAATTTTTTTGTTTGTTTTTTTTACTACTTTTTACTACCCCGCGGGGACCCTGAAATCATCCAACATCTTTAGAAGAACACAAAATAAATAAATACATAAATATAGAAATAAGTAAAAAATAAATGCAAAAAAGTCAGGTTTGTTTTTTTATCTGTGCATTTTTGCTTTCACACTGTTCCTTCCTCTCAGAAGGAAAACTTGTCAAAGTCAAAGAAATGGTGGGCTGTGCAGGAGCACTCGAACGGATGGACTTCTGTTACCTATAGCACTGTATACTTTCCTGTTTGGACTTCATGTGCTCCTCTAGTGCATCCCATAGGAAATCCAAGACTAGCTGTGACCACTTCAGGGGTCAAGTTCCTGCACATTCTCATATTTCTGTGTTTGGAAAACTTCTAATTGTTTGCCTGTTGTGTTTATTTTTCAAGTTTATAACCACATATATCTTTAACAGCCTTTAATCAACCATTAGCCAACATTATTCATAGGTGACTGTCATATAGTACTGCTATTTACTGTCCCTGACCATTTTAATTATGCTCGTCTGACAAGTATGAGTCCTACATTTATTTGACATGCAGAAATAGAAGCTGTCCCTTTAAGGCCTGAAGTACAGCACCACAGTGGGCAAGTTCATTGGCCTTTCTTGGGCTTTGTGCCAAATGTCACGTGGTTGTCAAGAGTTTGCAGTGTTGCCAGCAAATCCATTAGTCTAGACTCTAGTGATCAGAATGTATGCCGGGAAGGCTGCTGAACTGAACCAGATCCAGTCCAGTGAACTTGGGCTTTATTCTAAGGGTTTGTTAGATTATAGCAGAATTTAAAGAGCGCAAATCGTTTTTAAACATATTCTTACCCAACTTAGAGCACAAAAACAACTCATCTAAAGTAATACTAGATTTTACACAATATGTTGCAAATGGGAATGTGAGCAAAGAACTGTTTCTTTTTTAATCTGGCTTAACTTTGCCCAGGTTAATAAAGTATTATGGGGTTCACAAACATTCAGAAATTGATTTTCTAAGTAGTCTGTTGTCCTCTGAAAGTGTTATCCTAACATCTAACGAGGCCGATATGTTATTATTTCCTCCTTATGAGTAGACTACTGTTTTGTTGCATTTTGTGTCAGCTCTCCTCCTTGTGGCCATTAAAAATATTACATCTGGAATATGCATTTGGCATGTAGCAAGGCAATTAAAAGAAAACAATGAACTACTACTTAGTCTGATAGGGTTTAGTTGTGATTGCATTTGCATTGTCTATGATTTCCATTTTTTTAATAATGACATAAAGTAATTCACAAGATTGAACATTAGCATTGTTTTTATTTTACTCGACCTCACCAGAAAAGGACACAAAACATAGAACATTGCTTGTAAATTAGGCTTATAATCCTTACTTGTGTAGTTTATGAAGCCTTGTTATTATCATTTTAATCAATTTAGTGTAGCTGTAGTGTAGATGTTTAGCTCAGATGTAGGCCTGCTTACCATGTAAGAGTAGACATGACAGTAAACATTCAAATCCTATTAAGGGTTTCCATAGGTGATCCAAAGGACAAGCTTTAAGGGCACTTCATAAGAGGGTTTTGGGTGAGAGCCTTCTCAGAAGGGGGGCAGTAGGGTTGGGGGGTTTCTTTACTCAGAGGAGCACTGTGCACATGACAAAGCATCAATCTCAGCCGACCCACTGAGGAGTGCACCTCTTAGAACAAGTCAACTTTGTAAGGAGATGTCTGATGTCTGTTGATTTTGCTCGTCTAAATTAAATGACTTGATGTAGTAGGGCTGATGCATTGAGTGTTGGTGTAAACAGGTTTTTGATTTTACTTGGGTTTTGAGAAAGTGTGGTGAGAAGTCTCTCTAGTGAGGTGGACGAAAGCCTGTCTGGTGATGCAACGTCAGACAGTGGTCACTTATCTTGTGTAATTGGTTTAGACATCCAGTGGAGCTGTAGGGGATACATTTGATTCATCTAATTAAAAAAATACAGAAGCTAATGCCTCTTTAAAAGAGAACACTCAATGAGGTCTGGACAATGGACAAGTAAGCAAAGTTCATCAGGCTTCAAATTATGCTTAAAAAGTTTTAATTTGCCACTTGTACATTGTATGTTAAAAATGGCTTGTGAGCCAAACAACTGTTGTTCTTTTGTCTCCATCCCAGTGCTGTCCCACCAATCGCAACTCATCTGGTAAGTGTCTCTGTACAGAGTGTTGTGTCTACCTGGATCTTGTGTTTCTGTGTGTGTGTGTGTGTATGTGTTGCATGTATACTGTACCTGACCTGCATGCGCCTAGTCACTGAAGCAAAACATGTAAACAGTCATCTTGTCAGTCAACTTATAGTTTGCATGAATTCATTAATTTTATAGTCACCCAGTGAGAGCCCAGGTGATCGCTGCACTCATTTTACCTGTATGTGGGCTGACACTAAATGGTACAGTCCTATTCTGGCTTACCCTATCCTCATGGTTCCTCCTGGGAGCAGATGGCCATCCTTAGAATCCTATTATCAACTTCTCTTGGTGGCGTCCACTTCTCTAAAGAATTGCATCCATTTCTTTTCTACTCAGAAGGATTTGAAAACAATTTCATTTTATCACGTCAATCTGATCGTCCACTTGAGCCCATGTCACTGCGTCCAACATGTCAGCAGAAAAGGTATGGCTGTGGGAAAGGAGGGATTCATTCTTGTTTTGTCAACTAAATGTGACTTCACTGTAAGCTTTAGTCACGTGTATTTCTTTTAGTGTATATGAGGAAAAACAACTTATTTAGATTAAACGTTCAATTTTAATTCATTTATGTGCACAGCAGTGGCAGCAACTGAATTATTGCAATTGCATGGATAAAACACTCTGCATCAAACATTAAAGTAACAAAGAAGACATTATTTTTCATAATTCCAACTCAATTCAAACTCAAGTACTGCAAATACCTAAGCAAATAGAAAGCTCCTTTAGTTACTTTTCCAAAACCATTTTACATGAGGTTCTTAAAAATAATTGTGCTGCCATGCATGCAGTTCTTTTGTCAATGTGATAAGTGGAGTAGATGTGGTAGAAAGAAAGACCTCTGCCCTGAGTAAAAGGTCTTTGTGAAGCCTATAGTTCTAGCAGCTCTTACGCATCACACGTGTGCATCAGTGATGTAAGAGGTGGCACAGTATTGTGATTCCAATTAATGTTTTGGCCAAGCTAGTACTTTGCCCTTGTGACTGAAAGGTTAGAAGTAGTCCTGCAGACCTAAAGAGGTGCATGGATCCTGGGAGGATCTCCAGTTTCAGGTTTTAGTTATTTGCCAAATGTGATACTGTACTTCTGTAAGTTATTAAGTATTAAGTCACATGATGTTAATGCTGGTATGAATTTATCATTCTTAATAATAATCACAAAACAGTAATAACTCTTTAAGGTTTATCTCCATGACAGTTGGAGTGCGCAGCAATCTTGAAGAAGAAATCCAGTGATAATTAAGCAATAGTCCTGTTTTTTATGGTCATTGTTGACAATCTGTAGCAAATGGAATAGTGTTGTAGTACTCGAGTTTAGTGTCCAACTTGTCACAAGATAATTTCCTGTTTCCTTTGTCTTAGCAAAGAACATAGCAAACCATTGATACATTTATTTTTTTCTTTATATTTAATAAAAACTGTGATGATACTAAATGAAGCATGAAAACAACCATTTATCATGGTCTTGACTCTTCTATAGCTTCCTCGAAGACATGGTCTCGGCTATATTTAAAAACCAGCAGACTCGGCCTTGACTCTTTCTTAACCCTTGAAAGACTCAATCTTTAATAAAATGGGAAAACGTGATACAATTACATTAATTGAATCAGCCATAGGAAAATTAAACTCAAAATGAGTTTTTGTGCTGTATTCAGTGTTAGCATGCTGAAAATGTTTTTCAGTCAACACAAACAAACCAACAAGGCTTACGAAAAAAGATTTTTTGAGCCTATATGTTTGAGCATACTAGCATTCGAGCATACTTCTAAACTGTAGAGAATAATATGACTAATTTTAGTCTTCAGTTCACCTTTGAAGGGGTGCATTTTTTCTGTTTTCACACACACTAATGCTTTAGCAAATTAGCTTTAGCTTACATTTTACTCACCAGGGTGTGAAAAATCCAAGTATCACAATAAAGGTTTGGAACGTGTCAAAGCGGCACTAACATGAGTGCTGTAGCTATTTGGAAAGCACCACTATATTGAGAGGCCATCACTCCTTGTTCATTGTAGACAGATGTAGCATGCTGCCTAAAGTTTTGTCAGTTATTAGAGTTATTAGCTGTACGGATTTTTTGTTATGCAATTATATTAAGTGAAATGTTGACACATAAGACCTCTGCTGCTGCTTAACACTGTCACTTTTTTGAAGGATTTTTTTTTTTTTTGCAAAAAAAGTTATGTCTAGTGCAGGTCGGAATAAGACTTCTGAACAACTCACAGGACGCCTGTAACTACAATATTATCAAATTCAGCTTTCTCAGCAGAATGTGTGTGTGCTGAGATGAGATTCCATATGCAACAGCAGAAGTACTGGCAATTCTTGTTTTCAGTAGGTTCCACCTGAAGTTTTCAACTTTAAACTGTATCATTGTGACTAGTCTGAGACACTCACTTTCCCTCTTTTCCATCTTTCTGGGAGAAATCTCGCCAGGTTTTTCAAATTTCCTGTGCAGTGATTGTATCATCCACTGGGGAAAAGTCTGGGATAAAAATAGCCACATGAGATTTGGCCTAATGAGATTACATGGTTTCTTGCTGTATGTGGTCACTGGGGAAACACAAGATCAAACTGACGCGCCAGGAATTGTGAAACACAACAGTTACAGAGAATTCCAAGTGTGTGTGTGTGTGTTTAAATATATTTATTTAAAATATATAGGCTGCTTACTGTAGGTTACAGAAGGTAACTGTCTTATTGACATCACTTTGATAGTGAGCTCAATACTACAGCGTTCTTTCATCAAAACTAAAAGCAAATTCTATGGTAGTTATCAAAGCACCAGTATGTGTCACACATAAAACGAACTATGTATTTACCTAGGATCTGAAGAAGCCTAAAAAGAAGAAGCAAGAAGCTGATTCAGCAAAAACAAATGGTACAGATGCCAAACCAAAGAAGCCAAAAGCCAAAAAGAGTGAAGAAATCTCAGAAGAAGAAGGAAGCACACCTTCAAAAAGTTAGTTAATATGTAAAACTCCAAACTGAGCTGCTTAACTAGCACCTCTAAACCTTTATCCCATTATACATTCCCAATAGCTTGGTTTTCTACTAACACTAACAATGACACAAAACACATTTTTTTTATTTATCTATTATCTATATCTATTTTTATGTCATTGTGTTATGTTGTATTCTCATTTGGTTTTGTGCACAATGTTTCGCAATGCAAAGATGGAAAAAAGGTAAAGAAAAAGAAACCTGACAAGGATAAAGAGGAGCCAAGAGAAAAGGACATAAAAAAGAAACCAAAAAGTGTGCCCAAAAAGAAACTGAGTAAGATTATATATTTTGGACTTTACGCTATTACTATGTAAATGGAAATCATTTGAAAATGATACACCAACATTTGGCAAATAAGCTAATTAGCCTACTTTTGTCACTGCCAGGTTCCGATGCAGAAGATGATGATGGTGATGCAGATGACACTCCTCAAAAAACTACCAAGAAAAAAATGATGAAGGAGAGTTCCCTTTCTGTTGCCAAGGATAAGAAGTCAAAAGCCAAAGGTGTATAGAAACAGTTACTGAATTATAACAGAAAATAGGCGTGTGGAAAAGACTGTAAATAATCTGAATCTCTTGACTCTACAAGTTTGTTGTAAATTGATTGCATTATACATGCATGATTAAATGATTGATTGCGGTCATGACAGCCAGATGTCATGATTGACCACCAACTTTAACCTGAAAATGATGGCACTGCAATTCTAACGTGTGTTTGTGTGTGTATATGTTTGGTTTTTTTTTTTTTTTTACTATTAGACACTAAAAGCGAGCCAGAAACCAAAGAAAAATCTTCCAAGTCCAAAAAGCAGCCTGTTTCCATGTTTCAGATCAATGGAGACAAACCAGCTTTTGTCACCAAAAAGAAAGGTAAACCATCTAAAGATGCTTATTTATTGTTGGTGTTAAAGACCATTGTGTTTGCAGAATATCTCCCACGCATTGTATCATATTATGCTGTTAATCGTTTTAATGAGATTTCATCAGTTTTCCTCAAAAGTGCAATCAGCAATGCTAAATAGTTTTTAAAGAAAGTGTTCAGTTAATACCTCCTCATGATCCTCTAGATCCCCATTTTCCAGGTACTCTATAAAAATGATTAATTTAAATGAAAAATCATGTCACTGATTTCTTATCGGGGGGAGTTACCATTTCTGTTGATCCTTTGTAAAAATACATTTAAAGGGAAACAAGGCAAGATGTGATGCTGTTTTTAGACTAATCATTGCTTTCTGAAACGACTCAACAAATCTACATGTTGAAACGACTAAACAAATCTACATGTTGCTGCAAGTTACTAAATAGACCATCAAACATAAATGCATTTTCCGGCTACACCTTTAATTTACAGAAAATGTTAAATGCATACCTTGACTTTGGAGAATGATTAAACTGAATATTAAATTATGAAATTACTCTTGCTTTCACTCAACAGCTTCCAAGTCTGACAGTGATGAGAGTGAATCTGAAAGTAAACCTAGCAAGACGAAAAAAAAGGCCCCTGCGAGTTCTGCTTCAATGTTTCAGACTGGAGGAAACAAAGACAAGATTAAAGACAAGAATAAAGATAAAGACAAAGGAAAGGACAAAGAGACAGATAAAAAAGTGAAGAAAAAAGGTAACATAAACTGTTTTTACAGTACATATTTTAAATGCATCCCATAACTATACACCTCATAAAACATAATTATTTCATACATTTCAAAATTAAATGCATCTAAATTATTGAACTGTTTGCAAAAATGCAAAATTAGGAGGAGTCAACTAACAGAACAGTTGTTCTCTTTCTCCAGCAAAGGCAGATGATAGTGATGAGGAGAGCACTGACACTACGAAAAAGAAGAAGGGGAAAGGCAAAAAGGGCAAAAAGGTCACTACATGCATCTATCTGGCATCATGATCAAATTAATTTTCTGTCCATTAATGTTTTTTTTTGTTGGTAAAACTTCTAAGTCACTTCCAAAAAGATTTCTAGCAGAAATAATCTTGACACTGTGTTGGACCTCACCCCTCTCAGGAGGAACGACCTCCATCGCCTGAAATAGAGTTTGATGACCTGGAAGAGTTTGTCCTCCAGCCCGCTCCTGAGGGGGTCACTGTCAAATGCAAAGTCACACGAGACAAAAGGGGAATGGACCGCGGATTCTACCCCACATACTACTTACACCTGGACAATGACAAGAAGGTACCGAAGTAATGGCAGCATTAACCTCACGAAAACACTGACTTTATGATTACAATCACCACAATCATTGCAGTCATTATCAAATTAGTGTTACTGTCTTTGCAGACCTTTTTGTTAGCCGGGAGGAAACGTAAGAAAAGCACTACTTCAAATTATCTGATATCAATAGATGCCACTGATTTGTCACGAGGAGGTGAAAATTTTGTCGGGAAGTTGAGGTACATTTTTGAGTTTGTCATAACTGCTAAAATTTAGATGCTTAATAAAATCCAGAAGATTAAATGTTCTTAATCTGATTTGTGGCAGTGCATGACAGTGAATCTTTCCTGACCTTGTATCTGATACAGGTCTAATCTTGTGGGCACAAAGTTCACTGTGTTTGACAATGGTCTTAATCCTGACCGAGCTCTCAGAGATATGTCTAATGCTCGGCAAGAGCTTGCTGGAATTTTCTATGTGAGTACTTTAAGTGTGAAGTCATTTTCAATCAAAAGGCAAATAGTCTGAAGACAAACCACAAATCATACCTCAAGGTTGTTTTTCTGTTATTTTAAACATTGCAGGAAACTAATGTCCTGGGTTTCAAAGGCCCAAGAAAGATGACAGTGATAATCCCTGGGATGGATGAGGATAATGAGCGAGTGGCAATCCGGGCCCGCAGTGTGAGTGACATGAAGCGTAAAGGGATAGTTTGGTTTTTAACACATTGAGCCCCTTTCACAGATTGTCTAAAATGAAATAAAGTGGTTGACACCAAAATCTTGATGATTGCTCCTGTCTCGGCTATTTGGGGAATATAGAATCGCCTCTGCCTGCCTTTTAAAATGGCTAGCAATGGGCATGTGTTGTTTCTATCCTTTAAACACTAGTTTTAAAAAAGTGCTACTCATGGAGTGATTAGTGGTGTTTGCTGATGTTCCAACCCAAGTATCGTAGCAAAATACAGTTTCTGTCATGTTTTATTTGCCATTTTGTAAGTCCCATAGGGATCTATTTGCTCCTTCATATAAACAAAGTGCCAAATAAAACATGACAGAAGCTTTATTTCGCTACGATACATGTTTTGGAACATCATTGAGCACCACTAACCACTTGGTGAGTAGCACTTTTTTTAAAACCAGTGTTTTAAGGATAGAAACAACACATGCCCATTGCTAGCCATTTTGAAGGCAGGCAGAGGCGATTCTACATTTCCCAAATAGCCGAGACAGAAGCAATCGTCAAAATTTCGATGTCAACCACTTTATTGCATTTTAGACAACCTGTGAAAGGGGCTCAATGTGTTAAAAACCAAACTATCCCTTTAAAGCAAATGATATTTAAGGTTCCCTTGTAACATTTTATTTTTTATTTTTTTTTACCTCAAAAAAGTGAATGGAAGTGAGTTAAACTTAACACAGTGGAGAACTGCACTCACAGGCATTGCTAATTGAATTTACCTTTCTATGTCTATGAACTATAAGATTTCTGGTCTCATGAGCCATTTTAGCCAATTAAAGGCCCTATTTTGCATAAATAAAAAAACATTATACAGTATGTATTTCATGCGTTTGTTTGTTTGTTTATTAATGTCAGTGTCTATGTCCTGTCCAATGTCACTATGCACCAGGACTATGATGGAATCCTGATGCGCTATCAGAACAGGCAGATGGACAACCTGATAGAGCTGCACAACAAGACTCCAGTTTGGAACGACGACACTGCCTCTTATGTACTAAACTTCAATGGACGGGTCACGCAAGCCTCTGTCAAGAACTTTCAGATTGTCCACAGCAAAGACAGTAAGTTTTACTGCTTTGTGTTACTGTATATACTTATACAGTACTTGACATTTTCATGTGTACACACGGTTATACAGACGTGGGAAGTAACTAAGTAAAAATTCTTAATGTACTTAATGTAGTGTACTTAATTAACATTTTCAGGTAACTACTTTGACAACTATACATTTTAACAGAAATATTTGTACTTTCTACTGTTTTGTCTTAATGCATTTAAGGGTTGTTCCAACATGCATGGGACATAAATAGAATCTCTTATGAAACTTCATCAGTCAGGTGAAAGTATTGTTATAAGTAAAAACAAGCTAATATAAATGTTTTATTTTTTCAGTACATTTCACACCCTGTACATCTGATGCGTACTTTTGCCATGCCTGTTGCTGTATGAAAATTTTTGCCAATGTACTATGATGAGTGTCTTTATTTTCAGACAATTACATAGTGATGCAGTTTGGAAGAGTGGCTGAAGACATCTTCACACTGGACTATAAGTACCCAATGTGTGCCGTACAAGCCTTTGCAATTGCATTGTCAAGTTTTGATGGAAAACTGGCCTGTGAATAGGCCACAGGACACAGGGATAACAGTTTTTCAACTCCATAGAAGAACTTTGAAGGACAAAAACAAGAATTCCTCCAATTTCAATGGACAACTTCAAGGAGTGCATTACCCCCAGTAAAAGAGCCATACTTTTTTAAAATTTCATGGGAAAACATGATGAAAGTGTCTTTGAGGCATATGATGCAACTGGATGGTTTTGATCAACATGACTGACTGATCCACCAGTATCATTATTTTGAATACCAGGCCCACGTTGTTCAAAATTTTTATCTGGTTTAGAGTGATTTGGAAATTCAATAGTGTGCTATGTTTAATCAAGGATCACAACAGAACAGCTGATCCCTGATCACAAATAGCAAAACATGGGGATTTCAAATTACACTGTTTTGAAAAACTGTTTTGAAATCACTGGAATCTTAAATTAGAGTAGACTACAGGGCCTGTTTATAAAAATGTTGTTTAATTGAGACGCCATTTTTACTACTGGTGTGTTTAGCACAGACTATGGAATTTGACTTTTATATATTTGTTTTCCTTATGGGCAATAATATTGGTCTCGATGTGCAATTATGTGCTACTCCTTTACCTCCTCAACTGATGATTACTGTGGCTTTTTATTCAAGTGTTTTTTTTTCCACAGGAAAAAATTGTGATAGCCTGTCTGTAGCCTTGTTAACTCCTGGTGTAGTGTTTATAACTAGCATTAACTGTAACAAGTGGTAACTGAGTGGTCATTTTGTCATGTTATACATGCCTTTTTTGTATTAACCTTATTTTCATGGTGATGTACCTTACTGAGTAATTGTTTGACTATTGCTCACTTCTCATGCTTTTATCCCTAGGAAAGTCTTCAGCTGGGTCTATGGGACAAGGTTTTCACATGTTTTTATGTTTTTGTTGTTTTTTTCCCCAGTGAATTGTCTTGTTTTTAAATATGAAGAAAATAAACTCCAAAACATGCACATAGGCCTACAAATGGGTTAGAGTTAGAGACTGTAATATCATACAATAGGCTACGTCTGCTTTTTTTTTTTTTTTTTTAACTTTTGTCGTCTTACATTGCTCTAAATTATCATGCCCAGAAGATGGCGGTGTCTCCCTAACCGAGAAAGTAGTCTATCGTGAGGGCAGGTCCCACATAGCATTGCCTTGGATTGGCGGTTAAGTAGAAACTTGTGTGACAAGTAGAACGTGATGTAGACACGCAATGATACTAAAAATAACGAGAGCAGGTAACACATTAAAAAACAGCCATTTTCTACACTTATGTAAAAATAATATAGTCTAAATAATAATTACTCGATGACTTCACCCTTCAAAGCTCCGCGCAATAGTCCTACACACTCACTTTCGTCATTCAATTGATTTCAGCTTCTACTTATTTCGACTAAGCCTACTACTTTTTACTAGAAAATGTTTCAAGTTTATTAAAACACGGGTGAGTTCGTAGGCCCCTCTCCAAACAACTCATTTGGGGGTGGGGATTCAGAAAGAGTATCAGCCCACAACTTTACTGACTGACGCTTGCCATGGCTCCACCTTGCGCATTTTTTCTTCGTTTTTCAGTGGCGTGCGTTGATTTCATACCAAAGCCATACTTTGAATTCCACCCTTACTGTCAAACCAGAACAAATATTTCTCCAAAACAACGCACTGGTCAAGTGAATGCACAAATCATTCAAGACTTTGCTACACTCGTCAGAGGTGATATCGGTCAAAGGTACGTGTTTTGAAAACTAATTCATTCCTTTGTTTCTTCGGCTTTGCGGGATGGGACTCAGTTATATGGAAGTTTTCAAATCTTTGCCATATTTGAGATTTCCCCCCCTCTACTTCCTGTGACGGGAACAAAACAAACCTACAAGAATTTCATGAACACTTCTATGATAGGAATTTGTTTAGATATAATCGTAGCACTAAAACAAAACAGCCCACTTCGTGAAATGCATCTCCGAGCTAACGTTAGGTTTTCTGTCGCCTTGATTTTTAACGTTACATTTTATCGGACTTTCCCTGCTGTTGCCTAGTCATCGTATTCTAGTCTATTTGTTTGATCAGTTTTGTTACTGTGTAACAATGCCTAAAACGCCTCCGCCTACAATAGTGTCTCAGAAAGTATTAAAATGTTTCCGTCGCTTCGGTATGGTCTTCATTTAAGATGCTGCATTAACTTTGTCTTTACGGAAAACAAGGATGCGTTAATTCACCGGACCGCTTAGCCTACTAGATACACACGTGAGAGAACGAACATAGTCGACAGTGCTGACAAGATCGAAATGGTACCTTTAATTATTTTATATTTAGCCTTGAAGTGGCTTTAGAAAAGATACTTTTTCTTTAGGAACTTCACATCTTAAAGATATTACTAAGTTACATCACAATATTTCCTTAGCAGAAATCGTGGCAGCCAGGACATAAATGGTTTGCTCTATGGTTGAGGTCTACGAGATAGTAACGTTACTATATATTTTGCAGCTTAATAGGCTTAATAGGCCATAGTGAACAAAGTGAGGCAACATTTTTCAATGGTTAAAAAAGTCCCACATTTGCAATATTTTAAAGTTAATCATTGCCAGATGTATGACTGCCAGATGTCTTCTAAATATGATATTATGAAATACAGCAGGCTAAAAACTTTTAGCTGAAAGTTATCTGCACATTGCGCCATTAACAAACAAATAATGACAATAAATGATAATAAAATGTATTAATTGCTCTGTTTTAAAAAGTCATAGGACTTTCGTCACAAATAAGTGTGTATGTGCGTGGGTGCGTGCGCATAAGGCGGTTCATCTCTGTTGTCATGCCTATAGAACAGTAGTGGACCCCAAATTATTTTTCAGATCTGTTGATACACATTTAAACAGTTAGTGTTTAACATTGTTCCCAATTTATTTATTACATTACGATGCATTACACTACACAATAATGCACATTTTTTTTATTCATTTACAACATGCTTGATGAATTTATAGATTAATTGTCTTGATTGATTGATTGATTGATTGATTAACTATACTATGAAATTCTGCCATCCTTAAGCTTCCAAAACACAACATACACATGTCATACATGCATTATAAAAAAGCAGCGGAAATTTATTTTAAGTTTGGTAACCCTAGTGCAAAAGTGCTAGGGCATACATTTCTCATATAGTATCCATAGAGTAGAGAAAAACACTGAGCTCAGCGTGTATAATCCTTTGTAAAATAAAAAATGGGGAATGTGAAACACTGCCACTCAGTTGGCACCCAGAAGTTAAAAAAGACACTGGCTTAATGAGTTTCAGCAATGACCTTATCATATAGTGTTAATTAGTTTACCATGATAAAATTCCATGCATAGCAGATATTGTATTGTGTGTATTCCAGTTTAAAACACAAATATGTTCTTGACACAAGTATGTCTCTTTCCTGACTTCATGAAATCATGTCTAACCATTCTGTCATGGACATGGATGGTCTTATTTCCTAGTCCTCCTCTCAGCCTCTGGCACTACCTTTTCATTTACTTTTGGGACAGACTGTATGTGTGTCTGATTTACACCACATGTGCTGTGTGCACCAAGATAGTATCAGGACAAAACATTGTTTTTTACCTGATGAAAAAGCAAATGCTTTTGTAACAGCATTTTCTTTGTGTATTATTTGTAATACGTCTTGAATGACTTTTTAACACCTCATGAAATCTGAAGCATGTTGAACACAGCGATAGGGCCATCTACTACCATATGATCTTATATCATCATGCCTTAAAGCTTTTTGTGTCAAACCATTGCTAAGCACTTTGGAAGGCAGAATAATTGCTCTCCTGCGTTTTAGCACCTAATTGAGCCTGATTACATTACATAAACATTGTACATAAAGTGGAAAAACATAATCCATGTTATGTAATACCCTTTTGATAATTGGTGTCAATCACTGGTGTATCAATAAACTAAAGCACAAAGAGGTGAGGTGAGTTTAGTTTTGTATCACATTTTTTTCTTTATATCCTTTTCTCCTCATCATGCGTTTCTTGTGTGCTCTTACCTGAATTATTTGATAAAACTTAGCTGAGAGAAAACTTGACTTGACACTGTCTTTGAAGGGCAACAGAGATGTTGATCAAGTTAATTGTGAAAGATTCTTGAAAGAAATGTATAAAACACACTGTAAAATCTTTAAAGATTCCTCCACAACAAAACTAAATGGAAAAAAAAAACCCTGCCGATGAGGCCACTACATCTGTGTCCATTTCCTGTGCATGTAATCTGACAGGAAGTGAGAGGAAGTTGTTGGAGAGAGCAGAGATACTGTTTGGCCCCCTGTGTCTAGTTAATCATGGGAGAATATGAACACTAAGAGGTTCCAAGTTGGACTGTATGTTGAATCTTAAATTAGAGGACATTTCAGGAGTCAAGAGCTATGAATTCATGTTACCTTTGTTGATTGATTTGGATGGGTTCCTCTTACAACATTGATACTTGAGGCAATACAAAGTCCCATAATGTTTATCGTATAATGTTTTATGTAGACAGTTTTATGTATACAGATTTATCCAAAATATGAACACAGAATCTTTGCAGTTGTTCTTATTCTGGTAAACATATTGAAGTATTTAATGTATCTTAAGATAATGTCAGCTCATCATAAGATCATTGGTGACTGCTCATTTTGATGCTTTTCCAGTTTATGCTTAGATCATTTTTACTAGCAGTGAAAATCCTGTTCAAGATTCTTACTCACTTACCTTTACTCTCTTACTCAATTTGATGGAGTGGGGTTACACACCTCTTCCTACACTGATGAAACTTGTTTTTCTGGTCCTTGGTTGTTGGGTGAAGGCAGTAGATGGTGAGAAGTAATTAGTTTTAATGTTCCAAATAAATAAACATGCAACAACAAGCAAATATGACACTGGGTCATGCAAATAAGGAAGGCCTCCCTCTTTTCCTCCTCCCTCAGAGATTATTAAGTTTTATTTGGGAACCTCTCGATGCATTTACAGTTTTGAGCTGATCATCAAAATATTCTAGCTATCTTTTGGTATATTAATAGCCTATATTATAACCTGGAGACATGTCAAATTTTGGCATTATGTAAAATGTGTTTATTATTGTTACATTATTATACATATAGTCAGTATGTTTGTGCTAGCGAAGTGTGCTGTGCTGTTTTGTAAAATGCTGTCGTGTTGGCTGCCTAAGTGTTTTCCCCGGGCTAAATTATAATGCAGTAAAACTGGTGTCGGGAGGCTATTCTGGCCTGTTTGGTCCTCAAGCCCAACAGGCTCATCAGACAAGGCAGTCCTGCTCAGCCAGGCCTTAAAATGTCTTCCTTATCTGTAATCTGACCGGAGAGAACAGCTGCTCCTTCAATGCTGGTCCTGTTGTTCTTTGTGAGAGGGCATATGCTTGTGTGTGTGTGTGTGTGTGTGTGTGTGTGTGTGTTAAGGTCAGGGAGTGGGTGTGTATATGAGGGTTTGCTCTCTGTTGACAGGTGTTACTGCTTCGTTGAATATAAAAGGAGGGAAAGGCCTCAAAAAGAGTTTTTTGCCTCATAGCAACCTATGGTGTGTTCTTCACACAGCCCAAATGTGTAATCTTCGGTTACGTAGGCAGCCATATCTTACAAATTACACACAATGTACAGCTATGTATGTTCACCTGAAGTCAGGAGGCTTTAATGAAGTGTTATTAACTTAAGTACCACTAATTAGCAGACTTGAGAAGATCAAAGTTAGGCAGAACTATGTATAGCACAATGCACCAACCTATGGAAATACTTTAAGACATAAGTTGTTTTGACATTTTATCTGCTTGTTAAACTGAAAAATGTCTAGTTTAAAGCAAGCCAATAAAAAAAACAGCCAATAAAAGTTTAAGAAAAAATAATACCTTTCCAGTATCAGGTTATTAGCAAAGATTCTGCCCTCTAACATGTGGGCACTTAGTTTCCTCACAAAGGTCAAAAGCTTAACTTTTGGATCTCCCCAGCCTTAATCTG
Source organism: Limnothrissa miodon (assembly GCA_017657215.1). Lineage (NCBI taxonomy): Eukaryota > Metazoa > Chordata > Actinopteri > Clupeiformes > Clupeidae > Limnothrissa > Limnothrissa miodon. Next base: position 157,042 of record JAGFZM010000062.1, read on the forward strand.
TGAATGTGGACTCGATCTTGCTCACTGATGTGGGTGTGTGGTTGACCTGCAGGTCATTGTTTACTTCTCACTTAGAGGGTAGCTTAGGCCAATTTGGACTTGTTCAAACAGGCTTGCACCTTTTTTTTCTGGCTGTGAACCCAGTCTTTCTTTTCAGTGATGTTTAAGTGTAATATGCTTTGGTTTCAGTGGTTAAGCATGTTCTGTTATAGGCTGAATATAAATTATTCAGTAAGCAGTTAGAATGGTGCTGAAATTTTTAAAATTAACATTTTTTATGCCAGACAAGAGCATAATTAGTGTATTTTCTGTGCCCTAAATGACATTAATATATTGTATGGAGCAGTGGTTTCAGACATTTAAATTCTTGCCCAAGTTGGAAGAGATATTGCAATGTGGAGAACTCTTTTTCTTTTTCCATCTTAAAAGTAGTCTACTTATGATGTGGAAATTCTTAATGCTATAACTCATTCAATTTTATGAAGATTTATTAGCTACTTGACTCCTGATGCAAACCGCTCGATGAGCATTTCAGGCTATGGCTCTGGTAAACGAATATAAAAACATGTCATGATTTGGCCCCTCCAGTGACGGCTCTTTATGAAAACAGATATTCTTTTTATTTTTTTGTCTTCAGAGCCAAAGGGAAAAAAATCTGTTAAGAAATGTTAAACTCTCTTTTTGGGGGGAAAGTCAGGGCCGGGGGATAAAATGGAAACGATTTTCATTGTTTGTTCTTTTGCTTTGTGGGCACTGGGTTTTAGCCAGTGCCTCTTATGTTCTTCTTGCTCCTTGTCACAACTGTTTAAGGACTCAGTCAGGACTCTTTTTTTTCTGCTCTCTCTCTTTCTCAAGCAATGAGGTTTAGAAGTTTAATGTTTCTCTTAGCTAGCAGAACTGAATGGGACTGAGGTGGCTAGACACGTTCGTCTCTTCGGGGAGAGATCCTTGAGGTTTCTGGGCCCTTGTGGTCACCTAAATTGGTCAGACAAGCCACACACCCCCTTCCTCCTCTTACTCACGCCCCTCGTGACTCCTTTAGTCTTCTGTCCTTTTTTGGACAGGGCTGTTCATAAGCTGAGAGAGGGAGAGAGCGAGAGAGAGAGAGGGAGGGAGAGGGAGGGTGACACAGGGGAGCTCCCAGGGGGTTTGGTTTGGAAAGGGGGGGTGGGGGGGGTGTGGAAGGAGGAGAGAGGAGGTTTGTAGCTCTACGGCACTGTTGCTTTCTTAATAAGGGCATGTCTGGAATTTCAGACGCGCTCCCCAACACTGTTGATCCATGCCAATGCCTCTCCAGCAAATATCAGTGTTTAACGCTTGGCCATAAACTTATACCAACTTTGAGATGGCCATTACACTTCTTTTGCCACTCTTCAGTAAGCCAGTTACTGCGGGTTACCGGATGGAATTTATCTAGAGAGAGCCAATATACAAACAAGTCGTGCTAAATTGTTTTTTATTAGAGAAGCTGAAATATAAAGATCCAGTAGTAGAGTATAGCTACCCCAATGACTGACTCAGATGCTGTTTATCTTGTTCAGATGAAAAGAAGTGTATTAGGACCAGTGTCAGTTAACAACATTAGCAAAGAAGTACTGACAGTGTAGTAGTATCTATCACATCCAGGCATGTGATAGATGCCAGGCCATGCCATGTCTCAGCCATGTCTCTCAGCGAGTGCCCCTTGCTTCAGTAGTATCTATCACATCCAAGACCTTTGGAATATCTGTCGAGTTCCTCCATTTTTCATCTTCTTGTTCTCTTTATTTCTCTGGTTATTTAATGCAACACACAGTAAATTACGTGTTGGTGAAGTTTTGTGTGCTCTAACTCACAGTGGCAGCATGTACTCATTTCTGTTCGTTTCCTCAAGAATCAGCAAAAAAAGTTAACCCGAAGCCCTTTTTCTCCTCCTGTCTACCAAGCAATGTCGAATTTGAGGACACGGCTCCAGAAATGTGCAGTCCCTTTAAAAATATGCTTCGGCAGCAGGAACGCCACAATGGGATGAAATCAGAAGACCACAAAAATCCTCTGCGGTGTGGGCTTATTAACATCCTCTGTAAACTCCATTTCATTTCAAGATATTTTGGATTTGTTTTACATGTGGCCCCAATCATGGAGGAGAACTACAGCAAGGGCTTAAGAATTTGCAATTTCCTCAAGGGTTCAGGTTTGAGGTGGGGCATGGGGGGGGGGGGGGGGGGGTGACATGGCATACACTGGCAAAACGAGGTGGCACAGTAGAGCGGTGAAACCATGAGCAGTCACTGGCCTGGTATGAGGTGCAGATATTGTGATGTGTTGTGATAATTGTAATCCTGTCGCTGAATCTCTCAGAAAATACTGAATGTCATGTCTGGGGCATTTTAACTCACTTGAGATAAGTGGAGAGAAGGGAGGGGGGCATCTGTCAAAAATAAAAAAATGCTGCATCACCCCGGGTTATTGTGCTCATTGCAGTCTTATGTTGACCTTCCAGGCTGTCTGGTGGATATTTATGAGGGCCTCATGGTCGGTGCATTTGCCCATGACGGCTTAGACGGTTTCCCAATGCCAAAGCTATTTATACCAGCTCATCTCGTGAAAGCCGTAAAGCATTGCCAGTGAATTTGATATCTTACCACCTGAATTGCAGTTGACATCAGGAGTCTTAAAAATTTGTCACCTTGTTTGGCAGGTCTGGCTAATCTTGTTGTGCCTGCCCAGACAGACAGTTATTCTTTTTTGTTTTCTTTGTTTTCTTTTTTTTTTTTGTTGTTGTTCATTGTTTCCCCTCATTGGCATCCCCTTTCTATAGTTGCATAAGCAGCCAAGCTGATGTGTATCAGTTATAGGCCTGAGGCCATATGTGATTTTGTTGTTGTTCTTCTTCTTATTATTATTATATATATATAATTTTTTATTTATTATTTTTTTTTTGATGTACCTCTTGTACTGTATGTATGCATAATGATGGATGTCCCTGTTGCGTGTCTAGAGAGCATAATGCCTACCATCTCTCTCTCTTTCTCCCTCTCTGTGTCCCATAGCAGTCCTGAGCACGGGGCTCTCAGTTGGGCCCAGGGGGAGCCGCCATCATTGCATCCAACGAGTGGAGCGCCAACGGCAGCCCAGAGGAGGGCCGCGAGGATGGGGCTGACGGGCTGGACAAGGCCATGGACGGGGACGCCGAGGGCGTGTGGAGCCCCGACATCGAACAGAGCTTCCAGGAAGCGCTCGCCATCTACCCTCCCTGTGGCCGTCGGAAAATCATCCTTTCCGACGAAGGAAAGATGTATGGTGAGTGAGTGAGTGAGGAAAAACTGTGAAAAAGTGACCTGGGCAACACATCATGAAAAGTTTAACTCAGTCAGCTGAGCCAGTATCCAATCCAACAATTAAACGTGTTTTATGTGTAAATGTGTTTGATTCTCTGTGAATGGCATCCATCACAACATCTATACAGTCTTTATTATTCCTATGTGCAAATACAATACATCTCTGGAAACATTTACCTTGAAAGTGTGATTAGAATAGTACCTGTCTGGATGTGGATGTCTCTGGACACAGAATGATAGTAATTCTGTAGCCTATGTGTCTGGACTGGGCTGTAAGTCTGTAGGCTTCTGGCCTGAGCAGTAAAAAGCTCTGACTCATATTCCCAGCACAGGGTCCTTAAGCAGGCTCTTGTCCTTTTTATTGGACCGTCACTGCTGTGTCACTGTTAATGATTCAACACCTCTGCGCCAGCCACCTTACTGGAAAATCCCGGATGCAAGGCACACAAGTCGACGCGGCAAGTCCAGCAGATGGTTGGATACTTGGATGCCGTACTGTAGCTGGTGATTTAATGTCAGCTGTGTCTCCCGACCGGTGTCTCTGCTAAAGTCCTGTGACATGGTACAAGACTTTGCACAGTCTCTCATGCCTCTGTCCCCCCTCTTATCTGGTCTAAACAGTAAGCAGTAGAGGTGTGTGTGTGTGTGTGTGTGTGTGTGTGTGTGTGTGTATGTAGTTATAGGGGTTGTTTGTGGACATATGTGTGTGAGTTTGTGTCCAAGAACTTTGTTCGGGCTGAAGGAGTTGTATTTTGACCCCCTTGTCTCCAGCTGTAGAAAAGTTCTTTGGATCACGGCCCAAATTCCAGTCATTTTTCTCCGCTTGCTTGCATGAGGGGACGGGCATTCCAGAGCAGCGCGGGCTTGGGCCTGGGTCCGGCTGTGGCCCGTGCGATCTGAACCACCGTGACAGGATACATAATCCTGACGCGACAGAAGGGGAAGGTTTGTTTCAACGGCCAAGCATTTTCTCCTTTTGTGGTAGTGCTGGCTGGTGAGGCCGTCCTCTCCTCTGCCTGCCACTCCACTCTCCCTCCCCTACCACACCCACCCTCTCTTAGTGTCTGCTAGTGAGGCTATCCGCTTTCACAGCCTGTCATAACCGCCACTACCATGCATATGCATGTATTCCTCTCTCTTTCTCTGTCTGTGTATCTCTCATTTTACCTCTCTCTATCCCTCTATCTATCTATTTCTCTCCCCTCTCCCTCTTTCCATGTTCCTTCCCTTCCATGTCTCTCTCTCACCTTCCTTCTATATCTCTCCTCCATCCCCCCCCCCCCCCCCCCTCTCTCTCTCTCTCTCTCTCTCTCTCTCCTTCTGCCTGTCCCTGTCAGCCTGACCTCAGCCCCAGCTGAGTGGTGTATGTCACCCCCCCACCCCCTGACCCCATGATGTAAGGATCCAAATTGGGCCATGCCTCTCAGCGAGTGCCCCCTGCTCAGTTTGCTCAAGTTCAGATAGCTCACTCAGGGCACACTAGGGCCCAGGCTTAGGGGGAAAATGCTAGCATCTGGAGAAAACATGGAAACCTAGCATAACAAACCCACTTGATTATTCTTTTTTTTTTTTTAATCCTATGTGGCCTGTTTCAGTCTGTGTTTGGTCAATGCTTAGGAGAACTACACTGTCACAACTCAGAGATTAATTGCTGAGAATGTGGTGACTTCACACAGTCGGTCATTATTGCATTGTCGCACAGTGAATGCACAATGCTGTTAAAAGCCCAGCTAGAAAAATGTCACTATAAAGACCATTCCATTTCGTGTGTGGTTCCCATAACTGTGCACCAAACAAATTCTCCATTGTCTGTTGATCATTAGAACAATGTACAATCAATACAAGGACTGGATTGTAATATGTTGCACAATATGCATTAGCAAACTTTACATGTAAAACGGCACTGACACAGGTGATCAGTCTATGTGGAGCATTGAATTGAAGTGGCAATAATTTTACAGTGTAATTAGTTTATTTTTTTAACAGAGTGTCTCTTAGGTGCCTAGAGTGTTGTGTCTATGTCTGCTATGCTGTGGTGGTCCTTGTTTCCTCTGTTACTGTGTCCTTTGTCCTGTATTGTTGCTGATCACTCAGACATGTGACACTGCTTGGGAGTAGAACAACTAGCTAAGTCCGAGCGAATGATCAAGTGTGTGAATGCACTGCCTTTCTGTCATGATTAAGCCCAGAGAGAGAATGCTTTGCTAGGAACCCAACCAAGGCCCTTGTGGTGATCATATTGACTGCAGATCTCCTGCTGGGGCGTAATGGGAAGCAGAAGATGTAATTGAGTCACCCCCAAGTTTGCTGCATGAAAGTTCATTTAACGACTGTGTTCCCAGGTCTCACCCAGCAACCCGACTGGGATAATGAGACTCGTATGCCATTCTGCACCTATGATGTGCTGCCAGGATGTTTTGTCGGGAATACCTTGACTAACAGCGTTGCTTTCGATTTATGGCAAATCTGAACTTCTGAGAGCGGTTTATTTAGGTTAGCCTTGCTTCGCCTGTGTCCTCTCTGTCTGACTCCTCTATTTTGAGTCGGATGACTTGGCTTGCTCACAAACTGAAATGAGAATAGGCTCTGGTATGAAGGCATGACATCACCCTCAGCTGCACCGCTCTTACCAGAAGCACAGCAAGCGAGCAAGCTACGTGGGCCGTATTTCACCAAGGGCTTCTCCCAGGAGAGATCCGGGACATTATAGTACTCTCTCCCTCTCTTCCTCTCACTCTGTTCCACTCCTTCCGTCTCTCTCTCTGTCTCTCAGCTCTTCCTCTGTCTGTCTGCTTTAAGCTGCTGGAGAAGCTCACAGTGTTAGCTCTGGGAAGTCGGTGACTCAGTGTCGTAAGAGCTCACAAAGAGGTAGCCTTAGGGAATTTAGCCCATAGTTTAGTCAAAGGAGTTAACATTTGACCTCTCTGGGTCTAAAAGGTCAAGCGTAGGTAATGTCCGTCTCTTCGTCTTCGTCTCTCTTTCTCTTTTTCTTTTTCCCTTCAGGTGCATGACTCAAATCAGTGCAACCCCTAAAACCCAGCAGGAAAAACAAGCCTCCACATGTTTCAGTAACACATTTAACCTGAATTGAATTGCAGGGGTGGAGATAGTATGTGTTTGAAAAACAGATGGCAGTTCACACACAAACAAGCACTCACCCTCTCACAGCGTTAACAAACAAACAGGTAAACACACTCATATACACAGACCTAACACACACACACATAATTTTTTATCTTATTTGCAAAACAGTAAAGAGGAAGTTTGTCTTTCAAAAATGCTCTGATTTTTTTTCCAGCAGTTGTTTTAGCAGCCATCTTTACCTGTGCCTGTCTGACAGGATAAGCATGTTTTTTGGAAACAAGTGTGTTGTTGCGAAATCCCTTCACTCCCTCCTTGGCCTGGCTCTGTCTATAAATCAATAAATCTCCCTTGCTATATGTTTGTTTTAGAATCTAGTTTCTCTCTAAGAGAAGGTGTGGGGGTACAAAGGTTTTACAAGCATGTCTGGCTTTATAGTTTCCTTTCCGAAGATGAGCGAAGTGATTAGACCCAGCATTTTGTCATACTTAAAAAAAACATACTTTCACTGTTTAAATAGTTTTTTCAAAATGTTTTTGCATTTCACTGGTTTTACTGAGTGTCAGTTGCAGGTTATTATGATGATGTTTCATGAAATTGGGAAAGCTGGGACACAGAGCCACAGAGGCTGCTTTTGTTTGGCTAATTGCTTTCTGCTCATATACTGTTTGAACCATAAAGCCCTAGGAAGCCCCAGGCTCTCCTTCTTTAAGATGTGGGTGGCGAAGCAGTTAAAGTGCAGGTGCAAGTCATCTCTCTCTTCCCTCTCCCTCTTTCCATCTCTCTCTCTCTCTCTCTCTCTCTGGGTCTCCCTCTCTCTTAAGACCCTAACAGACACAGACAAATTGAAAAAAAAAAATGTTGTCAGATTTGGTTTAAATGTAGGGGTTTTCATTGAGTAGATGGTAATCCAGACCATTTTATACATAATTATTTTGATGCAAAATCGCATGACTGTCCTCATCATGCTTTGTTGAATGCTAACTAATAGCAACCCTAGTAACTGACAGTTGAACTAGCTATCAACTATGGAATCCAAGTCATTATCAAGTTCATAGTGGTCAGTTAGTGTTAACCAACATAGTACAGCAACTGAACAGGTTGGCTTCTTTTAAAACTGAGCCACATCCACAAATACTCTTATGGGCCTTGTGTGACTCCCCTCTCCCCTCGAGTCTTTCTGGTCAGTTCTATTTCCAGGCCTCAGTGAGAAGTGTGCCTTCTGTTCTGGAGGAGGACAAGCCGGGGTGGGGGTAAAGCCCAGTAGGAACAGTTGAAGAAAGCACTTTGGGCTGGACATGTTTCAGAGCAAGGGGACATGGTGATTGAATTTTATTCTTTTCCTCTCTCTCTCCTGGCTCCTGCATGAAAGAGCCTGGATGCAAATCAGCACTTTCCTTTGGCAGTAACTCAGTCAAGTCCACTATTTATCCAGACTTTGATATGGCATGGGTTTAATGTAGGGTTTGGAGTCAGTGCTGTGAGATGAAGATTTTATTTTTTATTTTTGGAAAATGAAAATCAGACTGGTTTTCCTTTAAATTGTGTCTTTGCAGCTTTGTCATATATTGTGTAGTTGTAAGTGAGGTAGAGATTAGAGATGATTAAGTTACTGTTTGAGAGGATATTGCTTCCTCAAGGTGTGTGTGTGTGTGTGGGGGGGGGGGGGGTTTAGATTTAGAGAAGAATGAAGAAAAAGAGACAGAAAGTGGGAGAGATAAAGGAAACGTGGGCCTTTCTTGAACTGACCCGAAAGGGTCAGATGTGAACTCCTTTGACTAAACCATGTGTGGCTGATTTGTCAGGACTCTTGACAGATACTTTCCTCATGTCTCTTGACAGCTTTAGTGCACAAAAGTGTTGTCCTCTGTTGGCCATTTGCTTCTGCAACAGCAACAGCTGCCCTTTACCACTCACAGTCCTGTGATCTAATTCAGTCGTCAAGAATTCCAAGAAAACTGACTCAAATAAACTAAATGTTTAATTCTTCCTTTTTTTTTTCATTTTATTATTATTAGATTTTTTTTACATGTATTTTGTTTTTAAGAATGTGTAAGTATGAAGTGAGTTTTATTAGATTGTTATATCAGCTTTTAGTCAGCTTACTTATAGAACAAAATAGAAATTATAGAAAATATGTTTTTGATTTAAAACTCCAAGCATCCAAGATAATTTGCCTTTTTCAGTTTCCATGGTCAATTGGACTATTATTGGGTTTGAGGAGTTTCAGGAAGTATCCCCTCAGTGGACATCTAGTCATACAAATCCACACAGACCATTCTTCAAAGGCCACTAGAGACGGATTGTTTGGTTTTACAATAGTTGTTTGATAGTTTTGTTTAGGCAAGAAATTAGTATAAACAGCTTTAACTGCCACCATCAATGGGCATTTTAATGGGAATGTCGCAGCTCTTGTCCTGAGTATTTTTCTCTTGTTTGGACCATACACCTCTGCCCTGTTCAACACCACTATCATGTCCACACTCTTCCTCTTAGACATTAATGGGGTGTGTGGCCCGTGGCTCTCAAAGACTACTGTGTGCAAGGTGCCCCCTCAAAAAGCCTGCCGGTGACTTCAGAGACACTGAACCGGTGCCAGCAAGACTCAAACGGGCCGCCCCACGGATCACTTTCTGTCCCGTGTGTGTCTTGGAGCAGCTTCAAAGCTGCAAGGGGTCCTCTCATTTGGCCCATCTCTGCAGGGAGTGTAGGGTGGGAGGGCCGAGTGGGGCTGCTTTATTCAGACCCCCAGGCTTAGAGAATGATCTCTGTGTTTGTGTTACAGGTGCTTAATTATTACTTCTGTACTTACTTACCAGCCCCCCCCCTCTCTCTCTCCCTCTGTGTCCATACCTCTTTCCTTTCTTTTTTCTTTCTTTTTCCCCACCTTCTTTGCTTTGCTTTTTCCCCTTCAATATGTCCCAAGTTACTTTTTTGATCCCTATCCATCTATGACAGGCATATTCCCTACCAACCTTGAGGGGCTATCTAACCTCTGTGTAACACATTCATTATCTATCTATTCATTACCTGCTGACTAGTAGATCATTTTTTTGCCTGTGGTTAAGAACACCTGCCATGATGTTGAGCCTGTTGTTCCTGTCTGTTTCTGTGCTTTCCCTCCATCAGACTCTTCTCAGCCATTCTGTGTGTGTGTGTGCGTGTGTGTGGGGGGGGGTGGGTGTGTTTGTGTGTGTGTGTGCGTGCGCATGCGTGCATGTTTGTGCACATTGTGTGTGTGTGTGTGTGTGTGTGTGTGTGTGTGTGTGTGTGTTGGCTGTGCTTTCTCATCACAATTGTGATTTAGCAGTCATGTGAGCCAGGCTGATTATCCCATGTGTTTTCTCTTAAGCAACCTAGTGTGTTGTGAATGCAACAAAGTGTCACAAAGGCCTGGATTCTGCTGCTACTTTACACACCCCAGGGAACTGAACCCCTTGACCTTAGTAGGGCCCTACTGACTGCACAAGATGAGAGAAAGTCTTTAGCATTGCTGTTGATGGTTAAATTAGGGTATGGCTGCTTGTTGTAGTGTAGTATCAGGCAGTGGTTCCACAGTGCCTCTTTATTGTTGGGCTTAGAGGTTGGTTAACATAGAGGCGATTGGGCGGGGGGTGGAATGAGAGGAACGCGGGGGGTACAGAGTCAGGCATGGCCATGTCCTGCAGAGAAGGGGTCATGGAAAGAACAAGGCAAGATGACACTATAACTGCTTTTGGAGGTGCATGAAATAAGCTGCTGCTTAATGGGAGGCGCAGTGAACAGTGTGGTTTGACCACAGGTGTCAAAACAAACAGGACTCGACCTGAACTTAATGACAGCTGTCCTCCCCTTTGTTGTGAGAGAGATTTATGCTGTGTCTGGGGAAAAAATAAGAGTGGAAATTGGGGTAAAATGTGATTCAGCTTAAAGAAATACTTTGGAAATGACGTTTGGTGTAGTCTCTGAAAGGTATGGAATGCATACATCATCCTATCACCCACACTTGCTGCCAAACAGGAAGCGCAGCTGGAGTTGTGTCCTACTCACTCGTCAGCGAGCGAGTCTCCGTGCCATTAGCCAAACTTTCCAGAGTTTTGATTTCCACTGTGCTCAGCACCTTGAGTGTCCCAGATGCACTGGGTTGCGAGTAGCCTTGGCCAAACCCCTTCAGCCTTTAGCCGCTCTGCCACATTGTAAAAAGCCATGATTTGCACAAGCTTTTTGTTGTTGTTTTTGTTGTAGATATGGGACTGGCCAACCAGAGGCCCGGTGAGGATCAGAGGCTTTGGGGAGTGGGAGTGGGGGTGTGTGGGGGTGATGGCAGTGTTGACCGGCCATTTGGCTGTCAGTGTGAGTGTGTGTGTGTGTGTGTGTGTGTGGTGCAGGTGGGGACAAGATTCACAACCACAACTTCACAGCTGTTTTCCAGGTCAGCCGTGAACGGAGAGAGAGCAGCGTGTGTTATAGTCAAGTCACTTTTTCTCCCTCCTTTGCTCCATCTTGTTCCTCCTTCACAGCAGGGAAGGCATGCACTCTTCACATCACAAGGCTGAGTGTCTTTCGTAGAAAGAAAATCTTTGGCACCGGTGTCTCAGACACCCAGACATGCTTGTTGGTAATGCGAGTGCGCTCCAGTCTCTCGTCATGGTTTTTGGAGTCACCACCCATATCACCTGACCTATCTGTTACACAGATTCGCCACAGCCTTGATCTTTCAATAGTCTATAAATAGCTAGATGACGGATCAGCTCACCATCTACTTCAGTCTGGTTTCATGCAATAACATGGCCGTCCAAAACAAAATTTTATATGAGCCAGTAGAGCTGTGTGTAGCATTGAATTGATATTCATGAAAGATTATGATTTTCGCAGCGGTCTTAGAGCACGTCATGACTGAAAATTATTGCTGTAATAAATGCCACCATTCTTATGCAGTCTGTTTTTGTTTGACACATTCTGCAAATGCACATGAATACTGAATACCAGGGAAATAAGAACAGCAAATCATTACTAAATAGTATTCCAGTGATCAGAAAAGAAAATGTGATTAATTGCAACAAATTCATCATCATTTGTTTGTTTGTTTGTGATCATTTGTTATCTAAAAATACAAAACTTCTGATATCACTGCTGAGTCACAAGTAGCTCCTTGTCACATTGACACATTACAGGGTAAAAGCAATGTTATCTGCTAGGCACTTTGTAAGCACTGTGTCCAAATGACCTGGAATTAATTATTTGCATCATTTGGTTCTTTCCAATCTTTGGAATCTTTCCTATCTTTGAAATAGGAACAAATACAAAAGAAGCTTTGGAAGACTTCCCTCTATACTTTAGTGTTGTGTCTAGCGCCATCATCTGGCCACGACCTTAAAGTGTATGTATCTCATCCCTGCTTCTTTTTGTGTCTTATGCAGGTCGCAATGAGTTGATTGCAAGATACATTAAGCTGCGTACTGGAAAGACACGTACAAGAAAGCAGGTGGGTTTGAGTTCTGACTACCATGTAATGACATCATGACATCATCTATAATTGGCAATTAAAAAAAAACATTATGGTCACTTACTTAAATCACATACATCACATCAAATCCTTCCAAGCAGCATGCCATTGTACATTACACCACATTTAAACCTGTAAGAGATGTTTACAAAGATTTTTTTTTCCCTTGCTGTACCTAGTAGTTCATCAGTTTTACTTTAAAGCACCAATTTGTCTCTGCATTCAGGGTTTTGTTTCATTTTGATTCGATTTTTGAGTTAAAATGCATGGAAGCTCAGAACTTTATTACTTTATTGTATTATTATTATGACATTTAACTTGTATAATAATTTAAAAAATGTAAAACTCTTTGTTCGGGTTCAATGTCTGTTTCCCCTGTGTCATACACCTCAGGTGTCTAGTCACATTCAGGTGTTAGCACGGAAGAAAGTACGGGAGTACCAAGCTGGCATTAAGGTAGGGTTCACCTGCCACCTAGTGGCTTAAAGGGTCCTCTCTTTCCTCCTTGGTTACCTCTCTTCCTGTTCCTTTCTTTCTCTTCCTGTCCTTTTTCTCCTGTTTTTTTTTCCCTTTCCCTGCTCTGTCCTCTTTCCCTCCTTCCTCTGCAGGTTTCTAGCCATTTACAGGTTCTTGCTCGGAGAAAGTCACGCGAGATTCAGTCAAAGCTGAAGGTATGCGCTTGTCTGCAGGCTAATCAAAGGCTTGCAGTTGCTTGTGTCTAACCAAGCTTGACTGCAGCTGGCTGAAGAAAAGCTGCAGAAAGCTGAATTTTAACCCTTGCCCACTTTTCATTGCTGAGATGGATCATGTCAATGCCAGTAAATAACTTCCAAGAGAATGTTGCATTGTTCAGCAAAGGTCAATGCAAAACCTGGAGGTTCTAAAAACAGTACATTGTGCATATTGGCAAAGCTGTTTATAAATTCCCAGTGCAGAAATTTGCAGTTTACAGAAATGTGCTTTGAGAGCTCTGCACTCTTGAATATAGCTTTGGAGTAGAGGCTTATCCTGTGGCTGCCTGTTGCTTTGATGTGCATGTAATGTCACTGGCTCTTATGCAACCTGTGGATCTGTGAGTGAGTGAGTGTGTGCGTGTGTGTATGTGTGTGTGCACACACATCCATACCTGAGAGTCAACTATCTGTGCTACTGCCGCCTGGCTGTGCTGTTCTGTGCCACACACTAACACTCCCCTTTTGTCTCCTTATATCTTTTTGACAACCCGACACATCACTGCTGTACCCTCCTCATACCCTCTGTCCCTCATTTCATGATTTTACATGATCTCCATTTCAAATATTTTCTACCTGTTCATTTCAGCTGTATACAGATTACTCCTGCAGTCATTGTATTGTACATTCTGTATAATAATTAACAATAATAATAATAATAAAATAATAATTATCATTACTTTTATATAATTTGTTTAGATTACCCATAATTCTCAGAGATCTTTTCACTTTTTTTTTGGTAGTTGGGAGATGTACAGTATTACATTTACATTTACATTTACATTTATACATTTAGCAGACGCAAAAAGAGGATAACAATCAAGCTACATAGCAGAAACCTTAAAGAGCATAGTGCTAGGGAATAGTGCTTCAGTTCATTTTAGTACTGTTGCATTTTAGTACTGTTGATGCTCCACCATAACTGGCTTTAGATACGCGTAACTTAGATAAGCAGATAACTAAGTGGTTTCAATCCACCACAACTGTACATACTTTAAGATTGAATCTTAATGTCACATGACTGAATAATGCTTGTTTCTTTATGTGGATCATAGTAGTACCATCTGAATGTCATAGAAATGAACAGTGTTGTCAGTCATGTTAGCCATATATGAAGACATTACAACTGTTGCTCCCGCAGATATTACAGTATTACAGCCAAAGTTAGATTATTGAGCAATAACAAAGCATTGTTGACCAAAACCAGAGTTACATTATTGAGCATAACAAAGCATCATTGACCCAAACAAGTGTTACATTATTGAGCAGTAACAAAGCATTGTTGACCCAAACAAGAATTACATTATTGAGCAGTAACAAAGCATTGTTGACCCAAACCAGAGGTACATTATTGAGCAGTAACAAAGCATTGTTGATCTAAACCAGAGTTATATTATTGAGAAGTAGGCTAACAAGTCATTGTGACCCAAACCAGAGTTACATTATGCATACTGTATCAAAGTCATCAAGGCCATCATCTTGCCATACACTTTTTACTTACTTTTAAGAATGATGCTCCAATTACACAACTCTCTATGACTATATCACAATATTGTTTTTTCTTTCCTTTAATTTAGGCCATGAACTTGGTAAGTGGTGCTGTTCTTGACTAGCTTTGCCTGTTTTGCTGCAGTATGGCCACTGTATAAATAAACGGGCTGTGTCTGCGTCTGTAGGATTAATGAGAGCTTTTGGCTTGGCTTCTGCTTGTCCTGCCTCCTTAGAACTCCTAATAGGGGACTTTTACAGTAACTGTGCCGCACCTCGGAGGGGAAATACAACCAGTTTGGGTACTCGGGAGATATCCTGAAGTGAACATGAGGGTGTGGTGGTTTCGGAAGTCGCCAAGTGAAACTTTTAGAGGGCTTTTATAAGGCACAATACTGACTAGACTGGACATGAAGTCTGCTGAGCCCCTTTAGGACATGGGCACATACATTTTGGAATAACAGGTCTTCATTGACCGTTAAAAAAAACGTTAAAAAAACCTTCATTGACCGTTAAAAATCTGTTAAAAATAAAATATTTAACATTTTTCTCCAACTAGTCCTCTTGATATGAGACCATCTCAGCATGTGAAAGGGTATTTGTAAAGGTGCTCATTTCATGTACAAGATTACTATGACATATCTTGTAAACAAAACTATAACTATCTATCTATAACTCTCTATATAGACACATGGATACATAGATGCATTCCATTACTGGAAATATGTTGTTTAAAAACTCTTAAAGAATCCGACTGCTTTGGCTGTGACCTGTATTCTTCTACTGCTATCCCCATGACCAGATATCCTGAAATGCTTCTACCCCTGCAGAGACACTCAATGCTTCACCTGTCCCTTGTTCTCACTCTTTTGATATCTTTGGTACATTACAGTACCCTCCATTTCTTTATAACTACGATTTCATCTCTTTGACATTGTATTTGCAAGTTATCTTGCATTGAAGCTTGTCACAATTAATAATAATTAACCTGAGAAGCATGTCATCATCGTCTATTTAATAATACAACTCTGTTCAGCTAGGTGTGAAGGTAGATGCATACATTTACATGTTTATGTATCTACCTCAATAGATGACCTTCCTTGTTCCCCCTGGCCTTCCACAGGACCAGGCTTCCAAAGACAAGGCCCTGCAAAGCATGGCCGCTCTGTCCTCGGCACAGATCGTCTCGGCAAGTGTGATGAAGAGCCAGCTAACCCACTTACCCCAGCCCCCATACCCTCCGCCTGCCCGGGTAAGACTCTTAGGGTCATCCAGAAAAACCATCATAATGGCACACAGGGTAGCACATGGTCTGTGTTACTAGTCACTCTGTGTGTATTGTCCAGGCAGATGTTTTAGTTGTGAATAGTGCTCATTGAAAGAAATCCCCTTCACCCTACATTATGTGTGTTCATCTTCAGTTTTGGCCTGGCCCAATCCCAGGACAACCTGGACCTTCTCAGGAGTAAGTCTGTCTATTTACAGTACAATATGTATTATTTATACTGTATATTACAAATAGGGACACAGTAATGTAAGTTGATGAATAGCCATGTGCCTCCACAATAATTATTTTTCTTGCCATCTTTTCTATATGCCTGCAGCATCAAACCATTCGCCCAAAGCCCATATCCTAACCTACAACCTCCTGTGCCTACACCAATAACAAGTGAGTGATTCCCTCTCTGCAGTTACTGTTTTGAACAATGAACAAAACTAATTTGGATAATTTGAACATTTATGCACTGTACCTGTTGCAACGTTTATGCATAGGTATTTTTCATTGTACCTGTCGCTGATCATTGTTCATCATAAATAGGTTACGAGCCTTTATCCACGCCGCTACCCCCGGCAGCAACAGCAGTACCAGTGTGGCAGGACCGGACCATCGCCTCATCCAAACTGCGTATGCTTGAATACTCTGCTTTTATGGAGGTGCAGAGAGACCCTGACACAGTAAGCGCAGTAATCACATCAGTCGTAAACATGATGAAACTGTCCACCCTTTCACTCTAGTTATTCAGCATCTGACAAACACTATTGGCTGCTGAATATCTACTTCTCGCCCACTCGACATTGTCAGTTGAGGATAAAGGTATCTGTTGTGAACTTTGACCGTAGAAGGGCAAAATATCTACGTTACGTACATTTTCTTGAAAAAAAAAGCTACTTACCTTCTGTGTCAAATATCCTGGTTTATCGTTTCAAGTGTTCCCCTTTTTTTCCACAGTACAGCAAACACCTTTTTGTCCACATTGGGCAGACAAACCCTTCATACAGTGACCCTCTCCTGGAGGCAGTGGATATTAGGCAGATTTATGACAAGTTTCCTGAGAAGAAAGGAGGGCTGAAGGAGCTTTATGAGAAAGGACCACAGAACTCTTTCTTCCTTGTTAAGTTTTGGGTGAGAGTCAGTGCCCCCCCCCCTTCTCCTGCGTATTTGCAGTCAGAGGTTATGTATTTATAGAAAATTGCTACATATAAAAATGTTACAATATCACTGTTGATTCCTTTAGGCTGATCTGAACAGCAGTGGGATCCAGGATGGGCCGGGCTCCTTCTATGGCGTCAGCAGCCAGTACAGCAGTTCAGAGAACATGACTATCACAGTCTCCACAAAGGTCTGCTCCTTTGGCAAACAAGTGGTAGAAAAAGTAGAGGTAAGAGCAAAATATTGAAATTCATTTGTGCACACACTGCACATTAAATATTGGTAACACTTAAAATCTATATCCATAAAAAATATCCATATAAATATGTTATAAGTGTTATGATGTTATGTTATGAATACAATGTTATGAATTATTATAAATCAGTTATAATGATTGACATTTTATTGTCTTTCAAAAGTAGTCATGTGCAGGGTTATGAAGTTTTATGATGATGCAGATATATACTAATTGACCTAACCTATAGTTCCACAATGGAGACTGTGACTGTTTATCTGCTTGGCAAAAACAAGACCTTTCTTCTCCCAGTCTGTCTGATGTCTGATTACTGTGTGTGTCTGTTCCATCAGACGGAATATGCTCGCATGGAGGGTGGGCGGTATCTGTACCGGATCCACCGCTCCCCCATGTGTGAGTACATGATCAACTTCATCCACAAGCTGAGGCACCTTCCTGAGAAGTACATGATGAACAGTGTGCTGGAGAACTTCACCATCTTGCAGGTCATTTCTATGATCAGTCACTGGCTGTGATTCTGTACCTAATATGTGATGTGACTTCTTGATCAGACTTCATGTCTCAAATGTTCAGCTTCATACAAGTTGTATTTTGACACAGCTTTTAAAATAACACGCCACCATACTTCAGTATTGAAATATGTTCTTCCCCTAACTTAGATGAGTTGAAACATACCTGTTTTGTCTCTGTGTGTGCACGCAATCGTTCTGGTGCACGATGCACATCTTTTCTATTTATATATCGATACTCGAATAGTTATAAGATGGTTGTGGTGACACAAAACAAAACATAGCAATTTTCTAAGCAGATAACAAGGAGAACTATGTATGGTGAGTTGGGACTTGGGACTCCCAAGTGTTCTTCTACCATACATAGTTGGGAGCCCTGCCAACTGCAAAGGGCTCCCAAGTGTTCTTCCGCCATACATAGTTCTCCTTGTTATCTGCTTAGAAATTTGCTACGTTTTATTTTGTGTCACCACAACCATCTTAAATAACTATTAGAGTATCCGCATGTAAATTGGAAAGAAGTGGATTTGCTTTGGCTTCTAACTTCAAGGCTGTTTGGTCCACATTGAAAGAACTGGGTTAAGCTAAATGCTAAGGAAGTAGCATTACGCACCAGAACGATTGCATGCACGCACAGACACAAAACAGGTATGTATCAACTCGTCTAAGTTAGGGGAAGAACATATTTCAATACTGAAGTACGGTGGTGTTTTGCTTTAAATACATTGATATAAACTGAAATTCAAAAGAACTATGACAGACCTTATTCATTTGAATTATAGGTAAATAATATTAGAATTTAACATTAAAAAATTTGTTCTAAGGTATATTTTACTGAATTAAATTTATTTTTATTTTCTCTCCTTAGGTTGTGACGAACAGAGACACCCGAGAGACCCTCCTGTGCATAGCTTTTGTCTTTGAAGTGTCTACGAGTGAGCATGGGGCACAGTACCACGTCTACAGGCTTGTAAAAGACTAATGCTTCCACAAGCAAAGGGCCATGGGTCCACTGGACTGGAATCTAGCTCCTCTCCTCATAAACTGCTTCCAGATCAGTTGAAAACAAACAAACAAACAAACATGCCAGAACAGAAAGGGATGCAGAGCTCCGACAATGCTGACATAGAATGAAGCTGCCAAAAAAAGTGTGTATATTTTATAGAACAGTGGGTATTTTTCTGTGAAAATCACTGCAGGTTTTGTAAAATAGAAACTTTAAAATTGAAGAAAAGCAAAAAGGCAAGCAAGCAATATAATGCACTATGTTGTGTAAGGGCAATTTTTATAAACCTATTTAATTGTTTGAAGCGTATGTAAAAAGGCTGAATTGGTCTCATGCCTTAAATAGAAATATGTTATAGGGATGTTGCTTCATACTTTTTCATATGGAATGTTGGAAAGTTAGAACAGTGAAGAGATTTTTTTTTTTTTTTGTAAGAAGGTAATTTATGTCCTGTAATGATCTAGACTATGGGTAGTAGATAGCCTGGTTGCTATAGACTGATACTGAAAATGGCTCTAATGCAATTGGATAGACTGTTGGATGACATTCGCAGAGATGGGACACAGTGGGGCTCTTCATAATTTACATACAAGTCGGCTAAGGCTGCCTCCATTGCATCAGGGGTAAAGGCCAGTTTTAGGAAGGTTTCCTATCATAGCCAAATAAAATGAAGTGTAAATAGGTTTAATGGCCATGCGAGAGAAATCAAATTGACCTTGCAGATCAATATGTGTGTCAACCAGGCCAGGTAGTAGATGGACAAATGGAAGCTTTGCCTTGATTGAGTCTCTCTCTTCAGTCATTCAGTCTGGACTTTGAAAATAGTGAGAAGTTATTACGCAATCTCTGAGGTACATAGACTTTTCTGCCAAAATGTGCCTCTACCTCCTGTACACTTTGAAGTGGTTGACCTTTTTTTAGGAGGAAAGTACAGTCATCTTGAGTAATGGACAGAAATGGAGTAATGTGCTTCACTGGTACGTGTTACAGTTATGACAGGATGCAGTGAGATTTTATTGATATGTTGTCTATGTCAGAAGCAAGTTAAGTGAAAACATGTCATTTACAGTGCTTTTTAAGCTTGACGTCTTTAACAATTATTGTTTTACTGCAAATGTGTCAGGTAACTATTTCTACCTCCTGGTGTTGTGCATGAACTATGCATGGCTGCAAAGGCCTTCTCATTCTCACAATCATCATCATCATCATCATCATCATCATTATCAACATCCACACAGCTGTTTATTTTCCAGGAGACGTTTTCGGAGCCTAAAGCCTCATGTTTTCCTGTGAGGGAATGTGTATCACCGTAGATGTGGGCACTGTTAATTTCAAACCAGGAATTGTGAAATACTTAAAAGATATAGACAAGCCACTATCCTAGTGAGCATTCGAAACAATTGTTAAACTGGGTGTCAGTCAAGACATAATTATGAAAGTGAACAAACAATTTCTTTGAAATGTTTACCAATTACATTACATTTAAACAAGAATCATATGTTATATTACTGCCTTTTTTCCTCAGCCAACTCCTAAATTTGACACTGAGAAAGTATTATTGATCTTTTTAAAAGGTTTGTGTGGCACTGTCCATAGGCACAGTACACGACATTGACCGGCTTAGCAAAATGTACAGTTTTGTGCAAATGTTTAGGGTACTTGTGAAAGAAGTGAAAGATAATTATATGTAACCCTGTAACCTTACACATTGGTGAGACTTCCCTTTGTTTTCAAGGTGCATATATTTCTCTTGTATTTGGTTGTTTCGAACATGTCTGAAAACTTGCCATAGTTCTGTGAATTTTCCATTAGTTTTTCTGTGTGTGTGTAAGCTCAAGTTACATTGTTTTGTACCAGTTCTGATTTGATGTACGTAAGTTCTTGATTCTGCAGTGTGGGTTGTTAGTTCTTTATTTTCTTTTTTTTAATGTCGTGTATATTCATATTTGAAAAAGAATCGACCAACTGGTGCCACGTGAATCCAAAGAAAAATGGATAATAAGGCAGATATTTTGTGAGACTAAGTACCTTAAACATTTTTGTACTATACTGTATGTCCTTATAGCAGTTTTCTGTTGATCCAAACAACCTCCTGGTCCACTTTTTGCCCTGGGTCAGGCATATAGGATATTCACTCTAGTATCAGCTACCCTGTGGGGGGTACAGCACCCTTGAAAGCACAAGAGATTGTTCACAACTTGACAGGAATTCCCTGGGATGTACAGTACCTTAGGTGAACCTTCATAAATTAATGATCATGGTTTTGTCATTTAAGAATTTACATCAGTGTCTTTTGCCTGTGTAAGGTTGCATTCAACGTGGTACAGCTGTTGCCCTGTTTGTATATACTTTTTTCATTTAACATTTTATTTTTGCCTACATGCATTGGTGCTTTCAATACCATTGGTACTCTTGTTTATATTTGAGGGTGGTAACATAAACTTTTCTTCTTTTTGTGGATAACCCAATAAAATGGCATGGCTCCCCAGGGCCACTGTTTGCTGGCAATACTCTAACTTCTTGGTCGTTCTATCAAATCAAAGCTGAATAGCATTTGGATGCATCATGACTTTTTAACACTTTATGTTAAAATCGTTGATCTTTTGCATTGCAATTGAAAAAAAATTCCATTATAACAAAGCAATGGCAAATGAGTCTCAGTTTTATAAGTAATTCATCATGGTGACCTCAGCTTCTGGGTTTATAGGTTGTGCTTGTGTGCGTGAGGGAGTGGTGCGCGCGCGCGTGTGTGAACCAGTTGTCTAGACACGTGTAACCGACAGGTCCTAAATTAGCAAAGTGACTCCTCTGAAAATATCAACAACGGAAATTGCCGACACAGACGCAGTTGAATCTGTTATTTGAAAAAGATCAGAGACAGCAATAGCCATTTCTCTAGCCTACAAATCGACGACATATCGCAGTTTTGCTTACAGTGTCAACGAGTGTTTTTAGCAGTCACACCTCTTGGTTTAACCTTTGGATAGCTAGTCTTTCGAGTGCTAGGTAATAACACCTAACAAATGATGCTAGATAAACTTTGCTAATCCGACTTTATCGCCAATTTCGTAACAAGTGCATGCTCCCAAACTGCCATGCGCAGTAGGCTACGTACTCCGCACCACCAGCAATGAAACATAGGATGTCGATTTGAGAGGATGCTGGTGAAGCTTAATGCATACAAGTACCATACAACGAAACCAAAAGAAGCGAAGATAAGGCTGGCAACAGTAACATGAAGATAGAATGAGGACAGACTTCGACACATAGTCCTAAAGGTAGGCTACATGGGTTCGCATGGGTTGCCAATAAACTTGTTTTTGCCTTCGTCCCAAATTGCGTGCCTGTCCGGTTTTGAGCATTCCTCATACGTCAGCGCTGTCCTGCAACGCTCTGCTGATTTTAAGTGCATATTGCGCGGTATTAAAAGCGAAGTCTTTTTATTAGTAGCATGTCGTGTGTTTCAATCAGGTATATCCTCTGTAATATTTACTGGTCCGACTCCCACTATTTATTATTGTCCTCCAAGGTCATAGCAGTTCTGCAGTTTTGCTGAGGAGGATTAAAAAGCTCCACCTACAAATTTGATGGTGGAATGTGTGTGTGTGTGTGTGTGTGTTGTGTTGTGTTGGCGACCAGGCGGGCTCTTTCACTTCAGTACACCACTGCTACCGCTGCACCAGTGTCCTGGTTGTGTTGAGGTCTGTATGCAGGCATAGCGGATTCTCTCCGGGAGGTTGTTTCTTCATCAGCTGTATCCTGCGTGTCCTTGGCCTGTCCATCATCATGTCAGCTCAGCGGTCGATCAGACTGCGTGTCTTTTCCCTCAATTGTTGGTAAGTGTAGTTGACCAGTAGTTTTCTTTGTAGTTTTCCATTTGTTTTTGTTTGTTTTCACGGTGCATTTTTCCTTCTCTTTTTCTCTCCATCTTTCTATCTAGCTCTCTCTCTCTTCAGCTGTCTCTTCTTCTGTCTTTTGTCTGTGTGTCTAAGTATGTTGCTTTGTATTGTTAATTGTTGTTAAAAAACATTACCTTTGCAATATTTCCATAAAGTCATGTTTTTTATCAGTGTTCATACACAACAAAAAGGCACTGGATAAATAATGTGCCCTAAACCTTTGACAGGGTTTGGTTCACTTGGTTCTTTTTCATTCCCCTGATATAACTATAAAATAGGATTTAAAAACACGAAGCCCTTTTTAAACTACACATTTTGAGCAGAGGAAAATTGTGCCGCTTTAGTCAGCACTCTGAAGTCACATGATTGAGGTCTGGGCCTCCCTGTGTGCTGATGACTGCATTGTAAGCGATGTGTTCTAGAACTCTGGGGAAAGGGTCAAACAATTAAACCTGCAAAACGGTGGTCTCATCTCTGACAATGCCTAGACTAGCTGTATATGTTGTTGCAGTAGTGTTTCTAGCAGTGCACTAAAACTTCATGTTTAAATTGTGCAGTCAGCAGTCAGTTGCAGCCTCTTTTCATGTATGCATGTGCGTGTGTATGTCCATATGTGCACAATCATGCATGCTTTGTGTGTTTGTGTCGTTTGTTAAACAAGATTTTGAGTACTTGTCTTGTTAAAATGTTATAATATATTAAGTGCCATTGCATCAAGCTAACACCTCTAAATCAAAAGAGCTCTTCTGCACTTTCACATAAACAATAATAAATTAGAATCATAAAGACCTTTCAATCACTCTGCATTTCGCTAGGTATGTATGTGGGTCTGTGATGACTGTATAAAATGTTTAAGTGTGATTTCATTCAGACTTGTCCTTGTGTCATCCCCAGGGGAATCCGCTACCTCAGTCGCCACTGTGCTCAGCGCTACCAGATGATTGCAGAGCTGCTGGACAGGGAGCAGCATGACATTGCACTGTTACAGGAGGTAGGGTACAGTGTGCCAGAGCTGCACATCCCAAAATCAAGTATACATGTACTATACCTATCTTGCAGAATCTAGCAGAGATAGCTGGTGTTGTCAGTCAAACAATGTCAATTTGATTATTGTAATAAGTCTTCTTCAGTCAACTTTGACTGTATTCCCTCTATGCTCTATGGCTTCAGAACAGATTTGGCAAATGACTGCCAGGAACAAACGTCTTGCCATGATGGCTCATACATGTACATGCACATTATTAAATCATTAAATTTTCGTTTTATGAAGGTATGGAGTGAGAAGGACTACCTCTTATTAAAAAGGACACTGGCTACCTCTCATCCTTTCACCCACTACTTCAGAAGGTAATTGTTGACAAAATGCTAAATGCTTTGTGAGCAATTAGTTCGTTTTTTTCGCCATTAAGAATTTGATTATAATGTCTGAGGTCACAAAAATTATCATATGGTGTTGTGAGATTTTTTACCAAATCGATGAGAAAATCAAGAGTCACCAGATGATTCGATGGATGAAAAGCAATCAGAAGGAACTTTATTATCACGAGCGCCCGGAGACCAAAATGTCTGCCTGGGCATCATTGGTCAAAACCTTTTATAGTCAGATAACATGACACAAATAACATTTCCTTAAAAGGCAACGCTCTTCTCTACTTAATCAATAACACAGAAGTTTTCTCCCTGTCCATGTAGGCACAGCTGCAGCTTGGCCTTATCACTTCTAAACCCAAATAGGCCAAAACGGCCTTGTGCTTTCGTGCCATCCTCGTAGACTCTCCGGCGCCGAGAGTCGAAGAGGGTGTCAAAGGCATTGCTTTATTACAGGCTAAGACTGGCCTAACCCTGCTGCTGTCCTTCACAACAGTGAGAAACTCACCCAAACTCATATTGTTGAGAAGACACAAACATTTTGAGGATAATCATACAATGATCATTAAGTCAACCCACACATTGTTTTCAGAACACTGTTACATGTCACTTTAACTTTCTTTCATTTAAACACTGTTTCACCAACCAAAGCTGATTTATTTACCTCTTATAATGTTCTGATCATACGAATAAAATTAATCAAACACTCTTTTAATTAATACACTCAACATATAATTAAGACAATTCAAAATTCCCCCACAATGGCATCAATCAAAATGTCTTTTATTCACATTTCCATAACAAAACACTACCAAACATTCTAAAGGATAAATCGGCACCTTTGATTAGTTGAGATTCCTGTTGCCATCAAAAAGCAAAAAAGGAAAGAAAGCCACACCACTTTAAGTTTGTAGTCCAGACAGTGGATGATGTCTTTTTGAGCCCTGCCAACCTGTACACCTGGAACCTGATGAACGGACTGGCATGCCAACTCTGCCTGAAAAGGGAAATGTTACAATTCTGCCCTGCTGATCAAAGGATGGCCTCAAAACACCCTATAACCAGGTTACATCACTGAAGATCAAGGTGTCCAGGTTCCACTACAACTCATGATAAACTTCTTTTGTCATGACAGTGTTTTTCATGCTGGGGCAGGTTGTTTAAAGGCCATATTTCTATCAAGTCCTGTAGTGAACTTTGAGATGTGAGGTGATTGCCCAGGCTCTCTTAAACTTCTTGAACTATGTGGAGAGATTAAGGGTAGTCAGACATGACCTACTTCACGACTGTGTGAATGGAATGGAATTTCAACCTCGAGTTCAACCTTGTCTGATCTCAAAAGAAAAGGTTTTAAACCCTTTGCCGAACACACACACACATACACAGCTGAGAATATGCCATGCGCAATAACAATAGCAATGTCATTGAAAAACGATATGTGTGTTTGAATATGAAGTGGATCTTTATAATTGGATTTAATGCTAAATAACTCTGTAGCTGCATCAAACATGCAGTAGCCTGTTGAATATTGTAGGCCAGAGGTTTTCCTTTGACCTACTAGCCCAGAGTGTTGTATTCAGTTCAAGCTCACGGAAACCCCTTACTGCAACAGACATAGTACTCCAGCATTGCCACAGACTTGTTCATTTGTTTATTTACAGCGGAGTCATTGGCAGTGGATTGGCTGTGTTTTCTAAGCACAGGATTCAGGATGCCTTGCTCTACCAATATTCACTCAATGGCTATCCATACATGGTATGTTTTTAAATTTAAAAAAAAAAAAAATATATATATATATATATATATAATTAAATGTATAACTATATATAATGTATATTGACATACATTTCATGTATTGTAATATATTCACAGGAACAGTTGTCATTTTTGTGAGCTAATATGTGATTTTCAGAAGTGCAATGTGTTTTTATACAAAATCCTCAAATGTCATTACATATCAGTGCTTTATATACACTCAACAATACTTCCCTGTCATGTGATCCTCAGATTCATCATGGTGACTGGTTTGGAGGCAAAGCAGTGGGCCTGGTAGTTTTGAATGTCTGTGGAATGAGAGCCCATGTTTATGTCACACATGTGAGTTAAGGCACACATCCTCTCTAGCTGTATGTCGTTAGCTGTTATGATTTAGCTGAAAGACAATTTAATTGAAATACAATTTCTTGTTTCTTATATCTGATTAGGTCAGAGTAATGTTCATGGGAATCATTTTGTATGTTACAGTTACATGCTGAATACTGTAGGATGAATGACACCTACCTTCCTCATAGGACAGTACAGGCCTGGGAGCTTCTCAATTTTATCAAGTAAGAAATCCTGTTTCTGTTGTAAAATGGCCCAACACATACACAAACATTTGAATTAGCATGATTATGCACTCTTTTGATTCATGAATGAAATCCAGTCTGTGTATTTATCCCATCTGTGAATTAGTGAGCCTAACCCAGGGCTGTGGGTAGTCTGCGGTTGCCATGCCCGCGGAGCAGTTAGGGTTCAAGTGCATGTAGATGCAGACTGAAACAGTGGACCCTTCCGCATAAACATTTTTCTGTTGGTTGAACTAGCCACCCTTCATTCAGTCCATTGCCAATGAATCTGTGATTTATGGGTACTATAGATGAATCATAGAGACTAAATTTCCAGTTTGAAAAAGTTAATAAAGGAATGTCACTCACACTTAATAAGTACTGTAGCCTAATTGATGTCCTAGATGATTGCTTCTACTATATGGTTACACATACGTGTGTGTGTGTGTGTGTGTGTGTGTGTGTGTGTGTGTGTCCACCTTCTCTAGTCACACATCTGCTGATGCTGACCTGGTGATTCTGGGTGGTGACCTGAACATGCACCCCCAGGACTTGGGCACACGTCTCCTCAGGGCTCATACTGGACTCAGGGACTGCTACACTGAGACTGACACTTTTGATGTAAGTTATTATGTGTCGTAACATTCTTTCACCGGTTGTTAAAAGATTATAATGCAGAATGAACAGTTACTGTTGTCCAATAACATCATCATTTGTATTTCTTCCAGGGTTGTGAAGATGGTATTACGCTAATTGCTGATAACCCCTTCACAAAAAAGAAAGATTTACTTCCTTTTGAAAAGGGTATCCGCATTGACTACATTCTAATAAAGGTAGTGACCTGTTCATTAAACAACATATCAAATACTAACTTGACCTTTTACAGTACATCTTTGCACACTAAATTAGCTGTTTCTTTAGTTAGCTGTGTATTTTACTTTTAAGTACACAGTATGTCCTCTATGATTTGTTTCCCAGGGTTCCAACAGTGTCTGGGTAAACTGTGAGTCCATGAACACCACCAAGGGCTCAGTCCCAGACAAGCCTTTCCCTTATTCCGATCATGAGTCCCTCACCTCCCAGCTTCTCCTCCAGCAAACAGAGATAATGGATGGAACCAGACAGAGATGCACAGACTCCTCGGACACAGGTGCATTTTGTGGTCGCTACTAATCTTTGTCTCGATTCTCACTAAGATGTACAGAATAGGGGTAAGAATTGATATCAATGCAATTTTAATTCTGCTTATCTGTGTAATTCTATATCAGTTCTCTTATAAATTCCCTAGAAGGTATTCTACACAGGTTTTCAGTATCAGCACATAGGTCAGTAAGCAGCCTATACTACTCCTGTTACCATACAGCTTTTTAGAATGAGGGAAACCATTTATTTGAATCCTGAATTTGAAAAGACACATAGACATGCCACCATTGATAAGAGGAATTATTGTCAGTGAATTGAAGCATTCGATCCTTAGATATACTCAAGGTCTTGATTCCCGTCCTTAGTACAGAAAGGAGATGGCAATAAAAATGTTTTTTTTTTTTTATGTAATAAATTACTGTGTTGTGCGAAAAAATAAAGATTCCCTTAATTAAGTCTTTAGGCAGAGACTGTAAATCAGAAAGAAGTCTCATAGAGCTTTATTCATAATCCGGGGGACTCACATTAAGTCGCTAACAGAAGTAGTCCAAAGTGACAATTGTACCCCTTCTGTGTAGGTTTTCATCCCATCAATGGTAAATCTATCATCCTTTAACTAATTATCTCACCATATTAATAATGCCTACATAAGGCCATCTCCTCTAACGAGCAACCCTGTGTTGCTTTTCCGAGGTTGACCTTAAGCCAACCCTTAAGGTGAGGGTATAGCCTCTTTCCAAACTCCAAATATCCCTAAAGACACAGCATGCTTGATGCCTCCCAAAACCCCTTTCAATGGCATGCTTCATATATTAGTTAGAAATCATCTGATTTTCAGTCTACAAGCTTTCTTTAAATAACTTGCTCACACACAGAATTCAAAGCACAAACAGCATGTAATCATGAACAATTACAGTTAAAAAGTTTAAAGTTCCCCCTACAACTTTTTTTGTTATAAGTTGAACACAGTTTTCCATTGAATGTGAGTGAAAACCAATGAGTTAAATAAAAAAAATACATGTATTTAAAGATAGTCATTCACTCAATTTGAAATTTTTTGGATTAGACGCTATTGACCAAAAGTCTATTTATTATTCTGTCTAATGCAGGTGTTTAACAGATACTGGTCATACTGGTCTCTCTCTCACACACACACACACAAACACACACATACACTTTAACACATCCCCTCTCTGCCTCCCAGGTGTCCCGGTACGTGAACTGGTGGATGTGGTGAGTGAGGCACGCGGCGTGGTCAAGGAGGGCTTCCGGCAGACAGAGCGGCTGCAGCTGATCGCCATGTGCCTGCTGGCAGTGGGTCTGGCTTTCCTGCTGCTCCCTGCCACCACCCTGCCCTGGCTCTCCTCCGACAGCCACTGCGTGGTCTCCTACTCCCTGCTGGGTCTGCTGGGGGCGTTGGGCCTGGCCATGGTGGCGGCTGGCGCCCTGCTCTATGTGCTCTTTTCTAGTCAGCTGAAGGCCCTATGTGGGACGGAAGCGAGTATGAAGCTGGCCACCGCCAACCTCCAGGAGAGAGAAGGTGCTTGTCTGGAGGAGTTGGGTGAGGATGACGAGGTGGGAATCCCGTCACCTTCGACTCCTCCACTTCCACCCCATGGGGACTCGACATCCTACCAGCCCACTCAGGTTGCTGGTGAGGAGTGACCTCCTAGCTCTGACCAGCTCTCTATGTCATTCTCCGATGGAAGTAGAATGGACTTAGGAGCTACAACGGAGACTCTTTAACCATCACATGATGATGGCAACGAGACAAGACAGGTCGAAGGTGCACTGCACTGCAGTAACTTCATGGAATGTGTCCTATTTCATCCCTTGCTTGTGCAAAATGACTCCTTTTGATTCTACTGTACAAAGGTCTGTAATTAACTGAAAGACAGTGCCTAAAACAAAACCAGTGTATATTTCTTTAGATAGACTGTAGTGTCAAGTGAATAGTGCCATATACATTGCAACAGTAATGAGTGTGCTTTTTTAACCATCACATATCTTTTTTTTTGTAGAAAATAAAAAGGTATTTAACTATTGCTCTCAATGGTGGTGGACCTTTGTTACCTGTGTGCAGTTCTGAAGAATAGCCACTAGATGGAGCCTTTTCACACGCTTGTGTCCGTGTGACCTACCCTCTGAATGCCTCCGTTTAATTCGCAAGTAACCCAAACCTTTCACAATAAAGACAGCGGACGAGAGACGGATTATAATACAGAATCAAAAGTTACCAATTCCCGCACAATAAGAAAAAATAAAGACTAATCCGTTTAGCAGTAGTCTGTTCGCAGTTAAAAAATGGAAAGCAAGTTTATAGGCAGCCTTAGGCAACGCAAGTTGACTTCTTTGTCGGAGTGATTTATGTTGAATGGATATGCACGGAGCCAAGATATCCACTATCTGTACTGCATCATCCAGGCAATAAATGTAAATTACATCATTTACAATCTAACCTAGCCTAACTCAAGTTTATGTAAGAAGGAGGTAGGCCTACAGTAGCTTTAGATTAAGATTGTGATTTCTAAATATTTATCTTGTAGCCTTTGCTATGGACTGTCTGAAATTAAAGGTTAGCCCACATGACTTGTGATCAGCACAATGTGATCTCGGTAGAGATCAATGGTGATAGGCTATCTTAATGATCACTTCACTGCACCAGGTAGTAGCCTACATTACATATAGGCACAAATTTGGTCATGTGAAGAGTGCATCTATAGGATAACCTACGATAAAACACAGCTATAGGCTATCTGGTTATCAGATGTTTTACAATTATCTACAACCGGCCTCAAGCCCCAAGTCACAAGTCCAATTCTGGCTAAACTAGCCCAAACGCAGTCAACAGATATACTTGATACCCAACGTTGGCAGGCCGACCTCATAACCTGACAACCTGAACCATTGTAGGCCATAGGCTATAATCAGCCAAGAGCACGGAAAAACCTGTAGGATCCAAGAGCGCGTTATATTAACTATGCATTCCCAAACTGCGTCTGATGTGACCCGAAATTCTAACATTAGCCTACATGATTAATCTCTCAGAAGGGGTCGCTGTCAAAGTAGCCTACTTAATTCTCTAACTTTTATGCCACACCTACCCAACCTAGGCGTGGTAGAGGTGTGGTGCACACCGTAGGTACACAAAACGGCTGTGGTGACGTAGTCTTTCTTCTCATAAACGGGCGATAATTTGTACTAAATAGGACGCTCATTTTGAAACAAATATAACAATTTCGCCGAAAAGATGACGAGTGAGCCGTTGCGTTCGGCAATGTTGATAGAAAACAGCGAGGATACATCCCTCGCCCTGCCGTCAGATGATACTCTGCGCACAGGACAGCGACGTGTACTAGATCAAGTTCATACTGTTAAGAGGAGTAAATCGAAACAACTTAAAAATGGATCACTCTCCCCCACAAGTAAGTTTATAATTTTAAATGGAAATTTCCTTATTTTTACACATAAAGCTCAATGCACAATGTGCATAACACAATGCTGGCATGTCTGTAACTTGCAAGGTAGAAATGTACTCGGGGGGGGGGGGGGGGGGGGGGTTATCCTTGGTTTAGCGTCGTGCAAACTTCAAAAAAATTCAGCCTATTAGTTTGGCCCCCTAACCAGACATGGCAAAAGTACACACTTCTCATTCTTAAGTAGGCTAAGTTGAGATGCTTATGTAGAAAAAAAAACCTGACTCGACTTATTTATTCAAGTTAAAGTGGAAACTGCAGGCTCTAAAAGTAGCCTACTTTAATAATAAAAGCATATTAAGTATGTTTAAACCAGTCTAAATTAGGTGACTGTTTTTTTTTGCGAATAATTCTATTTCATCACTGGTGGTGTTTCATAAGAAATATTGTCCTATCCAGTTGTCAATTTGAATCTTTGCTCAAATGCATTGAGAGGAAAGTCTCTAGCCCGTTTTTAAGATGTAATATATTTTTATTAAAATGTAGTGGGTGAAAGGAAAAGTTGTCAGAGGAAAAAACACTCAGGTAAAGTAGAAGTACCTGAAAATGCAAGTTAAAGGCGCTCTAAGCGATGCTGTTTCACATCACTTCTTGTTGACGTTCGAAGTATTGTCAAACAAAACGGAGGATAGCTCCAGAGAGGGTTCAAGCGTTATAAGTTATAGCTCACTCCTCCCCCTCCCTCCCATGCCTCCCGAAAGACTCATGAACCTTGTCGTTTATTGGCTGGAACACTGTTATGTTTCGTTTTCGTTTGTTATGCTAGGTTTGCCCACTGTGTTTTGTTGCCGTTTGTGGAGCCTGGGCTGTCTACAGAGACCGCGTTTTTTTACAGTGTGTTCAGGGGACAGGCAGCTAGCAGATTATGACGAGACGTTTGCTGTATGTAACAACACATGTTTTAGTCCTAAAAACGTGTCACATCGCTTAGGGCACCTTTAAATACAGTAGCCAACTTGAGTATTTGTACTTTGTTAAAGGGGCGTGCACAGACCTTTTGAGGGGCATGTGCTGACATTAAAAAAAGGGCACAATAACACACAATAATATTCTTATATTATTTGACAAAGGCATTTAAAGACCGTTTAAATTATAAATCTAAATTATATCTAAATATCTAAATTATATTTTATGATAGCTTGGCATTATACAGTGCCAATTCATCTTACAGCCTACATCTAATATATTTTACCTAGCTGACAAGCAGTGTTGGGCAAGCTACTCAGAAAATGTAGTTACCTAAGCTACAGTTACACCACATCAGATGAAGCTTTACTACACCAAAGCTACCTGAAGACCAAACGTAGCAAGCTAAGTTACAAAAAAGTAGATTAACTACACATGAGCTACTTTGTACAAAAGGCCTATAATAATAAATGATCCAACCTTCTAAGATTATATTATTGATTAAACTAACAGCTCTCTCAATAGCTATAAAATGGTAGCCTAACTGATAAGTGTAGCCTACTGATATGACTGTTTACTGTAATGTCACCATATATTATGGACATTTTTAATTATGGCACCACTGACTCAACAAATGCTTTAACAATAAATGGATGTTCCAGGTAGGCTACGGCCTAGATAGATGATTTGCTGCTGTGAGCTAATGCTCTTATGTAGCTTTACGGAAAGCTACCACACTACATGGCCAAAAAATAGCTAAACTACTGTTTGAAAAGCTATCAGATCCAGAATATAGGTTTACTACAGTCATGCCACTCCAAAATGTAGTTTAACTAGTAGCCTCGCTACTTCACTGCCCAACACTGCTGGATCACTCGGTTACTTTGAGTCAAACTCAAATGCATACACCGCAGGTTTTTGAACCGCATTAAGACAACTTGGCACTTATTCAAACATGATATTTTACCGTAACAAGACGAAGACGTTCATCTGCTTCTGCTCTATCACTGACTGATGTGCTGAAGCTTGCGGCGCTCAGGGGGCGCAGTTGTGAAGTTTGACTGACAGTTTAAACGGTTCTAAGAGATACGCTTTTTAATTCTTGTAATTGGTTAAATTTTTGTTAAAAGGACGAACAGACGAAAAAGTTTGCCATTAGCATTGATTTATAAAAAAACTCCCTAAAAAAGGGCACTTCTGAGTGCAATTCCAAAAAGGGCATGTGCTCTGCACAGGATGAGACCTATGTGTGCACGTGCCTGCTTTGTTACTCCCCATCACTGCCATTACCATTGTAGGCTGATGAAGCTCTAACCTTTTGGCTGTTAAGACACCTTCCTGAAGCTTTGGAAGTGTGTGCAATGC
Organism: Limnothrissa miodon; assembly: GCA_017657215.1. Lineage (NCBI taxonomy): Eukaryota > Metazoa > Chordata > Actinopteri > Clupeiformes > Clupeidae > Limnothrissa > Limnothrissa miodon. Next base: position 189,833 of record JAGFZM010000062.1, read on the forward strand.
ACTTAACAGCTTTTCATTTACAAATAAGGCCCTGTTACTAGTTCTCTTTCACTTCTAGCCGAAAACAGATAGAATGGATAATGCATGCTTCATGCTTTATTCTGCTTATTAACTAACACCAACCCTTTGAAAAAAGGGCAGTAAGCGTCTGCGTCAAGCGCGCGAGCTGGCATCTGGCGAGCTGACAGGTCAGAGAGGTTACAATAACCTCTGCATACTTCCGCTCTTCCTCTTTTGCGATTTCATGCGCACACTTCTCATGTTGTTTGCTGGTATCTCTTGCTTTCTACCAACTCGGCTTACCTAGCCCACCAAAACAGCTTTTTTAAAAGCTCGAAGTCTGAAGATTTACAAGCTTCCCCTTCGATCAGCACGCTGGCTGCCTGGTGTGCCTCGGAGCCGACCACGCGCTGCTAGCACTCACCACTCCGGAGCTCTGCTCGGCCTACTCACTCCTCTCTCCCACTGCTCTGGCTGCTAGGGCGGCCTTCTTCTCTCCGACTCTCCGACCGGGCTGCTTGTTAGGTGTCCCCCAGCTGCGAGTTCCACTCCGGTTGGGTCGCCGAAGACCAGCGCTTTGGGGGCTAAACTAGCTAGCCAGCCTGGAGCTAGCTCGCTAGCCATTAGCCCCTCACCAGTTAGCCTGCTAGCCGATCCCCGGCAATTGGCTTTGAGTCTAGCGCAGGTGTCGTCATTGAGGGAATCGACAACGAGGAGATGGCGTCCTTCCTCTCGGAACCCGGGATCGGAGAGGACATGCCCCCTGAGGGGCATTCCGACGTCCGTGGCACCCACGCGGCTAGGCTAGCCCATGAGTTAGCCAACAAGCGCAGGCGGTGCAGGCCCTGAACACTGGCTTCCTCCTCTCCTCCCTCATGGAACAGCTGGTGAAGGATATGGCGACGGCGTCGGACACGTCTCACCTCACCCTCCACTAAATGAGATCTCCCTCTCCATCCGGGTGGCGGTCAAGGCGCAGGGATGCTCCTTGGGCTCTCTTGTCGCTCTTGACCGTCACCTCTGGCTGAATCTGACCAGCATGACGGACAGAGACAAGCGGCACCTCCTGGACGCGCCTGTGGCTGCTGGCTCCCTGTTCGGCCAGGCTATGGAGCACCGACGCCTTCGTCTAGAGCAGATGAGGACCACCTCCAAAGCCCTCCAGTCAGTTCTGCCTCGACTGTCTTTTTCAGCCAAAGTGCGTAGAGGCGGCCATCGCCCCCCTGCACTCGTCCCACATTCACCTGGTTCTACGCCACCTGCACTCCCTGGGGTTCATGGTGAACATCCCCAAGTGCATGCTCTCCCCCTCTCAGGAGGTCGAGTTCTTGGGCGTGAGGTTGGAACAGGCTTGGATCCGGTGCACGAGCTCTCGTTGGATACTCTCAACGGTGTTGAAGGTGCAGACGCTTCTTGTGCTTCGCCTCCGAGGAAGTTGCGTACCAATATGCGGTTCTGCCTTTCAGCCTCTCACTCGCACCCCCGTGCTTCACAAAGTGTGTAGAGGCGGCCATCGCCCCCCTGCACTCGTCCCACATTCACCTGGTTCTACGCCACCTGCACTCCCTGGGGTTCATGGTGAACATCCCCAAGTGCATGCTCTCTCCTTCTCAGGAGGTCGAATTCTTGGGCGTGAGGCTCAACTCTCGCTCTATGAGGGCGGCACTCACCGACAAGCGGCTTGCGGATGTGAAGAACTGTCTCCAATCGTTCTGACTGGGTGCCCGTGTCATGGCCAGGCAATGCTTAGACGGACGTAGACGGTGAACCGTGGACCCTACCGATGAGGAGGGGCCTTCTCACTCAGGGGCGCGGGGGTGTTTGGCACCCGCGTCTGGAGACATGGAGACTAACGGCTTGGCCCCTGAACGGGCACGCCTCCTGAAGCACGGACTGACCACCGCTGTGGTGGAAACCATTCAGAGTGCCAGACCGCCTTCTACGAAGTCTCAGTACATGCTAAAATGGTGCATCTTTAGTGCGTGGTGCGTAAACAGGGGCTGTGACCCGCTCGTTTGCCCTGTGGCTGAGGCTGTTTCTGCAGCACATGTTTGACCAGGGGCCCACGCTGAAGGTGTATCTCACGGCTATTTCCACTTGCCATCTAGGCTATGCGGGTTCCTCTCCAGGTGCTCATCCTCTTGTGGATGTGGCTTCGCCCCTGCACTGTGCATACTGTTCCTTCCTGGGACCTGGCTACAGTCCTGCGTGGCCTGGCTAACGCGCCTTTTGCCCCTCTAATGGGCATCAGTCTGAAGTTGCTTTCGCTGAAGACCGCTTTGCTGCTTGCCTTATTGTCTGTTAAGGGCGTCAGTGACTTAGCTGCCCTCTCAGTAAGCCCTGACTGTTTAGAGTTTGCGCATGGAGATGCCAATGTCAATCTGCGCCCTAATCCCTTCTCTCCACGGATACCCGCTTGAGAGTTATTGAGCTGTCTGCTCTACCTGAGTCGGGTGGCACCGTACCCACTTCCCTGTGTCCGGTCAGGACGCTGCGCGCGTATCTGGCACGCACACAGGATGTTAGAAAGATGAACCAGTTGTTCGCCTGCCATGGTGAGCGCGCGCTCGGCCTTTGTCTGTTCAGCGCTTATCTCATTGGCTTACCGAGGCTATTAAGCTCGCATATGAAGCAGCGGGTGTTCCCCTGCCTGACTATGTGAGAGCCCACTCTACTCGTGGGGTGGCGGCCTCATGGGCCTTTTGGAAAGGCGTCTCGATTCAGGATATTTGCCAGAGCGCTTCTTGGGCATCTGGCAATACCTTTGCGCGCTTTTACACACTGGATGTCACCAGGCCTGCCGTGGCTGAGAGCGTGCTCTGCGCCTCTACGGCCTTAGCCTGTGGATCCTCCCAGCTCGGGCACCTCGTAAGTGGCACTTGAGGCTTGGTTGTAGTGATCCATTCTATCCGTTTTCGGCTAGAAGTGAAAGAGAACGTTTCAGATACTAATGTATCTTCGGTTCTCTGAACGAGAAGCCGAAAACGGATAGCTTCTGGCCTCAAGTGCCATCGCTGTGCGCATGGCAAAAGAGGCAGATCTTTAGCAAGCAGGGGTTATTATAACCTTTCTGACGTCACGCTGAGCCTGGCAGATGCCAGCTCGCGCGTGTGACGCAGACGCTTGCTGCCCTTTTTTCAAAGGGTTGTGGTTCAGCAGAATAAAGCATGAAGCATGCATAATCCATTCTATCCATTTTCAGCTTCTCGTTCAGAGAACCGAAGGTACATAAGTACCTAAAACATTTTTCAGTGGTTGACATGAACTTGTGGGCTAGATATTTATTTGGTTTATTATGTTGACAATCTATTGATTATTATTATTATTAGTAGTAGTAGTAGAAGTAGTAGTGGTGGTGGTGGTGGTAGTAGTAGTATTAACATTAGTAGTAGTAGTAGTTGTAGGCATTCACTGTAAAGTTTTAGCTATATCAAATAATACTGGGCACGTCATAAATGAGTATATGTGTCTATTTAACTTATATAACTGTTTTTCTCTTTTCCTTTTACTTGTCATCCAGGTCCATTAACACACATAACAGAAACAGAACCGGTATCCTTCCGGTTCTCACCCACAATAAACAGAAGCATATTTCAACGAAGCAACTCAGCTGTAGTGGGTGGCCACAGCAAAATGGTAATGATAGAGAGTGTCTTTGTAAATAGATTTGTTGAAGACATGTTGAATGATCTATCCCAATACCTTTCTGCTGGTCAGTGTCTGGGGCTTTTCAATTGAATGGCTGGCACACTTGACTCTTAGTGTAATGTTGCTGTGAGGTTACTTTTTTTAGTCTAGGACTAAGATTATATATATAATATTTATATAATATAATATATACATAATATATTTAATATATATATAATATAATATATACATTTCATTTTGATCTCTTTTTTTGTTGTTGTTGTTGTTGTAACCTTGTGCGTGAGATGTAGATGTAATTGGACATTACATCTTTTGTAGAATTTCCCATCTCACTAAGACATGCACTGATTCAGTGTCAATTCTATAGTTTTTAAATAGCTTTTATAAATAAATAAGCTAAAGCTAATTTACTAATCAAACTTAAAAAACATGTTTCTTTACCCTCAGACTGTCCATTGTTGTTGCTTTTGAATTATTATACTGATTACATTACAGTGTTATCCTGTGTTACTTTTATATGCTAAAGTTTATAAATTGCTAGATGTTTCAGGTTTTCAGTGAGTTGTTAACAACAACAATAGCAAGAATTTTCTCTCCCGACTCTTTTAGGTCAACCAGCAGAAGAGCCGTACCCTCTCTGGACGGTCCAGGAAACAAGTGACCAGCTCTAGCCACTGGGAGCAGACTTTCCAATCCACCAACTTGTCCCAGCCTACCCAGAAGACCTTAAACAATGGGATCAAGCCAAGCATCAGCGATCCAGCACTGGCCCACACCAACCAGTTGAAGCGGGCCACTGGGCAGACCTCTGCCAGACAGGTTCATGCCAGCGTTCACTCCATGGTCAATGAGGCAACAACCAATCAGGAGGTCACCAACAAGGTGATTACCACCAGCACTGTACAGAACCGCTCTGCCGCGCCACTGCCATCGAACGGAGGACAGGTGCAGACCAAGACCATCCAGGCCAAGACAAAAACTGAGTGAGTGAAAACTTGCTGTCACTTGCTTTCATTGTCATTTTACAAGGACAGTTTGATGACTAATACTGAACTGCTGGTGATGAGCGACTGTTGTTCATATTCTTTCTTGTGTCTGTCTGCACATGTTTAAAAAAAGCATGAAATGTAGGATTAGCATGGTTAGAGTCTAAGCATGGTTAAACCACTACTAAATGTGGAGTAATATATTTCTATATGCAGTACATAGTTAAGTTTGGGCCAGAAAGACTCCCAGAATTCTTGTCATGTCTTCACATGGGTGTCTCTTTTCTGATATAGTCCATATCAACAGAAACAAAGCATTTCAGGAAAGGGAGGGACTGGGAAAGAAATAACAAACAGGATTCTCACTATTGCCATGAATGTCTGAAACAAGTGACCTATCATCACTGGGCGCATAGTAAAACAGTACACCTTTGTGGTCCCTTGCAGAGTGAACCCTCTCAGTAATATGCCTGACATAACAATGAAAGAGGCGGTGGAATATCTGTCTAAAGAAGAGGGGAATTATCAATTATGGGGAGCATCTTTCATCCAGCATAGCACCTTTAAAGAGGACAAGTCTAAGCAAGAGGTATGCTTGGCCAGATTTTTGATTCTCTGATAAAAAAATGAGTGTCTCCTGTCTCCTGCCTTTCTTTGCTTGTGTCATGCATTGTTTGTTACATGTGTATAAGATGTGTAATATTTGGTCCTACCTTCTTAAACAAGTAGATAAAGGTTCATGTGCAAATTAACTTTTTTTTTAATGTGATGTTAAATGCTGATCTATTTTTTTTACATCTTCCTTTGGCATGTTGATTCATGTTTGAATTGTTTACTATGGGTGTACCATTGAGGTTTACAAATCTCACCATACAAATCAGTATAGTGCAAGTGATAGCTTACAGCCCACAACTGCACACAATCTTCACGCATCACTCTAAAATGCTTGGAGTCAATTTCAAGTGGATTTGACCTAATTTGACCAAACTTGTACTGCCATATTCATAGTCATAGTGCATACTGCACAATTGAGATATTGAAATCTTTTTGCTTGTCTTCACACAATCCAGTTGATGTTGGTGAACTTATACTTAGATACCACTCTTTTGACCCTGTGGTAGAGCATATAGCATGGCCACCTTTCCACATGTCTGCATGTGCACATCTTCACATGTTTATATGTGTACTTGGATGTGAATGTGTGTGTGCATTTGTGTTTTTGTGTTTGTGTTTATGTACAGCATGTGTGCATATGTGTCCACGTCAGGTCCTGCAGCTTGGCGGGATCCCACCTCTGGTTGCTCTCCTGCGACACTCCAACTCCCAGGTCCAGGAGACTGCTGCCGCTGCCCTGCGGAACCTGGTGTTCAAGAACAGCAACAACAAGCTGGAGGTGGTCCGATGTGGAGGCACCGAGGAGGCTCTGGCTCTGCTTAAGGAAACAAACTCCACCTTTGCTCAGAAACAGCTAACAGGTGCACAGCTAACTGCATTTTGATATACCTGTTGATCCCTGTTGAGACAGGAACAGTACAGTAAATGGGAATGAAATGGTGAATATGTGAATCCAGAAGACTGCTTTTAAAGTGTAGTTTTAAGAAAACGAATGTTTTCTGTGAATGTCTTTTCTTAAAATATTTAGCAGTTTCCAATTACTCCTTCAGCAATGAAGTTAATAGATGGTCTGTTTGTCACACAGGCCTACTGTGGAACCTGTCTTCAGCAGATGCGCTGAAACCCGCCCTGATTCAAACAGCCCTCCCAGTTCTGACAGAAACCGTGGTTGTCCCGTACACGTGCTGGTCTGAGACCAGCGTCAGTAACAATGGCGACCCAGAGGTTTTTCACAGTGCAACCGGCTGTATGCGGTAAGGACAATGTTCACATCTTTCACCAAATGTTATCGTACGGCCACACAGGATTGAGTGAGCGTGTGAGAACAGACACTGGCATTTCACAGCTCGCTGACACACCCTTGGCGAATGACTCATGCTGCACTCATGCTGAACTGTGCCAGCTATCATTGTGTCAACTTGGCCTTTGAGCTTTAATTACATTATTTTAATCCCATTTATGAATACAGCTACATGGATGATGCTGAAATTAGTCCCTTCAGTAATTAGATTTCCCCTCCTGGCTACAATGGTAATTGAGCAAACTTCTGACCAAAGCATATTTAAACTAAATAAGAGAGCTTCCCCTCGTGTAGTATGCCATTAGTTCATATTATTCATCATAGTTCAGTCTTTCTATTTCATCACTACTATTACTTTTTTGAATGGATCAATCTAACATCATGGTTTGAGCAAAAGCTAAACTCTATTTGAGTAGGGATTTAGCAACTGTGATCTCTATGATATTCTGATATTACAAATTAGCACCTGTACTCTAGAAGCTGTCATACTGCCTTGAATATGCTGCCTGCACTGTGTAGTCAAACATATGGTACCTGCACTGTGTAGCCAGACTTATGGTACCTGTACTTTGTCTACCTAATTCGTTAAAAAAATGTTAAATTGAGTGCTATTATTAGAAACCTTGAGGGATGATGTGACATTTCTGACAAGAATGACATTATAATACAGTATATAGGATGTACTTGCCAAAGAAGGGGTGATTTGTGACTTTTTCAGAAGGTGGCACTCGATTCACAGAATATTGCCTCTCTATGGCAAATCACTTCTCCCTCTCTGAACCAGAGGAAACCATATGATTATGTTCTTTGTATTTTCACCATAATTGTTTCTTACAAACACTCATAGATGTATAATGCTTTTTTTCAGCAGGAACAAAACTACCAATATGTTAAACAGCATCATAATTTAAGAGAGTGTTTGTTAATAGAGTGTGTTTGCACTTGGTTTGACTTCTAGTGGACAATAGTAAACTAAAAAATATAAAAAAAACATTGCTATTGGAATCTGGTTTGCCATGCATTATTAAGATTAACATATACTTTGGTATGTGTGCACAAATGACAATGGGTTTTGGTTTTCCTCTTATCATCAACAATATGTCCTCAATGAGAGCTGGCTTCTGATGAACAAGGTCATCAGGTCATCAACGACAAATGTTGTTGTATCTGCGCCCGCTATGGCAACCATATTGTGTTATTACGAAGCTAACGATTGTTCTTCTTGACAGCAACTTGAGCTGTGCCAGTCTGGCTGAGAGGCAAGCAATGCGCAACTGTGACGGCCTAATTGATTCCATTGTCACCTACATCCAGTCCTGTGTGGCTGTTGACAGCGCAGATGACATGGTAGGCCCACTCGCTGACATGAATAACTTACTACTAAGTTACTACTTAATCAATCAGAGTTCTTGCCATTCATTCATTCATGCCATTCACTTATTTGAAGTTATAGGCCTATTTATTGCTCATTGTTGCTCATTATAATGCCATAATGCTTTTTCCTCATAGTCAGTGGAGAACTGCGTATGTATCCTGCACAACTTAACCTACCAGCTGGAGACAGAGGCCAAACAGCATTTTTCAAAATACAACGAACCATCTGAAACAAGGGCTAATGCGGATACCCAGAAGTCTTCTCCTATGGGCTGCTTCAGTCCCAAAAGCAAAAAGATACCAGAGGTAACATGCAACCACATTTGGGTTGTGCTATTTAAAGGTCTCATTCCATCGTATTTTCATGAATTTTGTGGTGGTCTCTTGTCTAAAATAATGTCATGAGAGTTGGTTTCGACAAAAAATATCCTGTGGTTGTCTTGTTTCAAGCTATTTTAGTTAGGTGAAAACGAGAGCAGGGATAGATTGAGAGGATTCTTATGAATATTAATGATATGCAAATGTATCGCCTCTGACTGGCTAACAACACTGTGACGCTCCCTCTAGTGGGTCTGTCTGCAGGCAGCCAAACGTTTTCTTGAGGGCGGTTTAACTGCATAGCTAATGTTCAAATTGACGTACATTTGTACGGCTTTTCCGATTCGCTCGTTTTTCCCGGCAGTTTTCTATCACAGGCGAATACAGACTACAGGGGTAGGAGAGCATTTTGAAGTTGAGCATAGAAGTACAACTTGGGCTGACCTATGGTAATGTAAAAATATCAAGTCTTAAACGGTTTATTTTGGAAGGAGACCTTTAACAGATTCTTCTGTAATATGTTTCAAATTACAAGCAATAAGCAATTATTTGTGGACTAATAAAAGAAAAAATGAATTCTCTTGATCGTTTTTACATTTCATACATAAACCCCTTAATTTACACCAGGAACCGGATCTAGCATACACTGCATTCATGAATAAACTCTCTGCTGACCCATTCTTCACAGAATACCTTTAACTATCCTCTAATGGAGGAGAGTGAGCGCTCCAGTGGACTGGGTTTACTCCACCACTCCAAGACCATCCAGACATACCTGTCTCTATTGTGCTCAAGTCAGAAAGATGCCACACTCGAGGCCTGCTGTGGAGCATTACAAAACCTCACCGCAAACAACAGCCCGGTAAGGCTTGCTCAAGGAAGTGTTGCAAAGTGGTGCAAATCTCACCACCCTTCTTTTTTCTATTCAGACTTGTGGGTTACATCCTGCCCCTGAGACAGTACAGTAGGTTAATGTGTGATGGAGGCTACCATTAAGATAATATCATAGATATGTACAGTACGTGAACTATACAATGCTCTATTTTTTAGTTAGGAATCACGGCATCTTGAAAACGTATTTTATTACTTTATTTTATTACTTTGAACCCTTGAAGTATAATTTACATGGCAGGTGGGAGCGAGTGAAGATGTGAGTGAACAATGACCACATTTAAAGCTTATCTCTAGTTTCCAATACCCTTGTAAAATATGGCTGATTTGAACTATAGCTTTCATTTTAAATGAATGGTGTCAATAGCCTTCAAACTTGTTCAATACTGAAAGCGATACATGCATGTTTTTTAGGACGCTACACATACTGGTAATTATACTTATAACTTTTGAAGTTACCTTTAACCAAATTAGGCTTTTGCCTAAAAAAATCCTTTGCTCTCTAAAATTGAAAAAATAGGTAATTTAAAACATAAATATTCTTATATTCCCTTATACTAGTCAGTACTGTAGATTGGAATGGGTCAAATGATGAAACATTGTCTTTTTCTCTAAAAGCAATGAAAATAAACAGGCATAATTTAGTCCAGACATGAAGCTTAATAGTCAACACCCATGTCTATATATCTTCTGCTCATGTGCTTGTTATGACAGACGTAGAAGTTATATGTGTTTTGAAGGTATGAAGTACATTTAATTTAGGTGTAAACTTTAATTGTAATCTTTAAAAATTTAGAGGCCCAGTTTGTGCTATTCCCAATTCCTAGCTCTATTTTGTGTAGGGAGCAGCATAGTAGGACTGTCTTAAACAGGTGATGGGTGTGCTTCAGTAAATAGTATACAATACTTTTATATTACGCACTTGCATGTTTATCACTCTCTAGAGACGGAGAGGCAGAACCTTCTCTTGTAGTCTCTCTGATGCAGATGTGAGAATAGAAATAGAAAAAGCCTAGACTACTCTCTGCTTTAGCTCATGCTAGTTGTACTCAGTTTAGAGTTTGTTACAGTGAGCAGCTCTCCAGTCAAACAGATCATCTGAGGGGATGGATCTCACAGAGTGACTGATCATACCTTAGGAAACTTCATACAGCCAAAAATTATAAGGCCGCTTCAGGCAGACCTGTCCTGTAAATGTGACCTGCATCAGTTCCGGATGACAATTAAACCAGTCATAAGAAATGAAATTGATGTATTATTTATGTTAAAGTTATGTTACAATTATGTTAAAGTTTAAATTAGGGCTGTCAAAATTAACACATTAACGCAGATTAATCTATCATCATGATTAATCTGATTAGAAATTTTTAACGCAATTAATCCATCTGCAGTGCAGAATGACTCAGAACCTCTGCAATGTCTATATTAATTCTATTCAGTTCAACAGCAACTAGGGTTAGAAAGGAATTTTCTTTTCACCAAAACACTTGAAGCTTAAAATATCACATTAACACGAAGTATACGTTTGGGCAATGCTTCTAGCACTCTGGCACCAAGTTAGTGTGTCTCAGTAATTGCCTGAAAGAGGATATAGATATATGTTTATATGTGCGTGCTTTCATGAGTGTGCTTTTTTGTTGACATCAATCTTCAGGATGTTCAATAAACATGCTGAATATCTTTTCCCACAGTCTATTTGCTAATGGAAAAATAAATGTGATTAATATAGATTAAAAATTAAGGACATTTAATCGTGATTAATTGAAATTAATCCACAGCAACCCTGTAATTAATCTGACTAAAAATTCTAATCGATTAACAACACTAGTTTAAATATTTGCTTATGGGCTCTTTCAGGTGTCTAGCCACATGAGTCAAACTATTGTACAGAAGCTGAGTGGCTTGCAGACAATCTCCCCTTTGCTCCAGTCACCTAATCCAAGCCTTCAGAAGACTGCCATGTCCCTTACTGGCAACCTTAGCAAGACCAAATCATTACACAACAGTATGGGTAAAGTCACTTCATTGTTTCCATCAGTATGTTGTCTATCAATCATCTTAGCTGTATTAAGTCTTGTTGTATTGGGCATTATTTCTGACAACTTTACATTTTATTCTTGGTTTGTGATTCTATGCGCATGTATTGATGTATAGTGTGTGTGTGTGTGTGTGTGTGTGTGTGTGTGTGTGTGTGTGCGCATGTTCAGTGCGGCATATCCTTCCACAGCTTGCCATGCTCCTGTCAGGTGAGCCCAAAGGGATGGGCAACTGTGGTGACACTATGGTGACTGCCTGCAACACTGCCCGCACCCTGCTGATGTCTGAGCCTGACGTGGGCAAGAAAGTAGTGAACAGTGCCTTGGTTGAAGCGCTCGCTCAACTGAGTGAGAATAGGTATGGCTGTGAAGAATTTATATTGTTTTCTCATGTTAAGGTTCTTGTGAAATATGGCCTCTCGGATGGTTTTAATGCTTACAGAGAGACAGACAGTAGAGAACTGTAACTCTTTACCTGTAAAGAGGGTGAAGCCCATATTCATCAAGTCAACTCAAATAGAGGAAATCAGTCTAATCTGAACTCCATCAGGGATGTGATTATTGCTAGAAAAGAATTATAAATATGCCCATGAAATTAAGTGTATGAAAATAAGAAAATCAGAGGAGTTTGGTTGGTCTGGTCTTAGATTTACAGAAATATGGATCTAAATAGGTTGTAAAGATGCCTTTCATGCCTCAACACATTGAAATTAAACAAAATGACCTTTCTTATGGATTCAGAATCAAATCAATCATAGTTTATTTGTCATATAGGGTGAAATTGTGTTAGCGAGTGGATTTTCCAATGCTTTAAATTTGTTAAATACGTTAAATTTGAGCTCACCACCTGGAGAAATTGATTACTCTTTTCTGATTGGCTAATAGAGTGTGTATTAATGTAAATTTATGAGGCAGATCAAGTGAATAAGGTGTAATCAGTATCTACACCAGTGCTTTTGTAACTATGTAACTATTTAACAATGGAATCAGCAGTTACCACACTAGCAAGAAGAGAATCCATAATATAATATGTTCATAAAGCCTTGGTTGGTTGCCTAGGCCTTTAATTTAATCACTTCTTCTAGAAGGCTGGCTTTAACCTACGCTACGAATTTTCGGTTTTAATGAACTCTTTTGCCTGTACTTGCACAGCAGAACAGAAACAGGACACTTTTTTGTCTGCTAAATACATAAATGTAATATAGTAGTTTTTCTTTCACATTGACTGTAAAAAAGTGTGGGATAGTTACATGACAAGGTGTTATGGTTTCAGTTTTCAATTTTACACCCATTTATAAATCTCACCTTGTTTAAACGAAGACTGTGCTTGTTTAAGGTTTTGTGGTACAAGGATGCCACTTTCCTCCAAGTATACCCAACGTTACGTCATCACCGAATTCGACTAGTAAAGATATTTTCTCTGAAATGAACCACTCTACAGTAGCCTGTGGTAAATTGAAGTAGGCTAGCCTACAATGAGCTCCACCTAAATAGTTGAATAACTATTGTTATTACAAAGTTATTCATTTTACAAAGAGTTTTGTGCAAGTGGAGTGTTCGTATTTAATGAGATGCTTTCGACACGTTTTATCATTTGCTGTTTGGTATGATGTTGTTATTGCTAATCTGGTAGACCAGCTACGGCATTGATATAGGCTAAACCGTGGAAGTGAAAGAGACGTAATCTTTCTGTTTAGCTACTTGGGAAGTACCCACGAAGCCGTGAGACATTTATGAATCCTGTTGTTATTAGGCACATGTGTTTATATTCTCTTATTTTAAAAGAAACAATTACCAGTCTGTGGTATCTACTTTTCACGCTACTTTGGAACTAACGTTATCCACGAAGCTGTGAGATCACTAATAAACGGCTTGGACCCAAAAGGAGTAATGACTGCATGTGTTTATTACACAACGCAAAAGGGAGATAATGCAACCGCTCAACTGACAATGTTTTCACAATGTAATTTTGATAAATTTTGGTAACTAAGTACTTCTACGTTTTGATGGTAGCCTAGCTGTAAAATCTTAGCCGAGTCCTGAGACTGTACAGTATGCTTTGCAAACGTTGACCCTGCAGAGGCTGCCAGTGTCTTCAAAATGTGTTATCAGCGTGATATTGATAACTACGTTTCGTGATTGATTGTCATAAACACCGCTATATGTAGATGTAGATGTATAGATATGTACCTATTGTCTGTGCTATATTACTGTGAACCTTCCCTTGTCACTTGTTTCAAACTCATTAGTTTCAATGGTCGTGGTGGCCAGCTTTGGTCGGTCTATACCCAACGTCACCTCATTCATTAATTCCAAATAACAGCGCTCCTGTGAGAATGTTGTGCCTTTCATGCCTTGGCAACCCTTGTCTGTTTCTGTACTGCTACACAAGAACAGGGAAAACAGCTGGTTTATAAGGAAGTGAGTTGGAAAAAAAGTCTAAGCAAACAACCATGGCTTTATGGATGTATTATATTATGCATTACGCTTGATTGCTCCATTGTAGCGTGTTGGTTGTGGTGCAGTATATTTGGTATATGTTGGACCTATTGTCCTCATTCTTCCTTGCACCGACAGCAATCAATCAGAGCTTACCCTGACCTTTTCTTTACTGAACAGTAAGTGTTTGTGGTCTCTGGTTTTGATGTTAACACACCAACATTTTCTTTGAAAGTAGGTGCAAAAATGCAAACCTTGATCACCTTTCCCTGGTAACCGTGAATATGTGAAAGCTTTATTAAGAAGATGTGTCGTTGCCTTATTTTCACACTGTATTTGTCTCATAACACATCAATAAAGTATAGTGAGTGTTGTACTAAACAATACTGAGGCAAAAATACTGAAATGCTGACTGTACATACATTGAACAATGGCATGTTGTTTTCCTATTTTCCCTAAACAGCAAGTTCCCAAAGGCTAACAAAGCTGCAGCCATTTTCCTACACAGCTTATGGGATGAGAAGGAAATCCAAAGTCTCTTGAAAAAAGTTAGTACAAAATTAGCTCTCAATCAAGGCTTTAGAGTTAATAGCCTGCTCTGCTTTGCTAAACCACAGTAGACACATACTACAGTGTGTACACAAAGTATATTTTGTCTATTATGTTTTGTTTAGTTGCCAGTCAGGCAAATTCTCTTTAGGTCCTTTCTCACAGCACATACAATTCTGTAGCTAGACAGGGAAGATGTGAGGCAAAGGACAGGCGTGGTGAACAGACATGTCTATGTCTGTCAGTGGAGACAGTTTCTTCTTTTTTTTTCTTGAGAATTATCTGCTCCTAATTCTTAAAGTGATACAAAGACACGTAGACACACGTACAGACACACTAGTACAGCCACACCCTCCCTTCTCATTACTCTCTCTCACTCCACACCTTTCACTTGATCCAGTGTATGAGGACATTGTGCCATGCACTGGGACACCAGACAGTACAGTAAAACATGCACGCACACACACACACACACACACACATGCCTGCATAATCTATCACAGTGTGACATCACAGACACACACAAACACAGACACACACACACACACGTATGGGTAAAATACTTTGATTTTCCTCCATGCTACACCCTCCATGGAAGCAATGAAACAGACTCAGAGAGGAATCCAGGAGGGCAAGTTCTCTATTATGTTAGAGTGACAGCAGAGAGAATGAAGTGAACCAAGAAGTGAACTGATTTTTTTCAGTGTGTCTTCGCACCCTGGATACAAATGATACAAGCCTTTTTACACTTATGAAAACAAACCCATGTATACGCAAATAGCATACAATATAAGTAAGGCTTCCATAGACAATGTGTTGGCAAGTCAGATAAATAAATAGCACTCAAATACATTTAACTTCACCAAACTGAATTCGAGACATTTCTTATACAGCTGCAGATTTTTAGCCAATACCTCTGCTGAAAAATAGATGGGGCAGTGATTTTTCACCATAACATTAACCAAAAGCAATGATTTCAAAACAGTTTAATGTGTAGTTTAAACTGTATTAGGTTTCTTTAACTTAAACAATATTGCTTTAGTATAGTATGGACTGAATGACAGATTAGTTTTCTAAAACCTTTTAAACGTCAGACGTGCCTGACGTGTTGAAAGATTTACTGTTGATAAACTGAAAGGAAGGAGTTCCAGTATATGTATAAGGACATGGCATGAAGATTACCATCCAGTTTCACCCAATCCATTGCTTACAGTCTTAGTGTAATGTTAGTCATTTTTATTTTAATGGCAGTTTCAAAGAGTATGCCCAATGATATTGCAGCTTTTACATTAGTGTGTTCCTAGGGTGCATTTATTTTTTTTGTGATTCCCAATTGCATCTACTAATATATATATATTTTCTATTCAACAGCAAGGGATGAACAAGAACACATTTGTGAATGAAGTAACAACATCAGCCTACAGGTCAGCTCAAGTTATCGAATGATGACAGACAAGGAAATCCCACAAGACATCTACCAACGGTAGGTAATGTTGCAGTTTATCAATCAGAAAAGGGACACTGCTACACTGCTACTAGTGTCGTTTTTTCCCCTCACACTTTTTAAATTCCATAATAGAAATGTCAAAATCTATTAAGAAACTATCAGCATTCTGACAAGAATTACCAAGATGTACCATGGTCAAAAGGTTATTTTTATTTATTTATTTTTCCATAAGATGACCAGATATCTTGATGGAAATCAGTGACATTTCCATTAATGTTTCCTGGGAGCCGGGGGGATTCTTTTTTCTATAGTCAGTATCATCAAAATAATTTAACAATTTGGACAGCCCACCAAAATTGGGGGCTGTACCTGGAAATTGAGGTTGTCTATTGACCCTAATTTTACATAAGGTTGCTTGTGCTGTTTTGTTAAGGAATCCATGTCCCACCTTTAAATGTACAATTAAATTATTATTATTATTATTAATTATTTCATTGATTTGGTGGTAAGTGTTTTCTCTCATTTTTTCCTGTAAACTGTATGTCATACAAGTCTATATAGTTTCGCTTAAGCTGATAGCACAACTGTGTGCACAATTATTGTAAGGAAAAAAAAACAATAACAAGGGACCGGCTGAACTTAAGTAACCCATGGCCTCCTCTTTGCAGGTGAAAACCCTAAGAAAGGAATCCATACACTATTTTGGGATGACATAATTATAAAACCTTTTTTTTTAGCACAGTGCCTGCCAGTGCCACAGTGCCAGTCTGTTATCTGTTATAACCCAGCCCCAGGCATTTTGATGTTTCTTTTTCTGTAGGTGCCAAAAACATAGTTACTAACAAGTTTGCAACTTAGTTGGTTGGCAATGACAATTGTAGTGCAACTTAGTGATAATGTGTTTGGGAAACACTGGCTTAGGGATAGTATTAGCTATGTTAGCATGCTATCTTCCAATAGTGGCATTCTATCCATTTTCTAAAATGTAAATAATGTCCATCTCTTTATTTTCTTGTTAGGCTTTGATATTACAGCCTTATCAGGATTAAATATTAAATGTTTATTGATTGTATTGTTTTCTTGTAGCCACCATAGTGATCTTGATGTTAAGTATTGTTAAGTCCACATAAAAATGTTTTAAGTTTAAATAAAAATAAAGTATTCCTGAACATCTAAATTATACATTTATTATGGATTATAATGGCAACATAAAACCTTATCCAGCAGTTTTGTCATAATTGCACTCATAAATTAATGTTCTTTTTGTGTATTAGATATCACACGGCATACCCATTCCTCTATGGTATTACTAAAGTAACAATCAAAAAGTTACATTATGATTAGAGTTATATATTTTGTCAATCATCATGAAACAGTATCATTATTTACTGTATGGAAAGTGGTTTAAAAATGTCCATGGTTTTTTCACGTTTTCACCTTATTCTGGGTTGTGGTGCTTGCACAGAAGCAGCAAAATGTTTTTCACAAAAGGCAGTTATTATTAAAGCAATTATTGTAATCATAACTTTCTTTTACCTTTTTTGTTTCAGATAAACCCTAATACACACAACATCATAGTATGGCAACGTAACTGGACTGTACTATTAATGTCTGAGGTTGACTGCAAACAGTTTTGTATTGCACAGTATTGTAGTTATACAGTAGAGTCTAATTAAGACTAACTCTTATAAACCCAGTATTCATAGGGAAATTTAAACACATTCATCAATGGTTATAATGCATTCATAAAGTCTTATAACTGCTTTCATTAGTGTCCAGTTTATACCTTCTCATGGCAGATGGAAGCCTGTACAAATAGAAATCTCACAAGATTTATATTAATTCTCTATTTGTATGCCCGATTCCTCATTCCAACTAATGCGCTGAATGCATCTTTAAAGTAACAGCTCATTATTACTAATCATTATTACTCATTAATACTAATGAAAATCAATAAGGCACCATTACTTACAGTCACTCAAGTAGAAAATTCTGTTATGTCATTATGTTGTGATCTGATATTGCTTTATTAACATTTAATTAATTCATGAGTATGATTGATACAAGTTTTTTTGTAAAATGTTATACTGCAGCCCATGAAATCTGTCTGAGGAGTAGGTAGCAATGATATGACGTTAAGTAATGAATACTGATGTCATTAATTAGTTGTTAGTTATAGCCTATATCATTTTGAATGCATTAAAGACAAATTATAAATCCATCTGAGTTCAGAGATTTAACTCTTGTATTTGATATGCAAAAAGGTGGATAGAGAGCTAAGATAACACATCACCTAGCTTTGCTGTGATCCTATTTTCAATTAAAAATTGGTCTTGATCCTGTTGTTCCGGAAAAGAAGTTGTTGTCAGTCCTGAAAATCTGGGGGATTTTGGAAAGCACTGGCAATGAGGGTGTGGAAAGATGAATCTTCCAGAGCAAATTCAAGTTCTTTTTTGTTTTTTACAGATTTGTCTTTGGTGTTCATCATGTAGCACACCTTCAGAGTTTAATCTTAGAGTTCATCACTTTCACTTCACATAGGTAGACCATTTAGGCTGTCTGCAGAGCAAGCAACCTCCGAACACAAAGTGCCATCTGCTACTACACTGCATTGTGTTCAGAAAAAATGAACGACAGTTACTAAAAATAATATTTATGAAATGCGCACTTGGCAAAAGATTCTGTATTCCAAAGCTAAAGGCTTTTGTCTACTATCAGAACTCATGAAAGAAAATAACATGCCTATTTTAAAAACATATTGAAAATAGGATTGCTTACATTTAAATTGACAAGCTATAGAATGTGTATTATCAGGTAAATGTGTAAATGTAAGTGTTTTCTTCAGGCAGCATGGGTGCTTGCTATAACAGCATGGTGTCAACCCGTCTGGGCATGTTGTCCTCTCTTTACCGGTCAGAACGCTCAATCGGTGCCCCTTAGGCACTTTTTCATGTCAGCACACACTTTCCGGATTTCTCACAGCACTTAACTAGCCATGACTGGTTTCACACTAGATCATTTACAGATTAGGAAAACACCAAATAGTCTGCCGTTTTTTGTTCCTTCAACCCTCTGCTGAGAAAGGGTAATACAGTAATTAAGAGTCTATGCATGTGTATACAACAAATGTTTGAGCAGACAGGAGACAGGCAAGATACAGATAGATTTGAGTCTCTGTAAAATAAGTGCTGGATTGCTACATTTATACATTTTGCAATCTTTCGATTTTATTTTTCTTAACTGAGTTCATCATACATCTTCATTTCATTAACATGGAACACATCATTGAACTGCAAACTAGGACTACAGGGGATGTTAGAGAGGTTTCAAACATGAAAGGTGAGACAAGGGTGTTTTTGGAACTTATGACCTCCAGCAAAGGTTGTCTACTTCCTCAGGCCCCTCTTGGTTCGTTTCGACCTAAACAGAAAGGAAGAGATAGTGAGAGAAAGAAAAAGAAAGAATTGTGCTATTATATGAAGATATTCTTATAAACACAACAAAGATATAACCAGGAGCCAAGGTCTAACACCTGATGTTCCTGTTTCATGTTACAAAAGTTTACAAAGAATTCTGTTGATTACACAACTCACACATGCATAAAGCAATATTAAGATACTGTACATATGATGTGCAATACTGGAAAACATCTAAACACCCCAGATATATATATCTAATTTATCTTTTTCTACCCTTACATCTCTTTTATATTGTGATGTGGTTTAGGTCAGGAGCATAGCGTACGGCGGCGCACTGGGGCCCTCTCCTGTTTGAGGGGCCCCTACCCAAAATGCTAATAGTCCTCCCTTTAAACCCACAATCAACTACACGCACCCAGCTCCTACAATAAGGTTAAATAGTGAACAGAGTGCGATTTATGTGCCTCACTATCTCCTACACCATGGTCATGGTGACACTCATTTCTCCAATTCTTGTAATTTCTCCTACTTTTCTTATCAATTTGATTTTACTAATGATATTTAGATGTTAGAATCAAAATAAATTAATAACAACTAATTATTGGTTATTTTATTGTCCACTTACAAGATGTTGTAAGTAACATGTCCTGCTGGGAATATGTCTGTCCAATCATAAAATTTCTACGTAATTTCTGATCTTCTACACGTTAGTAAATGTAAACCGGTAACTGCCTACTACTCTTACTAAAGTTGAGTAAAGTCAGCAGAAGTGTACAAGAAGTGGCGCTCAAAAACATAAGCAGAAGAAAGAATTGGATGTAAGGAATTCGAAATGAGCAAAATTAGACGTATTTTTAAAGCCGTCGTCAAGTTCAGATTCAGAGATTGATTGACAGTGCTAACTTGATCACACCACCACCACACCACCATGCTATCACCACAGTAGTGAATGAGTTTGCTGAGCAGAAAGCACGCAAAGTTCACTTCTGATGGGTGAGTGTAAGGTTTTTTTTTTTGCTTATTGTGGTTAAATGGCCACTGTGCCATCATGTGTCTGTTTGCTCTTTGATGAGGCCATTGTTGTGCTGCCTGCAAAGGAACGTGGTGTTTTCAGTTAAATGTTTTTTATGCGTTCTGTTTTTGATCGTAGGCTGTGTGTAGGTTATGCAAATAACGTTAGTCGCTGTCCATCGTAATAATGATCGTGTGTGCGTTCTTCTTTCCCTCTGTGGTCGGGCGGTGTGTGTGTTGAGATGCTGGTTGTCACTGTGCATGGTTATAATAGGGATTGTGTGTCCTTTTTTGTTTTTGGGCCTTGGACTGTAGAGGTAGGCCCTATGGGCACAGGGATGGGCCGAGATAGCGTGGGTTGGTGGGGGCCCAGTGCCAGGCTTGCACCAGGGCCTTGCGGGGCCCTACCACTGGTTTAGGGGTTGCCCAAACATTAATTCAACATGGAAGTATCAATGTATTAAACTTCATGATGTTGCTGATAATATTACCAGTATGTTAAATCCACTGTCCACAATTAAGACAATTACTCTCTACTGTATCATATAGGCCTACTGTCATTTCTTGGCTATTAAAGCATGGTTAATACATTGATTTTACAAAATATCTTCACCACTGAGGGTAATAGACCAGAGAGCTATTACATCTAGTGTGATATTCCCACGATTTCTGATGGACCAAGTCACTATTGTAAATAATAGTGTAGAGACTCATCCCTTGATTCATCCTGTGATACCTTTTGTCACTCTGTATATTACCTACTCGTTCCCCACTCCTTATGGGCTGTAATCTAAAGCTTTACCATTTTTTTTAATTACTTAGAAAACATATATGGTGTTGATAATATTTAGGACATTAAAAGACACAGTGTTTACTAACATAATTAAAAAAAAATAATGTTCTGAAATGAAATGTCTTACAGACGCAACTGCTACTTTTTGTTCTCTATAGATGTCAGATCTCATTATTCTTAAATGATGGTATATTTGCCCAGCTCATAGAACACCTGTCTATGTCCCTTGAGTGACAGTAATAAGAGATAAGCATAGCTGACTGATCCCTTGTTGGTATTGTGGAGATTAACTTCGGCAACTGGGGTTTAACGTATAAAGATAAGTGCACTCAACCTGCTTGTTCACTATCCAGGAAATAAGAGTATTTTTTATTGCCTCCTGAGAGATGGAAGTCTAATTGGTCTATTTGACAAGCCTCAGAAGAGCGTCTGGCTAAACCTCTGGGCTCTTATGGTGTACACCTCCTAGTCCCACATAAATACTCACGTTTTCTGGTGGTCACTCACTCTGTTCCTCAACACGTTAATCTAAGGGCAGAAAAATACATTCAAGCAATTTGTGTAGGGTTCTTTGTGAGAAGCATGGAATCCATGATCCATGATGATCAAGCTTGGTCATTTAGATTCATAAGATCATACAGTAGTGTGACACTTACTTCATACTTCTGCTTTGTGAACTCATATTGCAACTCAAATTTCTGAGCTTCTAACTCATACATCCAATTCCACAACTCTTGAGCCTTTTCCCTGTAGGGTAAATCACAATACACAGAGAAGTTGGCTTACATAGGAGCAGAAAAGGGGAAACAAAAGGAAGCCAATGTATTTGAGGAAGGGGAGGGGGTTGGAACTGTATATGTTGCTTTATAAGTTATATTTAACCTTAGGCTGTTCTCATTCAGACTATCAACATTTAGTGGTTTGCGACGGTCACTGAGGATCTTCTTCTTCTTTTCCCGTTCAGTCTGCTTCTTTCCACCTCGTCTATCTGTCTGTGGGAGGACATGTAGGTTTCAAGATACTACAATGTGGGCAATTTATGTAGAGTTCCATATGTTGAAATGGAGAACATGGATGCTCACTTTTGGTAAACAAGTTAAACAATGACAGAAACATAAACAACTCCACTCAATCGACAGGTTGCTTTAGGGGCACTGAATGAGCTAAAATATAAACCGTCTTCCTCCTGCAGCATATGTAAGTACTTACTCTCTGCATGTAACCGCCAAAATGTAAGCTGGTGAGAGTCTTTTTCTTCTTGGCATCTTCCTCCGCTCTCTTCTTTGCCTCCTCTTCCTCCTTTCGTGCCCGCTCCTCCTGTTTACAACAATAAAAAAAAATCAGATAAATAAATAGACAGAATGCTTGAATTGACCAGGTCAGTTTCAGCAGGTGTAATGAATGCTTCCTTTTGGTCAAATTGATGCCTGTGGTATGACCATGGGCCAGGGAGGATGTGCCTAGTAGTAATTCTAGACTACATGCAATCAAGTATTATTATTCAGCAATGTGTTGGCCAGATGCCCTTGTGCACAGGCTTGGATGCCAGCGAGTGACTCACCTCGACGCGTTTTTGCCGTTCTTTCTCACGCTCGTTGCGGATTCGCTGCTGTTCTGCACGCTCGGATCTGCGTTTTTCCTTCAATTCAGAGATTAAAAAAAAATCAATGGGCAAATCTTACAAGAACTTGCCTGGAGACGAAAGGTTTTGAGTGACACTTCAGAAGACCTGTCATAATGTCAAACAATCATGATTGTAAGACATGTCATAATGTCAAACAATCATTTAAATGAGGTGCTGCAATTTATTGCTGTTGTCAACATTAGAGCAGTCTGCCACTTTGCTGTTGTGAGATGCTTCCACTACTAACTAAAGAACCTGTGGGCTTAGGTCAAGCATTTTAACACCCACTGTATAAACACCCCCATCTGTTGCTGCATTATATTTCACGTACATCCCTTCAACACAAAGTTATGAGTTGGTGTTGATGGAAGAGACTCGAATATCACAAGGACTTCAAAGCAATGCAATTATGTTTGTCTCTTCTTGTTTAACTATATTTGATTATTTAGTAGTTGTGATGTGTTCATTTATGGTTGACATGCTGAATTCTCCAAACATGTTTTACATTCACTACAGTGCATACAATTATTCACTTAAGATATTATTAAAAACAGAACATGTTCTTAGAACTACATGGGGTAACGCTAGAAAAGCTATAGTGCAAATATACTTAATGTTATGTATGAATATCACTGCTTTCTGGCCTAGGTGCATAGTGACAGTTTGAGATGGGGACGTACGATTCTGTCCTTGAGACTGATGAGCTCCTCCTCTTCTTTCTTGCGGTTCTCAAAGTGGGCCTCAATCAGTGACTGCAGCTCATTCAGGTCCTTCTCCATGCGCTTACGGTGGATATCCTTTACCCAACAATGCACATCTCTTTAATGTAACTCATCCATCTTTCTTCACTCACTCACAGTGTGACATGGCAAGTACACATTAATATGTTTATACACCGCAAGACATCCAAGTCTCAAGTAGCCATGACAGCTCTTCGTGCCTTTTCTACATGTTGCTATACTGTGGTATTGGGTAGATGTGAATTCGTCTGTACAGTATCTGTACTTACATCAAAGTCAACTTTTTCTCCATCTGGAATCTTGGGTGGTACCAGGTTAGGCATTATAAATGGCCTAAGAGGGAACACGCCAGAACATCACATACACATACTTTCAGTCAGTAGACAGGAGTTTTATTGGATTTTTTTATTGGTTTGAACTTACTTGAATTTGGGTTTTGCTTCTTCTGTTTGTTGTGAGGAGAAGTGGATTCAGGGGAAATTAGAGGAAAGACAAAAAGGATGATTGATGACGTGTAATGAAAAAAAATTATTTACTGTAAAAAAAAAAAAAAACTAATTTACAACCACTTTGACACCTATTCTAAAACATGGCACAACCTTGCCAAATAATAATTTGGTTACATGGCCTCAAACCTGACTTAATCAAACATGTTATGTAAATATAATGATACTTTAATAAAGCAAACCTTTTTCTGGGCTCGTTTTGATTAATTTCCCCAAGGCAGTAACTATTCTTTGGGAGCAATTATTGGCCTTGCGTAATGGAAAATGCAGAGTCAGCATAATTACCTCCTATTATTATGCTTTGAGAGGTAAAATAAGCTTTCACACTGTGGTGACATTCACTTGAAACTGGCAAAAACAAAACTCTCCTAATACCAAGTGCAATCATGATCATCAATCATCAATGAAAAAAAAGGTGGCCATGGCCTATTCACCATGATCTCAAATAGAGAAGGACCGAGTTGACCTCCAATCCCTGAATGAACATTGCTCTTTAATGGCCACATCCAAGGCACCTACTGTAGTCTTACTGCTCCCTGAGCGTTGTGTGCCCTGTGCTCTAGGATAGTGTGTTTGTTCTGTTACACTAACACAGGCGTGGTGGAGCAACGGCTACGTTGCTTGGCTATAAATATTGTTTAATTAATTAATTTGACTCAATTAATGAATTGAGTCATCCAAGTTTGACTCATGTATCCCACCTTGTGAGTTGTTGTCACTTTGGATAAAAGCGTCAACTTGAACTTGAACTTTAATTAATTAATTAATTAATTAATTAATTCTGAGATGGGATAAATGAAATAACAGAATTTCTACAATTGACATTTGTTCCTGTTTTTAATGCATGATTTGAGTGTTACTATATTATTCTATATTATACTATACTATATTATCCTTACCATCACTAGGGTCTAGTTGGTCCAGCATGGATAAAACTACACTAGGGCCTCTGTGCAAGTATATCAGTGTTCTTGTCTTATAGACTACTGCCTCTACAGTACATGTACCCTCCCAGCTCTTTCCACCTATGCTTCTCTGGCCCAATCTCAGATCAAAGCCTTTACCTCCTCCATCCTCTGGCTCCTCATCTGCCTCTGCAATGAAGAGAGAGTGTTAGTTGGGTAAAAGTTGAGGCCATGGATGACAGTACTGATAGGTACATAGAGGACATGTGGAGGTGGGTGGAGGAGGGGGAAGGATGGTGTGTGGGTGGGTGAGTGGGTGGGGAAGCTGAAATAGCATTCTGATAAGACGAGTGGAGAAGGGTGTAGGGGTAGAGAAGGGGTGGTGGAATTGTGATAAGACTGTGGTTGGAGCCAGTCTCCAACAACACGTGCCAGCCAAATATGGAGAGGAATCCAATCCGTGCTAAGAAAACGGCATGCACTAGTGCTTCTCCAAAGGCTGTGGCACAATTGGAGATTTCTAAAGCCGTGACCCAGTGAAGAATAGTGCATTTCAATTATGAATCAGGACAGCCTCAAACATATGTGTTTTGTACACATACACAGTATTCACAAAATAAACACAGTAAGCTTTCAAAACCGCAAGTAAACTGCCAGTCATTCACTTTTTTATGACATGTAGAATGTGTTTTTTAGGTTCAGATGTGTTAACAGATCAAAATGATAGCTCTATTTATCAAAATTAGCAGGCATCTTATGATGTTCATTTTGATAATGTCATCTATAGATTATAGATAATGATGATGAAAATGGAGATGATGATGATGGTAGAGAAGGTAAGGGCTCTTCGGTAACACTTTATTTGAAGGGGTCGACATGGGGGTAACGTGAGTCTATTACTAACATGAAGTGATGTATCATACATGTTAATGACACTTCATTCATGGTTAGGACTGTTGTCATTAAAAATCATTTTGGTTTTGAAATGTCTGCATCTAATGGTCTGCACATAGTCTGAATATGGTTTAATTCATGGTAATGAAATGTGTCATGCCATGTCAACTTGTCTCACCCTCATGTAGACCCCTTCAAATACTGTTACAGTCTCTTTTACTGTAAAAAGAACTTTTGAGGCACTCTTGATAGCCTCTGTCTTCAGCAAATAATTATGTAATAATCTCATATACCTTTTTGGTCAGATTTGTGTGATTGGGCTTGTGTGTGTATGTGACTGTGTGTGTGTGTGTGTGTGTGTGTGTGTGTATGTGTGTGAGACAAGTACCAGGCTCCTGAGAAGCTTCATCTCCTTCCTCCCTGGCCTCCTCCTCTTCAGCGGCTTCCTCTACCTCCTCCTCCTCTGTATGGGAAAAAAAAAACAATTATCTGCAATTCGTTATCCCAGCTGAGACAGGCGAGTTCCAAGCCTTCTTTTGACATACATTGACATGGTCCTCCACACAACAGTCCTCCACCCTTTACACCAGTAATACATGAATTACTGCTGTGACCATTTTAATTGGAATAGTTTAATTGACATTGTTTCTAGTACTACTAAAGAGAGGGTGGGGATAGTGACATGCTGTTGATGGTGTCTGCCTCATGGCTGTTTATGGACACAGAGACTTGAGTAGCAGCCACTTAGAGATATCCCAATAGGGCTGTGTGTGAATAGCAGCTGTGTTGATAAGAGGTGTCAGAGATTTTCTTCGAAGACAAATCCAATTCCATGTCCTTGTATAGCTGTTTAACACAGTACAGGATGTAAATGTGTGTGTACACTTGCCCTTGCCTGTGTCCTTAGATCTTGTGTAGTTTCTGTGTTACATGCACTGTGTGTGTGTCGTGTTTGTGTGTGTGTGTTTCTGTCATTCCTAGTCTGTATGCTTTAAACCCACACCTCACATACTATTATGAACACAACGGGTCATCTGTGTTTCCTGATTGTCTGTGCAAAGTCCACCGCATTGCATTTGATGGGTGATAATGGCAGATAAGCAAAGCGCAAAAGCCAGAGAGTGAGAGCAAAGGCACTACCTTCCACCTCCTCTGCCACCTCCTCTCCCTCCTCTGCCACCTCCTGCACCTCCTCTGTGCGAAGCAAGAGCACACTGATAGTCAGCAGAGCATCTCTCAGCTTTGAACACAAACACAGCCACACCTGCATACCCCAGTTAAACTCTGGCATTAGTCTCACATAGCATGTCATGGCGATATGATTACTGTTAAGTTCCACTGATCTGAACGCTCTTGGACTATAGTTACATGAATAACAAACTCTTTGAAACACCTTGTTTTTACACGTTGAAAAAAAAACTCTGATACCACATCACAGCAAACTCAGTAACATACATTTGGTTATAAAAAAAAGTTTTAGCCATGAATATAACTAAATGTCCAGTTGAACAAAGAGACATTTTTGGCAAGAGGGAATGCAATGGTCTGTGTGATTTTTGAATAATAAACTCATTCAGAAATCCATACAGCAAGCGTCAAGGAGCCACCAAGCCACATAACTGATGTATACGTGCTAGGTATAAAATGTCTCATTGCATCTCTTTTTGCCAAGGGCTGAGAAAGGAATGCATAGGATAAGAGAGTTAAACTATACCTTCATTCACTTCCTCCTCTGTTCAGTGTTCATGTGCACAGGAAACACATGGGAACATTTTGATTATACATCAGCAGACACTTTTGTTAGATGCAAACAATGTTTAAATCCTGTCCACACACAATAGCATTAGTGTTAATCTCAATCTAGGCATGTCTTTGTTCAAAAGTGCAACACAAATCATGCATCTCAACACATGTAAGACCATAATCTCCTTTTCTTAACAAGCGATGCATATAGGGCAGCCTCCCAGTATAGATTCCCATGGCACCAGGTGTGTACACCTTATACAAGTGTAATCAAAACTGGACCCTCATTCATTTATCACTTGCCAAATTGTAATGTACAAAATGGTACTCTCAATCTGCAGCCAGTTCACATGACATGTTGACGTACATGTGGTATGAAACAGATATAAATAAAGCAAGACTTACCTGCCAGCTCTCTGTTCAGAATAAAAGGAATACAGGAAAAAAAATACATTTGTTACATTCATATACTAACGGTCGATAATATTGCCATGTTAGCACATTATTTTTTAACTGTGTGCACTGGGGCTGAACATACTAAACCACACTTACTCATATTCCTCAACTTCTTCGTTGTCTGACATCTCTTCTTTTTTCTCTGAACTCAAAGCAGGAACAGTTGTTCAGATTTGAAAGATCTACTTATAAGACCCTATAGTTGTAGGTAAAATGTGACATTTGTTACTGGGTTAGTAGTACTTTCTTTAAAATCTCAGAATGAAGCCCAACTAAACAGCACCTAAGTTTGCACTTTTATGCTTGTCTAGAGAAAACAGAGATATTTAGATCAAATTGAATGTACTGACCTGGTAAATAGGGAAGCGACAGAGATGCAGAGAGAGGCAGATGCTATGTAAGGGAGTGGGACCCTTTAGTGAACTAAGGGTACAGAGGGGGACTGGATGAAGGGTATTTATCTGACAGCCCCCACCCCCCTCCCACACACAACCTAAACACTGTCACCACAGCCATCACACACGTGCACCCAAACACACACACAAATTTATTTTTAACTCTAAAGATAGCTGTAACCCACACCCTCTCCAATCCCAAAAAAGGCATGTTTCAGTGGTCAAATCTACAGCAATTTATCTAAATCACAGATAATCTTATTATCAGACTTATTTATAATCTAAGTTTAAAAACATTGGCTCACCTGAAGAAAATGCAGTTATACTAACTCAGACCTTTTGATGCTGAGTTTAAGTATTCATACACTTTTTTTCCAAAATGTTTCAAAAACATATATTAAACTCATTTTTTAAATTGTTGAAAATAAAGACTTTATTTTGTATACCTTTATTTACCATTAACACATTGAAACATCATATATTTTCAAACTCTTCCCAGATTATCATCAAATAAGTAAACAAACAATATTATGCACACCCATAAACAATATCAGTTTATGTACTTCAGCAGGATCTGGTGCTTCATATTAATGGTTGAAAACCATTGTCCGTTAAATTCATTTTTAAAGTTCTTGTGAAAACAATATTGGGCATTTGAAAGAAAGTCTGACATCAGATAGTGTTATTTAGTTTCAGTTTTTTACAAACATTTTACCTGAAAAAAAAAAAAAAAATAACAACAACAGAAAGTGCACAAAGAATGAGTTTTTCTGCTTTAGCATAGTAATTAGGCTATCTTTTCTCCAAATGCTGTAGATACTACAACTAAAACCTCAAACCATTTTAACAGTATATTTTGTAGATGATTTTATTTCTAATTAATGATAATGTTGTGTTGTTAAGGTATGTGTGTATGTACGTATGTATGAACTTACTTTACATAAAATATCTAAATGCATTATTTCAATGTGTGGGCAAGGTTAAAACTCCTCACATAAATGTACAATCAGTAATGCAGGTCCTTTTGAAAGGCTGTCTTCAAGGTCCAGGAAACCTATGAAAGAAATACCCAAAGTATTTTACTTCCAGGTAACACCACCCTAAGTGTTCACTGATTACCCTGCGTGAACCTGTGTGGCCACATTAAAGCATCTACAGTAGTAATGTAGAGCTCCAGGTGACAGCAGTAGTTACACTGCCATTGTTTTTGTGGTAGTAACCATAGAATAATATTCTGTAATCTAAGATATAATATTAACATTTTACCATCAAACCATAATTAAGAAATAATAAGAAAAGTAACATGTAAAAATGAAAAGCTAAAATAACAATACAATAGATTTTTCAATGCATAAATAGACTTTGAATTTGGTACTTGCTTTCTTAGTTGCTTTCTCAGTGTGAACTCTTGCTATGCAGTTTAGGAGACAAAGGGCTTTCATCTGTGCCTCTCTCAAAGAGAATCTTCTTACTTAAGATGTCCACTGCCCTCAGGTCCTAGAGATAGAAGTATGATATCTATAAAGCACTCTAGAAATGTCTAAGACAACAGACCTGAATGCCAATGTGTACTTCTAAAATCAAAATGTAAATAAAATGCAGTTGAATCATTCAACAAAGATAAGTTAATCGAGTCCTGTTTGAAAGACTAAAATACTAGAAAATACAAGGTGAACAGTTCTTTCATTTCCCGCAATGAACACATCCCGGATGTTGACAATCTATGCAAAGTTTGGTCACTCTTGCCTCTGAACTTTTAGAGGACTTTCCTTGGAGAAGAGGGAAACGCTGCCATCTAGTGAGTCTATTTATATCACTACAATAATGATGACCTTTTACTGAAGCATACAGTCAGTATAAGGGTTACTCCAGGCATAATTTATAGACAAAGCCTTAAACATTATATGGAGAACCTAAATGCCATACTGTCTGAATCCATCTTCATTTTATGATGCAATAATAATGTAATCATACAGAAAGAAATTGATTAATAAATTGATAGGTACTGCAGAGGCTGAAGTAGTACTAGGCTTTGATTGCTTCTGCAGCCAGCGATTGATCCGATCAGATATTCCTGATGAAAAGCTGCGGAAATCCTGAGGAAAACACACACACATTTGATTACACAGGAAGCAGAAACAAGCACACAAAAAAACTCTAGATCATGTGCTTGTAAAATGTAAATCAAACTATTATGTCAAGTTAAAATACATAGTTTAGTTGATACTGTTTGGTAAATAACTATATGCTGCCATACCTGTTTGCTTATTCCAGACTCTTTCTCTCCCTTTGACGGTTCACTCTCAAACATGTTCTTCTTTCTTAAGACTTCGTCCATTAGAAACAGGCTCCTGTCTGTCTGATATGGGGATTTTGTTTGTTGTTTCTATAAAGGGGGATAGATAAAAAAAACATATAATTATAAATAGAAACAATTTCAGAACACACAGCATGAAACACAGAGAATGTTAATGAAAGGGTTAACACACCTGTGCAGCCTGGGCAAGTTTCTCCATTTTTTCCTGGATGGAGCGAGCTGATATTCTCTGTTTAGAGCTAAAGAATTATTAACAAGATTTTATTACTTCATACATTGCATAACCTGCTCAGTACTGTATAAAACAAATTTAAAAGAATCAAACATGATTTAATAACAATCTATGAGCCTCTAACAATAGCCTTATCATAATAATATAATAAACACCAGCTTTTACAATTGCTGCATTCTGAACCAAATTGATTTATTATTATACGCCATGTAATGCATACATTATGTTGTTTTTACTAAAAAGAGAAACTTACTTTCTCTGAAATTGTGACTGCTGCTGCTCATATTCATCGGGATTCTTTAATGAGAAGAAAAATACCTTAATGTACAGAACTGAGCTAGAAATAACATGCAGCATTTTGCCTCATATTTCAAGATTTCAAGAGAGAGTTCTACCTTGCTAGACTCAGTTTTGCTCGAGACCCGAACACTCGCACTGTAAATAAGCAAAGGAGATTCAGCAAGACAAGACAAGGCTACTCCATGTTTATGCAATAACAAAATAAGCATGATTTCAAGATATTAAGCGAGGATGTCACACATATCCAGTATTGCTCAAAGCATAGCAAGACATTAACAAAGTCAACACAGCCAGTGCATGAAATGTGAAAGCACATATGATGTTACCTCCGTTGCAACGGCATGTTCTGCTCTTCTTTCTTCTTCAGCATCTGACGCGAAACAAAAAGCAAACTGAGATGAACATCCCAAAGGGAAATAAACCCATGTCATGTTGCACTGCGTACTTACATAGGCAAATATCAACCACAAGCTTGTAATGTCTGAGGCAATGCCTTATACAGCTAAACAGGATATTGATGTTTCAGGCACCAAACACAGATTAGTTAAATTAAGTTTCTTGTCCACATATTGACTTAGGCAAATTGTTGATAATGTTCTAAGGATAGAGGCCCTGTAGTTTAAATAACATTACAGACATTATCAGTCTTTGGCCACTGCTATTTCACAATGACACTTCAAAAAACACAAATAATCCAACTTCATCACATTGTTGGTTTGACTCTAAAAACTTTTTTATATCTCTTATGTAACTGAAGTCATAGCAATAAGATGGCTTGACAAGGTTATGTCAGTACACTCTAGTGGTATACTTTTAGAGTAATGTGATTATTAAAATAATTAATCTCTCTCTATATAAAAAAGGCTCTGTCTAAGACAAAAGTCTTGTAGACCAGGAAATTATTTTGCTGGAAACAGCAGATATCTCAATATTCATGTTGTAAATCGGTGTGACAAAGCCTGAAACAAATATTTTAATGTGGAAGACTTAAGATAATGTTGTGTTAGAGCAACAGTACCCTACCCTGAAGGAGGTGGTTCTGGAACTTTGTCTTGTAAAGGCAGGTCTAGGTGCTGGCTCAAAACTGGTGGTTGTGCCATTCTGCCAAGGAACAAAGAGAAATTCCTTTGTTGTTATTCACTTGCAGTTAGCACAAGTCAAAAGTAGATTCTCACTGCAAACTGCGGGAAGGAAAGTTCATCGTTTGCAATGTGAACTGCAACAATCACCTCCAGGGTGTGCTATGTTCGATTTGAGCAACAGTAGAAAAAAGGTGAGGTAAGCAAATAACTTGAATGGAGTAACAGACTGAAATAAACACGTTGTATGCAAACAGCACAGTATAGAGCACAGTAAAAGTACATTTACTGATGGTTACATATTTGAATGGATACCAGCTTAGAGTAATTAACTAACTTCATAGTCAATTTTGGATGTACTCAGATGAGGGTCAAAGAGGGCTCTCTTGACTATGCTCTCTTGGCCTGCTGTTTCCCATCTTCAAGGCAAACCTCACATATGAGCCCTATAAAACCTTCTCAGGACATATGACTTTTTATTAAGTTATCATGGATGGTTCCTATTTTTTATAGACACTAGGGCGAAACATTTTTTTCTTAATATGAAGACTTATCTGGTAGCCTTTAAAATCTTCCTGACCCAACTGTTTTTACACTATTTTTACTTGTGCTGACACCATTTAACCTTAGTGCTGACTCCCTCTAAATAGTGAATACTGACCTCTGCACCCCCATTTTGTAATGGGCTTTGTGGGCGCTCAAATGTGGGGCTGAAGGGCCTTTGAGGTGGACTTCTGGGGCTGATGGGGGACACCAGCCTCTGCGGTGAGTCTGGCGCTGAGCTCTTGTCAAAGGAGATGGAGAGGGAGCTAGAGGGAGACATCAAACAAGAGAAAGCAAAACTGATTATTATGGCACTAGCACTAGGCGGGACTCTGAGCGGGACAAAGGTGGCTTCTAATAGAACTGTTTCACTAACGGTGATAATGGTGCTCTTTGTTTATGTGTGGGAGTAATGTTAACTGACCCCCTTCATAGATGACGTGTCACCATGATGCGAGTTACAGAGAAATACTGATTACCTGACAAACTTCCGGGACGACTTCTGTGGGGTTGACTGGTTTGAGCGTGCATTGTCATTGTCCTTGGAATTACAAAAAAGAAGAGTAAAGAAATGGACCAAAACAAATTACAATTCAATCACAAGCTTAAGTGCAAAAAAAATGTGTTTCACTGTCCTGAGCAAATTTAAGTGTATTCTGTTGCCAACTAAGACTTGAGGAAACTGTATGAATGCTTGTTTTTATTTTTCCTCTATAGCCCAAACAGTCCTTCCCATGCTCGTGGTGCTCTTGTTATGGCCCCTGTCTTTGTTCTCTCTGTTAATGGTGTAGATGATTAAACATGGCCACTCAGTGGGTGGTACAGTAGCAGGTGACTACTTCTCTGAGGGAGGTGTAGATTAGAGGGAAAGGAGCTCACACACATTATGTAGCTTAACCTGACACACTAACTCTGCCAAGACTGTCTGAAGGCCTTGTCCCACACACACACACACACACACACACTCAAAAAAGAGCAAGAGAGAGAGAGAGAGTAACCCCCTAGATTGTTATACTAAATCTGTGTTGTTACATTATGCATTACTGAATGTTAAGCACTTTTCCACTGACGCAGTTTCAGCATCTAACACTGCAAACAATGTCCCAACTGCACAGACTCAGCATTAGAAACCTATAGATAGGAAGTCCAAGACCTACATGACAAAAGCTTATCCCAGGGGCAAACGACATCTTGCTTGCTAGCTGAAAAAAATATTGGCTACTGACGAATCAATGATGAAATGTATTGGCAAGTATACTAACAAACTTTTATAGTGTAAGGGATAGTTCGGTTTTTAACACATTGAGCCCCTTTCACAGGATGTCTAAAATGAAATAAAGTGGTTGACACCAAAATCCTGATGATTGCTCCTGTCTCGCCTATTTGGGAAATATAGAATTGCCTCTGTCTGCCTTTAAAATGGCTAGCAATGGGCATTTGTTGTTTCTATCCTTTAAACACTGGTTTTAAAAAAATGCTCCTCATGGAGTGATTAGTGGCATTTGCTGATGTTCCAACCCAAGTATTGTAGCAAAATACAGCTTCTGTCATGTTTTATTTGCCATTTTGTAAGTCCCATAGGGATCTTTTGCTCCTTCATATAAACAAAGTGCCAAATCAAACATAACGGAAGCTTTATTTCGCTACGATACATGTTTTGGAACATCATCGAGCACCACTAACCACTTGGTGAGTAGCACTTTTTTAAAACCAGTGTTTTAAGGATAGAAACAACACATGCCCATTGCTAGCCATTTTGAAGGCAACCACTTTATTGCATTTTAAACAACCTGTGAAAGGGGCTCAATGTGTTAAAAACCGAACTATCCCCTTAACAACTGTGTAGGACTTCTCTACCTGAGCCTCCACTGCGGATTGGCTGGAATAGCTTCTGCTGTGGCAACTGCTGGTGCTGATGGTACTAGCGGGACTCTTTGGGCTGGTGGGACTGGCAGGTCTGTTCTTGAGCAGCAGGTTGCAGAGAGGATTGAGGAGGGCCTCCTCCAGGTCTACGTCTCCCAGCAGCTCAACCCTGGCCTGAGACTCTGGGGCTCCTGCTACATCCCCTTCCTCCTCCTCCTGCTTCTGTCGCCGCAGCGTCTCCACGTGCCGGGCCCGTCGTCGTTCATCGCGTGAGCGCAGCATCTCAACAAAGTCCATCTGCAACTGCATGGCACTGTCATCGTCCGCCTGCCTTGAAGGCTCTGGCTGGGCACCGCTCACACTTGTGGGTATAACACATCACAAAAAAAATTAGTGAGTTGGAAGTTGTTTTATTGTTATTGTTTTGTGATGTGTGATTGCCTGTGATGTGTCTGCATAATCATACTAAATTGATGAAATCTAAAAAAAATCTGACCAAAAAGGTTAGCCTGCTAGGTCCACTGGTAAGGCGTGAGACCTAGTCTAAATGCTTGCCTGCTGTTGTCAGCTGTCGTGTCAGTTTCCTCGAGGTTTAGTAGATTTCTGCCTCTAAACATCAGGGGGCCAACCAATATATGGGTTCATAGAACCTCTACAACCTCTACAGCTGTAGAAGTAAATTAGATGAGGTATGTATGTGTATTCTTCACATTTTTCTTTACAAAGTTATAATGAATGAATTGTACTCAATCACATGTCATTATTTGTTTGTTTTGAAGTAGCCCTGATACCAATCAGCATTTAGATACCACTCAAGAGGGCAGGAGACCCCAATAGCAATCCATTGATTGATTGATTCATTCATTCATTCAAATAATTTGGTTTCAGTGAAAAAAAAACACTTTCAACATGATCAAGTTTTTGGCTCAATGAGTTTGTGGCTCAATTATTAGCCATGAAGCAACTGCTGTTCATGCAAGAGCATTCTCTGACCTCCTGGGGCTTCTCTCACTAGCACTGCCATCATCATCATCATCTGGGTCTCCACTGACACTTGGATCTCGCGTCTTCCTCCGTCGCTCTCGTTCCAACTCTTCCTCATCCTCCATAGTCCACTGCCGAGCCAGACTAAGAGATAACACAAGTTGTTTTGGTATTTTTCTTGGCATACATTTACGTATACCTTTAAAAGACATACATTTTCTTTGGAAAAATTAACTATTGCACTCTCTTTGTTGTTGTTTTTGTAGTACTAGATGTAATGAACATGTACATTGTAGATTATGTACAATAATAAAACATGCTTATTTACGAGTTGCTACTCCCAAACATTCATGCTTGTGTAATACACACTTGATCCCCCCTACCCCAAATAAAAAACCTCACATTCATACATAGATAGACAAATATTGGACAAGATATTAGAAAGTTTGTAGGCCTACATAAACATGTACAAAAATATGTAAAATATGTAGGTCTACATAAACAAACAAAATACTGTGCAAACACAGCTGCAGGAAGACATGCTTCCTATCCACCCTGTTCAAGTGTAAATAGCCCTAACCCGAGCATTTATCCTTCATGCTATTGTCGGGCTATAAAGTCGCTATAACTGCTATTATTTGAGGTGTTACTAAAGAGATGAGTTAGACTTTCTGTGGATCAACTACACACTCTTTGGTGCTTCTCTCGAACAAAAAAGGTAGCTCATGCGTGAAAACCACTAGCATGGCACAGGCCTAATGTTACACTTGATGACATCATTGAAAAACACATGTCACAGAGACGACAAGTTCATCTCTCCCTGGGTAGGTGTTCATACGGGTTTTCTTAACGTAAAGGCAGTTAACTCCACCAGATCTGAACACAAAGACATGATTGTGTTCCTTGACGAAACCGAATCTGATAAATCTCCCAACGGCAGGGGGAGTGTCTTACATTTTAAGAACGGGAAAGTCTCACTGATGTTTTCTGTTATTAGTTCGGGTTTTTAAAGGTTACTGTTTAAGTATATGTTGTTTAATTTATTGGCGATTAAAGATGCGCATGACATAGGCTATTTTGCAATAAACCGAATGTGGGGGATACGACAAAAGCGAAAGTTACAGCAGCAGCCTATGCTGTAAGTAACAGGTGTTTCGTGGGGTTTTAAAACTGAATGGCTCTGCCATCACTGGAGAAGCTGACCTCTATGAAAAAAAAACTGCAGCATTACAAAATAAGTAGCCAGCCAACCCTACAAATCATAAGAATATAGAATATATAACTTTGAGCTGACTGCTGCCAACAAGAAGACAAAGGGATAAGTAAAATAACCTACCTCGACAGTGCAGACCAGTTCTTGCGACTGACAGACATATTTCCCCTTATTATCCAAAACTCTAGAATTTGGAATCTCTCCTATGGAAGAGTGCCTCAGTCAAGCCCTGTCACTTCACGACTGAAGACCGTATTGCATTTCCACCTTTACCCTCCACCTTTGGTAAGTCACATGACCGATGCGATTGTAAAAGCAGTTAATGTAACAGAATGCAAAATCATTTTATGACCTGGGATATCACTCTGCATTTTAGGCCTTGGGCTATTTCAGGTTCCCACAGCTTTAGTTGCTCTGGAATAGCCCATAATACTGTATGTTAAACGTTTGTGCTATATTTCAAAACAGACACAAACAACATATATTAGAATGAAAATTAAAAGCTTTAACTAAAGGAGAGACTGTTGCCTGTTTGGTTATGTAAGAAGAATGTCTTCATTAATTTAGACGAAAAGAAAACAAAGCTCACAGGTTCAAAACCTATAGAGTATCAAGCAATGGTTCATGTTTGCTTTTAGCTCAGAACCACACCTTTATTATAAGTGTCTATTGTACTTTGACCAGGGCAATGTGTGGCCTATGGGACATCTCTAATGGGGATTTAAAAAATAAGGAAAGACAAATGCCATTTACATTTTGGCCACTAAACTCACATAATATTCTCTTATTTAACCAAAATGATGCAAGATGCCATATTAATCTGAATTAAACTTATGCTGTCACAAGTCTAATTCCTGGCTGTCATGGCCTTAGCATAATTATTTCTTCATTTACTCACTGACGCTACTTCATACAGGATACTGTACTAAATAATGACTATCCAAATGTGAGATGCATGTGAGAACAGGACACGCAATTCAGGCCACACATGCATTGATATAGCTGAACCTTTTAGCCATATTTTTATGGTGTCTGAATGCAATATTTTAATGCATAATCTCTCAGTTTCTGGTCACATTTCAGCCTATTATGGAGCTGAAATTTGCATTGCCCTAAATGCTGCTTCCATTTCAGTAGACCTTCTGCTGAGATATGGCCAAAGCAAATAGACATGACGGAAGTCACAGCTTCATTGAAAAACTGGCATTGTGTTTTATCAGAGTTTGCCATCTTTACCTTCTTGTTAGTCAGCTGTAAGCTCTGTTGTAAAGGGGCTTTTGCATGAAAATGGATAAGGCGATGAAGTCATGATGTTTTAGCAGGGCGGTTTAAAATGTCCATGCAAAACAGGTTTGATACCTGCCTGCCTAACACCCATTCTATTTGCACAGGTGCCTACTGTTAAAAAAGGATCAAGCTGGTTTCTGCCATTTCCTTTCTCTTTCATATACTCACTGGACACTTTATTAGGTAAATGGTTCAATTGCTTGTTAACACAAACAGCTATTCAGGCAATCACATGGATGCAATTCAATGCATTTAGGCATAAAGAGGTGGTCAAGACAATTTCAAGCTTCATCTTCAGTGGTATGGTGGTCTGATGATTTTAGAATCTGCTGATCTACTGCGATTTTCACACACAACAACAAACAAAAAATAAAACCCTTTATTATACTTTATTCCCTTTATTTAGGGTCCAACCCTTAGCAAAGTCTACCTAACAACGTGTCTGATGGGTGTAGTTAGCCAAACAAACCTCTGTATCTCACAGTTTTCCAGAAATACAACTCAGGTCAAAGTCTTGAGTAGACTTCTTTATTAGAGTATAATTTTATCATATTTTGAATCATCACATTATTTGATGTTCCTTGATTGCTGTGGCAGATTGGAAATAGGTCCACTGTGAGTTTGAGTAAAGAAGCTGGATATCCAGTGACCTACAACAGATCAATGAGAGACATATTTTGAAAAGAAATGAATCATTACATAAATCATTGTGAGTGCCAAGTCTTTGAACTTGACATAACTACCATCTCTTACTATTTGTTTGTCTAGTATAATGGCATCACATTTTGCCTGTCTAAAAAATTCTGAAGGTCCAGGTCATGCTGCATATTACAGTCGCTTTAGCCTGTAGGCAGCCTGGAGATATTATGGAGAAATTATGGTCTTTAAATAAACAGTCACCCAGTTTATCTAGTGACTCTCGGGCCACTCTGTCTTTACTTTAGATGCAGCAGCAGCCTCACAGGGCAGGACTTTTGGCCGCATCAAACATCTTCTTTCTGCCCTCCATGCCAGACATGGCCTCCACGTTCTTCCTCCAGTCACTATCCTCCACTGGCCTTTTCTGCAGGAGGGAGAAGAAGATGAGAAACTGCTCATTGGGAATGGCCCATGGAATGCTTTGATAGCATTTTGTTACTGCCTGTGTGATACAGACACAAAGCAGCCATGGCAGCAAAAAAGGTGGACTTTCTTTCATGTTTGTTTGTTTAGTGTATTTCAATATACATTAAATAAGATTGCCCAGATAACACCAGCTGAACACTGGTTAGACAGGTCTTGCTGGGACAGACTTATTGACTTAACCAACAGAATATCTCCTGTGTCCGCCGGGAAATTGTGATTGTGTCAAGAGTAGAGGCACGTCTCCACAGCCACAATGCTGTTTTTGTCCAACAGGCTGGCCTTTCTTGCTCTCCTCCCACCCTGCATTCTGCTCATAATCACCCAGTAGGCACCAATACTCTTAAGGAATGGAGTCTCATTGTGTGCCTCGCCTGTGCTGGATTTCGACCCATCTGTCAACTGGTGTCCAAACAATCTGAGAGTGATGTCATCTGTCTCTTGGAGGAGTGTTAAGCTCTGGGCCATACTCAGTAGAGTCCTGGCCCCAGATTGGGTGGCAGTGAGCGAGACGGTTTGAAAAGCAACATCAAAGGCATTGTATTACAGGTGTTTTATAAGTTTGGCATCAGAGAAAATGCATAGTAATTTTTTGACTGTTGAATGAGGAGTCCTGAGAAAGGTGAAAGAGAAGGATCAAATTGGCCCCCACAGGCAAAGGCACTAAAGGGGACAACCTTCGGCACATGCAAGATTAACAAAAAGACTCACTGGTTTTACATATTAGGATACTACTCCTAACACACATGCAGACACACACAGACCCAATACTGTACCTTCTCTGTGTCCTCCTTCTTGACAGATTTGAGGTTGGCTCGAAGATCCATTGACACCTTGTGTTTGGAACCCAGCAGGGAGCGCAAGATGGCGTCAGCAGACACCCTCACCCTCCTCAGCGTGGGCCGTTTGAACTTCCCCCTCAGGTCCAGCACTTTGATATTCAGATCCTTGATCTATTGCATGGTTAACATTTTAAAGAAAATATGTAATCTGTGCCATTGTTACACACACAGCAAAAACTGTCATATCAACAGAACATTGATTTTAACTTACATGTAGTGGGGTTACAGTTTCACCATGACAAACATATAAGTAGGTTAAGAAAACACAATAAGCTATGGATGATGACGGCAGGATGATGAGTTGTGGTATACCTCACGAGTGTTGAGATTGACTTTAGCCTCTATGTCATAACGTTCTTCATCCACCACACTAATCCTTGAATGAAGCTCCTCACAGAGTTTCTGAAGAAGCAAAGGAAAACCAGTCACAGAGCTGCTACATTTACACACACACCAGATCGACTTTAGAATGTATTTATGTATTTGTTTGTGCCTGTGTTAATGAACGTTGTCCAATGTTTCTGATTTTTAACAATCTCTGTCCTAAAATCCCCCAGATATTGACAAAAAAATTAATGTAACTAAAAAGGGTCTTTTGTTAATTCTTTTTACTTTGTGCTCCTGAGAGAATAGCTAAGTGTGGTAAAGGTTTAGGCAATACCTGCAGTTCAGGGTAAGACAAGCCATTTGTTTTCAGAGGAGGAACCCTCTCAGCCAAATATCTCTCCTTCTCCTCCTCCTTATCCAGAATCTCCTGCTCAAGTTCTTCCTTTGCCTTTGCCACCATCAAACTCTGCACAGAGCAAAGAAACACACACACACACACACACACACACACACACACACACACACACTTTACCATACTCAGCTATTCCTCCAGTAGACATTCTCAACGGTCAGGCAGACTAGATTTGACTGCCCCCTAGTGCAACAATTGATTATAAAGGACTTTAGTCATACCTTGAGCATCAGCTTTCGTGAAGCAGAGATCTTTGGCTTCCTCTACAGAAGGAAAGCGCAGATTGTCACAAATAGTGTAAAGTACTTATTTATTACACTTATATACAGTAAGATTAACCCTCTAAAATGTAACAAGTGAGTGACAGTTGTAGCATGGTTTAACTCAAGTGTTACAACATGCACCCCCCTACCAAAAAAAATGAAGGAAAGATAAATGAATGAAAGAATAAAATAAAATGAAATATCAGTGACAAAGCATGAAGTTGTAGTTGTGTGGCCTCTGGTGGCTCC
The DNA here is from genome assembly GCA_017657215.1 of Limnothrissa miodon. Lineage (NCBI taxonomy): Eukaryota > Metazoa > Chordata > Actinopteri > Clupeiformes > Clupeidae > Limnothrissa > Limnothrissa miodon. The sequence continues at coordinate 230,955 of JAGFZM010000062.1, forward strand.
TATTCAGTATATTACCAGTAGACATAACTTCAATAACATCAACATACTGAAATGAAGATGACTTACCTCTTGCCTGTAAAGAAGAAAGCACACATTTAGCACACACATTTACTACTAAAATGTTTGTCAGATAGAATGACAATGAGTTTAATGAGTTTATAAAAATATACAGCATTTGCATTAGAATTTCCACTCACGGTTGCTCGGGCATGTTGAACAGCTGTGCAGCTTACTGAAAGACAATAATCTTCATAACTGACAATGACAACTGACACCAGTGCAACTGACCTTCAATCATGCATTATCATGCATAAGGATGGTATAATACTTTTTTCCACTAGTTTAATTTATTTATAAATATATTATTATTTATTTATTAATTGCTTCATAAAATGGTGTAAACAGTGTTTGAGATGGCATTGAATGGCATGGATCACATTTTGTTGGGCAATACTCTCTGCAGTTGGGCAGAGCTCATTTGCCTCCCTGATTAGTTGTCACATTCCAGCATGACAGATACTGTAACCCTAAAAAAGAGAGCCATCGCAACTGACCCAAAGACATGTGAGAGTTTAAAGGCTTTCCTGGGACTTTGAGCAATTTCAGAGATTGCCATCACCTGCTTAGTGACGAGGATTATCTTCCACACTGATATCCTCAATAGTCTAAGACCAGAAATAGCCACCCAGACTGTCATGGACAGATAGGCTGGTGAACAATGGATAGGGCTGGCCCAGGGTTTGATGCCAGCATCACTCACCACACATGTGCATTTGTAAGGGGCTATTGAGTGGATGGCAGATATCCAAGGTAATAAAATCTTATAAAAAAAAAATTCTACAACCAAGTGTATATATATATATATTTGTAACATTAATATATGCACAAAATTCACAGAGAAAACAACTCAGTTCAACATTCAATTTCTCGTTTTTTAAATTGATTTTTAAACAATCTTTAAACAGTCATTTTTTTTATGATAAACATCTTGCAGAAGATTTATTGGTTTATCTGTCTTGAAAATGTAATTACAAATGTCTAGGATAATAAACAACTAGGTCTAATATAAAAAACTTATTGTTTTAACCACCATCCCAAAAAATATAAGACTAACTTGTTTAATATACAGTAGTTCTGAATTTTTACATTAGACATAAAAGTCCTACCTTTCTGAGAGGCGAGGAATGCTGCTCACTAGTGTCTTCAGTAGAGCAAATAGAGGGGAATGACAATGTCCCACTATTTAACCATTGGCTTCCCTTGTGTTTCTAATCTGTCAGTGGTGGGTATTTTTAGGCAAGCACAGAATCAGGCTCGCTTAGTTAATCTCACTCACCCATAGACCCCCCTCCCTCCTCTCTTTCTCTCTCTCTCTCTCTCTCTCACACACACAGACACACATACACACACACAGCAATACTGTAGGTGCAGGGGGTCATCTAGGATAATCATGGTGGCGACAAAAACCTTTTTCTGGCATGCCAAAATCCCTTGGGGGACAAGACCGCTAAACTCATCATAGAGGAAAATATATCGCAATGTTTTCATCTGTCTATGTGACAGGGGCTGTCAGGGTGAAACAGTACTGTAAAATGACACATAACTGATTGTTTGCGGATTTATAACAACGGTCTGTTCTCATTTGGGACTGTAGATTTTAGTTTGAAAAGACCAACAACTGCAGTAAAAACCTTTTTGTGGTATGAGGGTTGAGTGTTGTTATAATGAATGTTCAGCTATTTCTGTACATTCTGCATTTTTTGGGACTCCTTTTTTTATGATATTCTTGCATGTATTACGAAAGGCAGACAGATTACTGTGGTTATCCACTTTTCATTACAACACAAAGCCTGTAAACCTTCTTCACTCACTCACCAAAACCTTATAGTCTGCTAATAATAAATAATTTATGTGGATTATGAACCGGATGACTTCACAGATGATTGGAATGCCTCAGCTCCTCATAAACAGGCAGTCATCAGCTGTTCAGACAGGAAGTGTGCATCATTAACATGAGTGTATAATCCTGGCCTCAGGAAAGTTCAGCTGCAAATCAAGGACTACTTTGTAAAGAATTGAGAAGTATCTCAAAATTTTGGCTGCTTTCGCACTTTGAAAAATTCCAAAAACTCTAAGGATATAATTGTCATGTCATTATGAGGTATCAGGGTATGCAATGCAATAGGCCAATTCGTGGTTTACTGCATTTAGTAAATCATATTATAGGGACAACTCACAGTAGTTATTGCAAGAACTATTTACCTGAAATATTGATAGTTTAATACATTTGTGGTAAATAAATAAAAGAAGCTAAGGGTTGTTGGAAAGATGGACATAAATTGATGCATTTTTAGCATGCATGCATCTTGACAGTATTTTCTAATACTAAATCTTTCAGCGTTTACTGTAATGAATTTTTAGTGTCTCCTTTACTTACTTCATCTGAGCCAGTTTTACCAAGTAATGAAATACCAAGCAAACAAATAAACAACTAGGCCTAAATAGTGGACCTAAATAAACAGCAATGTAAAAGCTTATTTCTTATCTCACACTTAATTGTGATCTTCTGGGATGTATACTAACAAAGACTGTCTAGGGATTCCAGTAAAGGTCAGTAAGGAGTCCCTGGAGCAGGGGAATCCTCACAGGTTATCAATTAGGTGAAGGCAGCTAGCCATTAGTGTAAACCCAAAAACATCTAAGCTATTCCTTTATGTCCTATGTTAACAGTGTTTAGCATGACTGATGCCAAAATATGCCCTGTCTCTGGGCACAATCATTCTCAGGTCCTGCCAGAGATAACCTGAAGGTATGACAAGCTCTCTGAGAGCGGCAACCTTATCAAATTGATCTCACAGCCTATATTTTTAACGTTGGGTTATTAATGATGATGTTCGAAGGAATATTCAGAACAGAACTCTGTTTTAGTGATTTGTACTTTCTATACACTCTAATAGACAACATTGTTTCACTTGCAGCTATATTAAAATACTCAGACAAAACAAGAAACCTGCATGGAGTTTTGGCACAGCTGGTGGCCAATCACATTTAGCCCGGGAAACCCCTTTCTGATCTGCAAGTGATCTAATTTCATTTTGAAGCTCAGTATGGCTATCAGGCACATCAGGCACATTCAATTTCTTTTTGCATTAAAAAAATGACACAACAACTAACAAAGGCATTTTTATCTCAGAGTGGGAGATAACAACTTATCTTCACCAGAGCCAATTTCAGATTTAGCTATTTGTTCCACAAAAGCCAGGCTATGATACATTTAGAATTCTAAATATAATCCTTATCCGAGAATAGGGTTAAAGGTATCCCAGGAAAACAACAACAGCAAAACTCCCTGCACTTCTGATGGACATCAGGCTCTGGAGGACCTTCAAAGGGACTGTCAGCGGAGCCATGGCTAAATCCCACTGTTATTTCCCTAGCTCACAGACAAGGCAATCAGTACAGCAAAATCACATAGGATTAGGGGAGCACATTTGTCTCAGAATGGTTGTCTATTCTGAAAGGAGACCCAGCACTTGAATAGTCCCCTACTGTACAAGACTGAGATTACTATGAAAGCCGAATCCAATTGAATGGCTTCGGGGTGAGTGGAAATGAGGAAAAATGTGATTTCTGGTGCCAGTAGGTGACTTACAATCAATCAACAAAGCATGTTTTAATGTGACGGTGTATTTATGATAATAATAAATGGAAATCTATTTGTTACACAACAATTTCTGTTTCTCCACAGTCACTGATTGTAATAGACTACAGTCTCTCCGTTTTCATACATGTTTGAGCTATTATGCCTTAGACCTGTTAAAGTCTTTCAGTCCGAGAAAGTTTGCCCTCTACTGGTCACTTTGTGTAGTGTAGCTCTAACTTCTAAAAAAAAAAAAAAAAAAAAAAAATTCAAGTTAAGGGCCCACAAAAATATTTTAGAATAGTTCACCACAGAAGATACCCAAATAGTTACCAATGTTGGCTAATATTTCCTTTCATACATCTTGACATTCTGATATGTGATAAGATGATTATTGATGATCATTGTCATCCTCAAATACATTTTTTTTATGGTTTATGGATAAATAGATAAATATAATAATTAAAATATATATCATACTGGGGTGAAGACTAAAGTTTTTTTCCTATTATTGAAAATATATAATTCTATAGACAAACATAACAAATGAAAAATAAAATGATAGATGATAGGAAATACAAGGAAGACATTGTGTATCAGGAATGTTGTTGACATTCTCACAGTTAGCAGAGATTTTATAGTGCTTTAGCTTGACACCTCACTGTCAGTAGTGGGAAACAGCTCCTGGAATGTGCTTTTCCTTGGACAGCTCCTTGGCTTACCATAGCCCACTTCTCAACTACACACAAACACTGAAAAGTGCATTTAAATACCTTGAAAAAATGAACAAGCAATAAAACGTATTTCAGTTCTTTATATTATACATATCATGGCAACTTACTATTGAGCTGTTTGTGTATCTGGTAGAAATGTGCTAAACTGTTTCATTAACAAAAAACTAATTTTATTATACCTAACATACTCAGTGATATTTTGTGGGTAAAACTAAAAAAGCAAGCCTTGTATATTCTATCCAAAGTATACTCCTCCTATTATCTACAGTAAGTGTTATTAACGCTCACTATTTTTGGTCACCCTTAAATAGTAGGATGATCATTTGCTCATCTGCTGAATCACATTATTTTTGGGTTGGTTTCTGTTTAACTCAAATATTCATCCAGGCAGTATTTAGCTCTTGAGATGAAAGAAGCATTACATTTCACCTATTTCCTCTAAGCACAAATATATTAAATAGAAAAACAAATATAAAACTATTTTGGAATAATAGGAATAATAAACAGATACAGTTTGATAATTACCATTACACAACTGTTTGAACAACCTAGATCAAAACAAATACAAAATTGACCTGAATACTCCTATCCTATAAATCTAGCATGTGTAGATGTACACACATCTGAACACCTCAGTCTTATAAAAGCCCTGGGAACTTCAAAGGATGCAGGGCAGCTCTTGGGATAAAAGACTTATGTGTATCTGCCAAGCAGCTGAATTATATTACAGCCATACTTTGTTTACTGTGCCATAACAAGCCTTCCAGTTCATTCACATTTGGGACTTTCCAGGGCACACAATCAATTCATTATGGTGTCTGGCACATCTTCTGGGCCCTGGACCTAAAGGAGAGAGTGCCACCTCGCATGACCTCTGAGAGAAACGAACAATTACAGGCTGCATGTGCAGCGTTCACTCGTGCTTGGAAAATAAACTGGGGCCTGTTTTTTTCCCTCTTGTAACCTTATGTATGAATAAGACCATTCTCTGAAGGGAAAATATGAAGAGACTACATCACTAAAAGCTCAGAACTTGTTTGTGAGAAGTAGTTTTTTTGGATTGTTGAATGATGGGATAATTTTCTAAATTGTGACTTGTTTTTTTTCATACTTAGTCTTAGGCAATGTTTCCAGACTAGTGTGTTAAGCACAGGCGTAGCAGGTTATGCTTAGTCACCGAGGATACTGTCAAGGCATGTCTCCCAGCTGTACGTGTTAGACACACACACGCACACAAACTGCCAGTAATCCAAAACAATACAAAACAGTAGAATATGCTAGTTAAGAGACTTCATCAGCAAAACTGGAATATACATGATTAAGCTAAACCAACAGGATTGAGAAACTGCTATTGCACAACACACAATGTGAGTCACATAACAGGAATCAGCTGAGTGTGATTTAAAATGTTATTTTATGCTTGTATGAATGTACTGATATTATCCTGCAAAGCCATCCAGAACAGCACGCTGAATACAACACACAAGGATGATTATTTTTGCTACAGCAATAGTTGGCATGACCAGTTTCTCTGAAAATAATATTTATGGGATGCCTCAAAGGAGCATGGAAGTTTTTGGCCAGAATTTCCAACAAAGGACATTCACCTTGCACTGTGCGGACCTTAAACAGTATTTCAGCCCAAGCATACTGAGCCCTCTCTCAGAGACTTTGACAACATTCAGAGGCAAACTCGTAACTCATGAAAATGTACTTTTGAAACACTGGAGCAACTCCAGCAAAAATATACAAAGCAGAATACATACCTTCATTATACAGATGCATATTGCAACCAAAATCCACTGTTTACTTCATCAATATTACACATATCCCCGACAGAAAAAAAACAAACATAAACAAAAACTGTGTAACACCATTTTAACGGAAGACATGTGCAGTTTGTATGTTGAAATAGGTTAAAATGCACTTTGGATAAAATTAAATAATAAAAAAAAAACACTGGCTGCCCATTTGTAATTTTTACATACCACTTTTCATTGGCAACTATGTGGTTCAACTTAAAGCCTTTTTTAAGCAACACAATACGGTAATCTTTAAAAATGATACATGGTAATATGAGGGACATTTCAAAACATGTGATTTCCTTGTACACTGGGCATGAGCACATCACAAAAATGAAAGAAACACTGTTAACAGCATGTTGTGGCATGGCTTTTTCAGCAAGCCTCTCAGAGGTTTGTGTGTGTGTCTTGTTTAACTTGTTTTCATCCAAAATCTCTTTTGTGGGTAATTGTTTTATGAGAACATGGACAAAAAATATAATCTCTCAAGATTTTAAGAGCCATTTCATGATCCATGCAGAATCTTGACTGTGTTTCAGAATTAGGAAAATCTTTAGGTTGAAGTTGTCACACCAAATTGATCTGTGGGTTTGGAAAACAAACAAAAAAAAAACACTTATGAGTAACAGTAAAGACTACATGAGTAACAGTAAAGACGATGGAGAATTTATAAGGAACCAAAGCACTGTATTATTTGTTCTCCAGTGTTCAAATATCCACCCCACCTCCCACCACCCCCACACTCACATTCCCTACAACTTAGATTTTGTTATTTTTCAATTCAAATTATTTGCTTGTTGAATAGCTTTTAACTAGTTGTCAGGGCATTCCTCCATGATGTCCTTGTCTTGTTTTTAAGGAAGTCCAGCCATGGATTACATAAAATTGCCAACTTTTATATTTTATATAACTATAACTATTATAATTATATTTTTCTTGCATTTGAAGAACAACATTAAATAAACAACTTATATTTTACTAACATGAAGTTATACAACATACCTCTCTGTTGACTATTTTCCATTCATGTCCGGAGATGAAATCCTCCTCGCTGCTGGTCTGGTGAGACATATACCTGCTCTTCCCCGTTTGAACCGCCACGCGGTTTTTGAAGCGCACCAAAGCCAGGGCAATCTCAGCGTTCCAGGCGGTACCTTCTTGCTGACACCTGAAATCGATCTCTTTGCCTCCAGACATCACAACAGTAAAGTACACGAGACCTTTCTTGTGCTCCACGCAATCTACCGTCTCCATTTCTTCAAAGGGTATCGTTTTCTCCTTCAATGATGGTCCAGAGCTGCTGTCCTTGCGCTTATGGTCAAATAAGTGCAGTCCGTCTTCTGTCATGAGACAACGCTTTTGCTTCCACAGCTGAAGCAGTCCGTTACTTCTTTTCTCCAGGTATCCTTCCATCGTCACTTTAGTTGGATTCATTTTATCAGATGGGCAGTGTAAAATATGTGGCACCTACATTTCAGCGGTTATGTGGACTAGCTTTAGTTAAGAATGCTGAGGTAGTTATTTAGAGGTCATGAAACAGCTTGAATTTCGAAAATTACAAACCGATATTTTACTCTATAAACTTTTCAAAATGCTCTTTCAAAATTATTTTATGTCCAGAGTCTACCTTCATCATAGCGTTCTCCGCACAACTTCTTCCACTATGACATGGTAAACAAATATAGGCTAGTTGGTTATCATAACTAAAACTGTATGCAACGTGATCCGTCTGATGTACTGGGCATGTTTGTACTTGTTCAGGCGGGCTCACTAGACTTCTCTTATTACTTGCAGATCCAGCCCCCAGGCTGTGATGTCACACCCACTAGTCCAATGTTTATATGGCACTGCTGGAAAAGGGAGGTGTTGCTTCAGAGAGGTCGACATTGTATTCATTCAGAAAAGTAGGTAAGTCTCTGTAGGTAAGGCTTGTGGGAAACCTTACTGAAGTGGCCCATGTGACTCTCAATTACACTAAGCTTGAAAAAATAGGCTTTGGTGATGTGTACCAAATTAAATGTGGATATCTGAATGTGTCACACAACTAATCATGTACAAAAACAACAAATGTATATAATTTGTGTGCAAAAATACAAATTATGCATGCAAACTCGCATGTTTATGCTTGTGTGAAAAACTCGTGTTTATCTATAAAAACAGTAATTAAATAAATACTACAACTTCAAATTAAACTTTGTGTTTTAAAGGCATGTAGTCCAGCAAACTAAATGACAGGTCAAAAGACCATGGAAATCAAAGGGCAAGCATACATAATGGTTGACACAGAGCAGTTGAGACCATGGAAATCATGGCAAGCATACATAATGGTTGACACAGAGCACAGAGCTGTCTCAATGTACTGACACAGCAGTACATTGAGACAGATTTTAATAATTTGTTACAATGTGGGTCTTTAAATAAAAGAAAAAGCAAAGCAAATAAATAAGTAAATAATAAAAATGTAAAGTTTAAATTACTTTTTTTATGGATAAGCATGTGAGTCTTTTACACAAACAAACATATTTCTGCAAGTAGGAGGCCTACATACTTAAAAAAAAAAGAAAGATTAAGTGAAGTGGAATGCTATGGCAAGATTCATCTAAAGACATCATGTTGGTTTAAAACAAATGAGGCTGATCTGTCTTGCATTAAGCCCAACTCTCCATTTAATATAAATATTTTTGCTTCATGCTCTCTGACAGTTGGAATGTGTGTAGGAGGCAGATGTTAATAGGAGATTTGGCCGAAATCCGGAGGCTCTTTCTCAACCATTATACTTGCATGTGGGAACTGTCTTCCTCCTCATCCCCCCGATTATGCTTAGCCTCAGAATGAGCTGCAAACTTTAATATGTGGCATAGTATATGCTGTATTAAGACATAGTTTACAATATTTAAAAGGGCACATATTTTACCTGATTTTTACTTTTATGTAATTCTTTTAGTTGATGTAGTAGATGTAATTTAGCTTAGGCTCCAAAAAGAACCTGGTGTTAAATAAAAAAAAAAAAATCATGACCTCCAAAGCAAACACTTTTCTTCAGTACCAGCTGTTTGCAGGTGCTGTAAAATGTGTTGCAGGATATATTCAGAATAAAATTAGAAAGAAAATAGAATACAAATTGGCTTTTGTTGTCTATGAAAGAGCCTTTTTAGCTACATTACTTTAGAAAGAACAGTCACACTGTAACTACAAAATAATTCTCTGGATGTCTACTAACCCATTGTGTTTGATAATTAAGGTAGAGAATCCCAAGACAAAGCCAAAAGTATTTCCCGTGTTATATAAGGTGCATATTTAGCATTGTGTGGTCATGAGGGCTCATGTTTTGTGAACAGGATCATCTGAGTGATATGAATGGAATGTCATCACAAAATATTAGCAAACATTTCTACTTTTTCATAGAATGGTATCCCAGCATGGATAAAGTTAAACAAGCAAGTTTATGAAGCAAGTTAACCTTTGCATTTTACATATTTTCAGAATGTAAAATATCTGGCATTTGGACTCCTGTTTACTACATTTAATATTTCTAATTTGCACATTGTAAAATATACAGCAAAGCATTACATCACATAGTTGTTCTCTGTGTCCTTGTCTTGATTATATTGTGTGGAATGAGGCAAAGTATGTTGAAACTGATTGGTTGCTGAAGATTTAACAGTGGTGATAGTTGGCAGGGGTGGAGTGGAGATAGTGGTACAGAATTCCCCCACTTTGAGGAACAAATATATTTTTTAATTAGGCATTTATAACATTATATTAGGCTTTATAAGTGTTATGGTACCTATAAGTCAAGCAAACCTGCTCAGTAAACCCTTTCCAATAGAATCACCATAATCATGCAATGATGTGTGATATCGGACATTTGTTTGACTTTCCTTTCAATGAAGCCTTTGCAATAAAAACTGTATACCCCTAACTACACCTGATTGCTGGAATGTGGTTGACGATCACGCTATTCTTTTTGTATCATACATTCAGCAGCCAAACAAACACAGTAAACACGAGCAGAACATAAAAAGAAGTGACATTTCTAAACGTCACTGGAGTGTCATTGGTCCCGTTTAAGCAAGGCAGAGTGCTATTTGTAGACATGGTCTTTTAGTGACAGAGAAGGTGAATGTGGTTTTGAGTATGACTTCTTCATTGTGAATCGCACCCCCTCTGGGATTTACTGAGCATGTGCGAGTGCTCCAGCTCCTTGCCCATACCCGAAGCCTTTGGGTCCAAAGTTCTTGGCATAGCATCCTGGGTGACATACAATAAAAACAAGAACAAAGAACATCTGTTGTGCGTAGAAAAATAATGTGTCAAAACTTTCACTATCAATGTAGAGTAATTTTAACACATGTGTGATTGTATACCTTTGCAATAGATTTCCCCATCTTTATCAGCAAGAGTTGTGGATTCTAGGCCTTTCCCACACTTTGCACAGCGGAAGCAGCTCTTGTGCCAGGACTGAAGGGTGGAATATCAAATTTAGAAATCACCAGCCCAACATGCTCACGTTATACTTATTGAACTACCCTCTCATGCTTACTTTACATTAGATGCCTATTGAAACTATACTGTAGGTGCTTTCAGACTGGACACCCTGGACACTTACACTGCCAGCACCTATGACTTTCTCAGCTGCGTAGACAGATTTGCCACATCGGGGACATTTATCTGATCCTCCAAACTTTTGAGCGAATTTGGATGTATTTGGGTTGTTTGTGGGTTGATGCTCACTTTGCCTGTAAAAGAGGGAGACAAGGGCAATTATTATTATTGTTATTACACTTGCTGTTGTTAATGATATGAAGTAAGATTTTAGTGTTTAGTATGCATTTCTCTTAGTGATATTTAGTGATAATTGTATAAAAACCCTGCATGCCTTACTATACAAAAGCCATCAATAATAATCAAAATCTGTTTTGGAATAAAGCAAGTTCTTACTCTTCATGCTTGATCCCTAATGACTCTCCTTTGTCCATGCTGAGAGTCCCAGCTCCTCCTCCGTATCCATAACCTTTTGGCCCATACTTCTTGCCGTAGCAGGACTTGCAGTAGACTTCATTTTCATGCACAGCTACTGTTGTGCTGTCCAGATTTTTCCTACACACCACTTTGTCATGAAAAAAAAAATCTAGTTAAAATTGTACTAAAACTCCTTTGATGACAGGTATTTCCTGAAATACATTAACATATGCATATATGACAGATAGATTTTCAGAATGAAAGAAAACTGCTATATGTTACTGTACATCTGTACTGTACTATCTGTACAAATCTTAGTGGCATAATGAAAATCAGAATAGATATGGCATGTGGTAAGAAACTGTGCCAAATAAGCATGGGGACACTGAAGGAAGAGGGTGTGGTCTGGAGAATTCACAGAATGTCTGTCCACCACATTCCTCAGGGCAGAGTAGACTACCGAAACTTCCTTATAAGGAGGGTGAACTTATCAGATTTTAGACGGCCCCTGATGAGGCCAGCATGATATCACCCTGAGATATGAAACAGTTTTCTGGCACGGTCTTCATTATTCCTCAGTAATGGCACCACTAAAACACATCATTACTCCCCCTTATTGGGACACCTTTGCGGTCTTTATCTCATCAGCAAAATCACACCTTATCACACCTTCCCAAGAGTTATACTTGCCAGGAGGTGGGGTGAATATCATGGACCTCAATGGTTTCTATATTTTGGGAAATAAATCCAAGAAAATTCTTAATTCTTTCCCTGTTCTTCCCTTTTTCCCTCTTCTGTCAGAGATATTCAAGAGGAATTCAGCTCTATCACATTCCTGGAAGGCCTGGACCCCAGGCCCTCTATCCGGAATGTCATCCTAATCAAGAACTCAGTGGACCATGTGCATGCCCTGTGTGGCCCTAAATGAATGTGTAATGTAAGTGTCTGACCACATGGTGGCATTGAATGTCTATTGTTTAGTATCCTCTCTTTCTTTGTTTCTCTCTCTCTTTCTGTGAATTTCAAATGGTGCTTTATTGGCATGACAAAATAGTGTTTGCATTGCCAAAGCAATCACACAGAAAAATGTAAAAAACAACATAGACATTGACGTAAGTGAATGAATAATAATTCTCTCTCACTCTCTCTCTCTTCTCTCTCTCTGTCACACACACACACACACACACACTTTTACTTTTGAGCCCCTTGTGACACAATTATGTAAGAGGGGAGATTTTTTTAAATGCTGACATACTTTCACCTCACATGATATATACACATGTACAAAATAAAACTCAGAAGATTGCAGAATAGATGCTTCCCTTCTGATACAGTGGTCCCAATGGTTCTTCTCTCTCTGAGGAACTAGAAGTGTGTGGATGTTTGTTTAGTCCGTGAACACTTTTCATGTTCTGTGGATAATGCGTCAGGTGATCTTGAGTCAGGTCTCCACCTATCTTGATTAAATGACTACCAAGTATTAGTCAAATGACTTACTGTCCAAACTGAGCTCTGCAAAGCTCCATAATCTGTACACCTCACACTTGATTGAGCTGAAAGGTATTTGGTGAATGTTTGCCAGCTTGTCATTAGATTGCTGTCTGCTTGTAAGTGATTGGTGTTCTGTATGCTGTGCTGGTTTCGGCTCTGGCACACTCACTGCACAGGAAGCAGCTCCTGTGGAAGCTCCTCCCATCGCACTGAACTTCCTCTGCAAAGTACACGGTCTTCTGACAGGCGCCACACTTGTTTCCTCCCCCAAGAGGCATCCTGCACAGACAGATATAAATACAAGTTTGTGAAATGTGTCTATAATAGACTGTGGTCAAGGATATCTTTTTTTTGGCTATGTGTTTTTATTTGCGCATTAACAAATTAGAGTCTTGCGAATTTGAAGAGTGTCTAATCCATTTTGTATACACTTTCATTGTGTATAGTCAGAGTTCATACACACTCTAGGATTTATAACATACTGTATCATGGTTTGTAGGGATATTGCAACTTTTAGACATAGTTGTGTCACACCTGATGCTGCAGCATCAGCCGTTTGTACCCTGATATAGCGTGAGGTGCACCTGGCACATACTCTCACCTTGTCTATTTTAATGGCCTTCTAACAGGTCTTTCAGCTTGTGATGTGAGACTTTTATAGCTGATCCAGAATGCGGCTGCATTTCTGGTTTTCAGCTAGCCTAGAAGACCATTTGTTAGACCATACACATCTGTTGACTGAGCTCCACTTGCTACAATTTAATTCATAATCCACCTTGAAATCCTCTTGTTTCCCCTCGACCACTTTTTCTTCTTAATAATGTCTTCTAACACCTTGCACTGGTCAGTCCAGATTATTCTCATTTGTTTTTCCATGCAGGGCAAACAGAGCTAGGGTTACCATCTCTGCCCTCAAGGTATTCTTAAAAACCCAGCTCCTCTTGTCTAAAACTACCTGGAATGCAATTAAAATGCGCCCCCTACACACACACACACACACACACATACACAAACAAACACACACATACTCTCTTTCTTTCTACTGTGATTCTATCACACCCCCGCATCACACCCCTGCCAATTGCTTGTTAGCACGTAAGGTATAACTTTATTCTAACTTGAATGTTATTAATCTTTTCTAAGTTGCTTTGGATGAAAGCATCTGCTAAATCGACTGTTTGTCCAGTTTAGCCACTCCACATCTACACTGGGGAGAACCAAATGAGTTAGTTGCATGATGTGATTTAAAATATAAGCTTTTATTTTATTTAATAGTTTTAGAGCGATAAAGTTTATTTACATTTGCCAGACATTTCTTTTTATTAAAACCATTCTCTATTCTGTACAAGCAGAGAACATTACAGTTAATTGTTTCTCATTTTGTACTAATATGGTAAACAGTTAGGAAACCACTCACTCTTGCATCACACATCATTACAATGGAATGTCTGACACTGCCATTGCTTTCTATCAACAGGGTTCTGGGCATTTACCACTGTCGTGGTTCAGCCTCCCCATTTTTCCTGCGGATTACTGCAAAATGCCAGTGAATTAGAGAACCCCGACCCATGACTCATAACGGCTTCGTCTTTGGGTTACATGTTTCTTCACTAGTGCCACACAAGTATGAATAACTTTCCTACCCTGTTACTGTGGAGACATGTCTCTTCTCTTGAATTCATGATAAGCTTGACCACTCAGCCGCATAAACAGTTTGTTTCTTGCTAAAGAGACTCTTTTAAGTCTGAATAGACACTTTTTGGGGAGGGACCTTCATAGTAGAATCTGTTTGCTTTAAGGCTAGAGGGTGCATTCCAGCTTGCTTCAGCCATGGCTAGACTAAATATTTTCTGTAGCTGTAAGAATGGACATGGTATCCCATTCCACCCTGCTTAAGGGCCGCAGACACAGGCACACAGAGTGGATGCTGGGGGATCACTTCTCTGGTCATCATTACTCAAACTTAAGGCCTCACTTCAACAGCATGTTGCATGATGTCCTCCATCCAACTACTCCATGCAGTTTTATGATTATTACCCGAGGGTATTACATTTATTTTGTTGCTTTATGTATTTTTTATAGGAATACATTTTTCTGATTGTGGGATTAATACTGTGTGTGGGTGTGATTAAAACAAAAAACATTAGCCAGGTTTATACATGGTGCAGCTTATGTTCTGAAAATTACCATATAAGCTGCAAAAAAGCCGCAGAAGAGCACAATATGTAATGTGGGAGACATTCTTTTCCAAACACAGCATAGGGTACCACCCAGAATACCACAGAATGCCATTTGTTCCACATGTTTGAAAGTGGTTACCCAGAACAACACTTTTTTTCTGGTGTACCAATGTGCAAAAAAGCCAAATAAACAGAGAAACATTAGAGTTTGTCTTACAACTATATGTAGAGTTAGAGTTTGTCGTACAACTATATGTAGTTGTGCAGTGTGAAATGGTGAGTAAGAATAGTTACATCAACAAAGACTAAAAGCAAGCAGGACATAAAGTAGAGAGTAAAGGCACACAGTGAAAGTGATACCTGTAGATTTAAACATCTGTACCTGTAAACTGTGTTTTCTCAGATGAAACAAACTTGCCAGCGCCAGAGTAGAAGCCCAGACGAGATTCCAGATGTTCGGTAGGAGGAGAACCGTAAGTTTGCTTCCTCAGATTTTTGAGTTCTGAGCAAGTGGCTTGTGGCTACATGAGAGATCTGAGACCAAATGATGGGTGGAGCTCCCAAGCAGAACTGAGTATGTGTGGAGGAGAGAGTAGTGTGAGTGCAAGTGCGTGAGTGAGAGAGAGAGTGAAAGAAAATAGAGAGACAGGGAGGGAGAGAGAGAGAGAGAGAAGAGGGAGGGTGGAGTTTGCCTGTTTGCCTGTTAGCCTGTGGTGGTGCTGCTTTAAAGAAACACTCCCTCAGGCCTGGGTCATTAGTGCCACGTGTGTTGTGACTGCCTGCTGCTGTAGCCACTCAAACAACAGACAAATATGGACATTACTGTGGTTGAGGTCAACCTCCTGCTTTTGTCAGACTCACTGGGTTTCCTCTACGAAAACACCAGGATGTGCAAGGGGCGTGTCCATTAGATAGGCAATTGCCACATTTACTGAAGCTTCTTATGAGAGCAGAACACTGTTCTCTGTTAATCAAAAGGACTAGAGTGAGGAATGGGTTTATGATGGTTGATATGTTATGTATTCTCTTGTGACTGAACACAGGTCGTAAACATTTTGGCAGGGGTCTGAAAGTGATTGCTGTGACCTACACACAGTCATGCTTGAAAGCTCCCAGAAAGGTCAAGCTGAGCTAGTCAGCCATTTGATGCTGTCTGGATTGTCAGATAGAGAAGGAGAACAAAGTGACGTGTGCCTGAGCTACGTGCCCATAGTTAAGTCTGTCAAAACATTTCCTGACTAATGGTGCTGAGTTTTAGCTCTGTTGTAATTGACTGGTCTTTACATTGCAGACACTTACACTTACATTTGTGCAGCTGGAATCATTGTGAGGTGTTTTGGAAAGGCCCTTAACAGTTTCATTCATCTTTCATTATATGTGTTATCAACAAACTAAGCAAATACGGTTGCATATCTGGACCAAAATGTAAAGTCATCTTCTGTAGACATGCTGGGGCTGTTTTGCAAGATCTTTGCAAGATCAGACAAGTTTCTGTGAGTGATTATGTGTACACATTGAAAAAAACTGAGGAAGAGATTTTACATGAAACCTTCTTCAAGTTCTGTCTTCTGCACTCAAATGCACTCAGGATTCAGTCTCTTGCTGGGGCTGGATCAGTATTGTTGCCTAGGTGACGCAGTATCATAACAACAAACCAAAAGCACACTCTTGGTAATATGACTAATGGCAGATTGATTTTAAAATATCCAAACCATACTTCTTTCAGCTCTACGTAGGATGTAGTTATGTAGTTTTAGCAAGGACACTACTTAGAACACTACTTATACTATATATATATAGTATCATATTTAATAGATGTTCCAAAAAGGTAAATGTTTTTTTTTATATGGGCCATGTGTGATCTCCAATAGCACCCACTCAGAGTGAAGATTAGCAAGAAAGGGGTGACATGTCAGGGCACGTCCTCTTGCTGGCTAAGACCTTATTCACTAAGAAATCATACGTTCGTGACCCTTCATGGTGTGTTTCTGTATTCACACCAGAAACCTGTCTCAACCAGCTACACACACACACACACACACACACACACACACACATACACACACACACACACACACACACACACACACACACACACACATATATATATATATATATATTTATATTTATACATGTGTATGTGTGTGTGTGTGTGTGTGTGTGGATAATACCACTATATTTTCAAATCTGTGTTGCTTTTAAATGCCATTTTTGGTTCATTCCACAATTCAGTGCTAACACACTATATTTAAAGGGATAGTTCGGTTTTTAACACATAAAGCCCCTTTCCCAGGTTGTCTAAAATGCAATAAAATGGTTGACATCGAAATTTTGACGATTGTTTCTGTCTCGGCTATTTGGGAAATGTAGAATCGCCTCTGGCTGCCTTTAAAATGGCTAGCAATGGGCATGTGTTGTTTCTATCCTTAAAACACTGGTTTTAAAAAAGTGCTACTCACCAAGTGGTTAGTGGTGCTCAATGATATTCCAAAACATGTATTGTAGCGAAATAAAGCTTCCGTCATGTTTTATTTGGCACTTTGTTTATATGAAGGAGCATATAGATCCCTTTGGGACTTACAAAAGGGCAAATAAAACATGACAGAAACTGTATTTTGCTATGATACTTGGGTTGGAACATCAGCAAACGCCACTAATCACTCCATGAGTAGCACTTTTTAAAAACCAGTGTTTTAAGGATAGAAACAACACATGCCCATTGCTAGCCATTTTAAAGGCAGGCAGAGGCGATTCTATATTTCCCAAATAGCCGAGAAAGGAGCAATCATCAAGATTTTGGTGTCAACCACTTTATTTCATTTTAGACAACCTGTGAAAGGGGCTCAATGTGTTAAAAACCGAACTATCCCTTTAACAACGTCCTAGGAAAAGGTTCTGGACTTCTGATATTTCTCCAGTGATATAATTTGTAACTGCCATATTTGTAGCTCATAGTGTGGTGAAACTGAAAACACCTTTGTCATGTGAAAAAGTACAGGCTACTCCAATATCTCAGGCGTCAGTATATCTTACAATGCTGTTTTTAGTCACATATTTTTTTATGCAAGCAATGGAGTCAAAGTATTTATCCAATTTAGGTCTTTTTTGTATTCTTCTTGCCCTGCTACCACCCACGTGTCTAAAACCTTGTCTGCTGCAATTTCCACCAGCAGCCACTGGGTGGTGCTGTGTTGTCAGTTTTAAATAGCAGGGAAGGGCACACTAGAGAGCTGGAGCGCTAACTGTGTCAGAGGAACTCATTTGTCAGCGTTAGCTGATTAGTTTTGGGGGGCCCTGCTTGGCAGCTGTGACCCGCTTCCCTTCCCACTAACCTGCTGTGAGGACCAGAGCCCCAGTCCTAGAGAGAGTCTTAGTAGGAGGCGAGCCTGTGTGTTCTGGTTATCTAACACATGGTAAATGATGCAGTAAACGACGCACAACCTCGCAGGCCCCTTTCCTGCATTTCAGCATGCCCATTCAAAGACAGGAACTCTACGCCTTAGGGCTCTGATGTGTTCCTTCTCCATCTTATTCCCTTTCCTTCTCTCCTTTCCTGTGCCTCTTGTCGTTCTCATTCCCCCTCTGTCTCCCATTCTCCCCATATCTGTCCTTCCATCATGTCCTCCTGCTCTCTTCCCCCAAAGCACACAAGTCCCAGTGGGCTTAGGGGCCTGCCTGACTCCAACAGATGGCAGTGTCTGAATCATCCATGACGGGGACAGAGGAAGAGAAGGGGCCCCCTCCTTCCAGAGGCCTCAGGGGTGACACTGGCACAAGTGTCCCATTGTGGTTGGCGTCTGCCGGGGCTTTCCTTACCGCCACCAGCAGCCAGTGTGTGTGTGAGGGTGAGTTTTCACAAGTTTCACAAGAGCGTAGACTGACTCCCATAATCCATCATATACACTGACACACACACACACACACACACACATAATAAAGCTACTTTCCACATGATAAATATACACACCACTTCAAGCATAACACATTGATTCACCCCCCCCCCCCCCCCACACACACACACACAAACACATTCACACACGTTCACAAATGTACATATACGCACACGCACACACACACACACACACACACACACACACACACACGCAACAACCCAAAACACTACTGCACCCCACCCACAGTAGTCTAGTCAGTCACCCTGTTGCATCCTGCTGATTCTTTCCCCAGGCCTTTGTGTGTGGCAGTCTGCTGAACCCTCAACAACAGATCCTCCCTGTCCCACTGACTGTGTGCCCTACAGTCACAGACAAACAGACGCAGAAACACAATCATCTCTGTGGAAAAACACACCAGCGCTCAGAGAAAAAAAAAGGAATTGTGGACAACAACCTCTATGAAGTGGGTGCGGAGCTAGGACCCTGTGAGTAAATGAAAAAGTAAATTTAATTGATATGTGTCGATGGTAGCCAAATGTAAACGTGATGACATTGTTACAGTTGTGCTTATTGTTGATCCTGGCTGGAGTGTGCAGTCAGTTGTGAGGTTTGTCGTTTGTGTTATTTACAGCACTGGCTTTTGCATGGGGCTATTGGTTGATTAAGCTCTCTTTGTCTCAGCTCAACCATCCGCGAGGTCGTCAGCGTGATTTACATCAAGTGTAGTTGGGTTGGATTTACAGTGTAGGCCGTTAGTCAGTTAGGAGTTTCTGCTTGTGCAGCTTAATTGCGTGGATTTTCCCACAAGTGCAAACCTTGAGGTAAATTAATTTAGTGCGCATAAATCTCTTTAGTCCGTTCAATACCAGCGCTGCTGCCAGACAATCGTTCAAGTCCTCCTCAGTCAAACAAAATTGCCAACGCCACAGAGCTATAAAAAGCCCCTCTTACTTCAGATTGTGGAGCATGGAGCGGAGACAGTATCAGTGACAGCAACCTGACATCTGAGACCGGCCTTAGAGAGCGCACTGCAGAGGGACCACTCCCTGCAATCTCTGCCTTCCGGATCACACTCGCCTCTCTGCTCCCTCTTTGGGATGCTCTTAGCCTTCTGTTTTTACAATGGCCAACTCAGGACTCAAGCCACATGCATTTGTCTACTGATAAGACACCATTTAGCATTCACTCTATGCAGCTGGTATATGTCACTGTAGTTGACTAGTTTTTATTTATTAGTGAGTAAAAATTCCACATGCCATAAAATTAATTCTGTACTATTGCACACATTAGTAAAATATAATATGTTCTGATCTGTATAAAGCATCATATTTTGGATCGTAAAATGCAATTTATTTCACCATTTAAAAACACATTGTTAGTGCTTAGGCAATTCATTTTCATTTAATTTTCAGAATATCCTGTAATACAGTCAAATTGGAAAGGTAATTGTAATTTCTGTTAGTTGTCATCAGTTATTGTCACAGTACCAGCTGCACCTCCTGATATACTCTGCATGAATTCACCCTCAATTACACATGACCAGCTTGGCACTTTTTCACAGTGCCAACTTTTTGTGTGTGTGTTTGTGAAGCTTAACAATGAGCCAATCAAACTACTCCCTTGGCTTCGCCTCCCAACGTTTTGTCTCTCCAATTAACCAAGTACCCTCCTCTCTCCACCATGCGGTGACTGTCTGTTGAAGCTCCCTGCGCTGGCCTTATCTACATTACTCAGAGTGAGCCCTCATTTTGAGCGTATGGCTCAGTGGATCCCCTGGGAAAGTCCTGATGAAACACTCCAGTGATTTCTCAGGTGTCTTTAAGAGAGCATGCACGTTGATCATGAAAAAAGGGCTATGGAGATGGGACAATACAAAGCAGGTTTAAAAGCTCACCCTGAAGAGTGCTAAAAAAAGTCGGTCACAAACTTGTTTGCTTTTCTCTAGTCTGGAGGTGTGCCATGCCACTATATATTTGTGATTTACGTTCAGTCAGGTTGCAAAAGAAGCCAAGCAGATGGTCAGAGCTTGTTGTTTACCAGCAACACCTGCTACTGATCTCATGCTTCTTGCATTGTTCTCCTGAGTAGTCTGTGTTTGTATTTATAAAGGATTAATACGTAATATTACTTTAATATGGTAAATGTGGCACTTCTTGCCAGCTGTAAATAATCAGGCAAACACAAGAACAGCAGGTAGTGGGTGTTTAGACTGTACATATCCTGTTTGTTTCTGTATATTCTTCCCAATATATGATATTATGATTAAGGGAATGTACATTACACAGCAGTCAGAGAGAATGACTAACCCTGCCGTAGAGATGGGTGATTCAGACCCAGTTCTTGTAATAGATGGGTGATTCACTTAAAAAAAAAAAAAAAAAAGCAGTGTGAGCACAAGCATTAGCGTTTCATTCTATTTGTAAAAACATTTTTAGAATCATTGTAATATAAACAATGAATTGTACATACACTCTCATAACCCATTAATATTCATGAATCAAATCATCCTTGACCTTAATCCTTTGTTTGGTAACATTTTTAATGTACCCTCTGAGCTACAGTATCCTGTGTTAACCTAGTGTACCAAATTCTTTTTACGTTTCACTCATGGGCAAATGTTTTTTTGCAAATTCTTTTTGTGAATTTAAGCCAGAGTACTCCATTTGCTAACTGCCCAGCCCCAAACATTTTTGGAAGATACTTAAGATGATGGAGAGGTTCCTGGCTGGGCTGTAGTGAACTGTACTGAGCTGAAGCGCTAGCTAGCGCTAACCTGGCTAAAACCTTTGCGGCATTTATTATTCAAGAGCATAGTGATATTTCATCAAATGTCATCTAGGTCAATTAAAACACATGTAAACACCAATCCTTGTACGCCATGTGAATAATACTCTATGGCCATTCTGCTGTCTCTTTTATTGCCCCCTGTTTGTCTGTCTTAGTCTCTCACACATTGCTTGATCTGAAAGGAGAGTTTTCCCCGGTGGCTGTTAGGAATGACACCGTATATTACAAGAGCAGGCTGTTTTTGGTGAGATTACTGGAATGGATTTAATTGCTTTTACGCAGTAACATTCAGGTCAGCCATTTGGGGATTGTCTATGTGTGGTAGCCGACTGTATATCACTCAGCACATTCAAAACAAGACAAGACTGAATTAAATGATTGCCTAAATTTTAACCACACATTAAACAGATTACTCAAATATGCTTCCTGCATGTGATTGCACCACTGGGCCTATTAGATAGGTCATCTTTAATGAGACAAATGAATGTGTGGCAGTATTAATAGCAATCCAGCGTACGATTGAATTAATTTTGTAAAGAAAAAAATATCTCCCCTTAGCCAATGAACCATGATTATGAATTGGTTTTGAAGCTTTGTATTCAGGTGATGAGGAGAGATAGTGTCTGCTGGCACCAACACAACAACAACAAAAAGCCCAACACAATGTTAAAATACTGTAAAAGTCCTCACTCTATACAACATCCCTCAGTGAGATGGCTCCCGTGTGAAAATCTTGGGCCAGACAAACAGTGCTGTTTGCTCAACTCTGTGATCCACGGTCAATACCCAGACCTTGAAGCTGTCAAGACATGGCCAAGTTGAGGGTTTCTGTGTGAGATAGCGCCTTGCCCTCAGTCAGAGTATAACTGACAGGTCATGAGAATGAAATTCTTGGCATGAATGATGATAATGGAATGCGTGCCAATGGTCATCTCAAGGCAGATCTTGTGTGTATTTTTTCGGTTAATGTTTAAACACTACATACATACATGAAACTCCTAGTGCTTAGTATGTCCCACTAGTGATTGTGAAAAGGTAAAATGGTCAGTTTGACTGGTTTTGTTAATGTTTGCATTGTGTTGTATTTTTTTTTTATTAGTTATTTCAATCAAATCATTTTGATTTTGACTCAACACTTATCATTGATAACTGTATACAGACTTGAATGTAGAGGGAAACATGGCAATACAACATTTGCGTCAGCCTATTTTGCTGCAGCTGGTTCTTTCTAGCCTAGCATAGCGTAGCCTAGGCTTTGTGAGCTACCATTAGCATCATAGCTCTCGCCTCTTCACCTTTTAAAAAAGCGCCCAATTAGATCAAGCGGCCGCCTGCTGACTGGGTGGGTGGCACACAGAGAGAGAGAGAGGAGGGGTGTGCCCAGCTGATGGAGGGCTATGCCTCTGTCTGTTCCCCTTCATTACAGCGGGACCTTAATTAGCGTCTCCTCTCCGCCATATCCCCGCCTATGAAAAGAGACTGGGTCCACTGCACTCTCCACTGCAGCTGCGCCTCTATAAAGCTCTTCGGAAGGCTCCATTAAAAAAGCCACTGGTGTCTGTGACAGCTAGTTATCATGCCCGGCCCTTTCCCAGATGTTAAGCGGCTAGCGTCACTAGTCTTAAAAGGGTGAAATTAATGTTTTTTTTTTTTTGAGGGGGGGGGGGCGATAAAGCAGATGTATTGCTCAATTGATTTTATCCTTATTTAACTGTTAGTCACTTCACATTTGGTGTTGACTGGAGGCACTCCTGCTAGAATGCTAATTTGATAACAGAATGGGATCATGAATCCAGCCAAGGGCAGCTAAGCAGATGAGACAATATGCTCTCCCTTTTGGACGAGGATGGTGAGTTACTTACAGCCCATTAGCGTCTCAATTCTGACATGAAATATGCTGAAGTTAGCTCAACTGTTGCAGAACATAAACATGTTCCACACACTTCACAGCTGTGCAGATTTATAACTCCCAAGTCTGTGGTGGTCTTTTTTACCCTCCACACATTTTTCTTGAATGGTTCCCAAATGGTTTTTAGCTGTGAGCTCTGAGCACTGCACTACGGTCTATTCTCAGTTTGCAGGGTGAGATTTTTTTGCTTTAGGCTTTGCTAAGGAAAAACTTCCATACAAGACAACTTAAAACTCTGTCAAGGCAATAAACAGACAATGAGATGCTCAATTACTGTGTATAGTCCAAAAAATAGGTTCTTAGACCCACACAGCAAACCCTTTTGTGTCAATTATAGTACAAATGCACACCTGTTTTATTAGGCCTACCGTATCCTTACACAAACAAGCCTCACACATTAAACACATACAGTAAATGAGTTGGTTTACAGTATCTTTTATATCAATACCTTCACTGACACCAATCATTTTTTCCACATCCCCACATGTCCTTGGTATAGGCATGCATTGATTTTACACACACACTCACACACACACACACGCACACACACACATGTAGGCAGGTAACAAACAGACAGAAAAGGTTTGTATCCCCTCGCAAAATCTTCTTTACCCTGACACCAATTCTCAGTATGTCCTTTTTTTAATCTAGATGTCTCATTCTGCTAATGGCCCAGGTATCCTATGCTTTGAAGAGAGGGGGCAGGGGCTAATATTTCAAACTGAACAGGAACTGAGCCAACAGGTCCATTTACGAGAACGAGACAGAGAGAGAGAGAGAGAGAGAGAGAGAGAGAGAGGAGGAAGGGGGGGGGGCTTAGACTGCAGGCAGACTGCGGCAGCAGGGAGTGACTTGTATGTGTGTGTCTATGTGTGTGTGAGCAAGCAAGAGAGTGGATGAGAGAGAGAGAGAGATGAGAGCACTGACATGGAAACCCCCCCTAGTATTCTCTGTAGCCTCTGTAGCATATCCTAGCCTAGCACTGAACCGTACAGACCTCTCACAGGGTCTGTTCATATGGGCAGAAGATGGAGTGCAGAGACGCTCTAATGAATGAGCTTCAAGTGTCCGGCGCATTAAGCTCTCTCCGACTGGCAGTTGTATAGTAGAAGTGTTTAGCACATCAGACATCAGGAGAGATGTGGACGTCGGAAGTGCTGCTGCCGTTACATCGTTACCATTGCCGTCTGCTATCGGAGGTCAATCTCACTGAGTCAGCTCAGCAGTGCCCTGAGGATGGATGGATGAGTCAGTGCTGCACTTGTTAAGGACTTGCATGTGAGATCAGTGACTGTCCCACCTGGGTTCACACACACAAACACAGACAGAGAGATAAAGAGAGAGAGAGAGAGAAAGAAAGAGAGCAAAAGAGAAGGTTGCTGCCTGCTCCTATTTCTTGTGGGAATGTGAGTATTTATGTTTTCGAGATATGGTTTTAAGCTTTCTCTTTTGTTGTAATTACAGGTTTCCTTTCCATTTCATAAAAGTGAAACTTCCAGAAGGTCTGAAAGTAATAGTACCATAATGACATCCTGTTTTAATGCTATAGGAATTTATTCCTGACACATTTGAATGGAGTTTATATGGAATTTGAAAAATTTGCCATTGAAAAAAAAGTCAGCCCATTGACAGGCCAACACCATTGTTACCCTTTGTGAGAGCTTCCTGTTTCCTCCCAATGTGTTTGGTGCACCAATGAAACAGCTGGGCCATGGATGCAACTGTAATCCAGGAAAAAACATCCTACTCAGTTTGAAGGGAGCCGTTGACTGTCTAACCTCATTTTCTGTTCCCGCTACTCTGGTGACAGCAGCATTAGGAATAGCAGGTAAGAAAACACTTTTATTTTAGGCCTGTTGTGTACTAGGGCAATGTTCTTTTCTGCTGTGCTTTGTACAGTATAATTGTAATATTATTACAATCCGTGGTATTTTTGTGGATCCACAGTTTATATGGAAATAGCGTGGCACTGTGGTTACTCTGAGTTAGAAAATTAACCGAAATCTCAGAGGTGCTGGAGACGCCCAGCATGGCTGGATAATTGACAGTGTTGTGTTTAAGTACAGCTTTTACTTTCTACTAAAATGCATTGTAGAATTCTGTCACCACTGCTCAGCCACTCATCACACACACACACACACACACACACACACACACACACACACACACAGTTAGACAAACAGACACACACCTACAAAAAGATACACTGACACACACACAATCATACACACGCACACACACACACACACACACACACACACACACACACACAGACACTCTCTCTCTCACACACACACACACACACACAGCTGATTGGGAGAATGTGTGAAAATTAACAGGTGGCATAGCTCAGGAAAGACTGGCAGTTTTAGACTGTAGACCACCGTTACAGAAATGACCAATGAAAGGTGACTGACAGTGAAAGTGTCACTGTTTTAGAGAAGCAATTTATGGAAGACAGATTCCATTATTTGGATTTTAAATGGATACATCACTTCCAATTTCAGATCTTTTGTACTCTAGAGAATTGTGATAATTGTGGTGCTTTTTAACTGTCTGAAGGTAGATGACAGGATTAGAATAAAGCAGAGTTTCTATTAAAGTTTTAAATCAACATACTTAGCAAAAGAAGTATATAGACATAAGTTTACCATACTGTAATATTATGAGTCAGAGAGATATTGACAAAAACTGTAAACTCAAAGAGAGAGAGGGAAAGTGTGTACACAGATATGAAAGTATGACTCTAGCCTGTCTGTAACTTTCCCCATTCTCGTGGAAAAAGCAAGTGATTTGAAACAATGCGATGAGTCACGCTTAAGTCACCAGCAGGTGTCAGGCTGCTGTCGCGTGAGTTGTTGGGAGGAGGAAGGTCACATCTGATGGGGACAGGAAGAGCTGAACGCCCCCACTCGCTCAGAGGTGGCCCCGGGCGGCCCACGTTGCACGGGCATTGTTCTGGGTCTGATGGTGAATCAGTGGGGTCCGATAGTGCTGGCTGTTTTGGTTTGCTATGTCAGTGTTTATTTAGCTGGCACATGTATTGTGTTGATGGGATGTGGCATAAGACCTCTGTTGCTGTCAAAATAGCTAATGTGTAATGGATAGCCCCATACTGGGTGATAGACCTATGTTTTTGGAATTAAATAGAGGACATAATTATGTATATGTTACCAAGAATTTATAAGATGGAGTGTTTGTGTGTGTGTGTTTGTCCATGTAGGCCAGTTTGTCTCTTTCATGTTCTGCATTATTATCACTTTCTGTTTACATGTATTGTTTGTTTGTTGCTTTTGTGTGCTTTTGGTAATGGGAAACTAGCAGATGATGCTCTAAATCAGACCAATCACCAAGGCCTAAGCACATGGAAATGTAGGCATTCATTTCTCAGATTTTTGTAAACACTTTACAAGCCTGGTTTAGGTTTGTATTTGATACTATTACTTCATGAATTTGATGCTTTTGTTAATTTGATACCCACCAGCAGATGGCGCACTAAAGCTTTCCAATCATCACAAGGCCTAAGCGCATGGAAATTCAGGCAATCATTTTTCAACATGCCTGATTTAGATTTAGATTTGATTCTCATTTAAAGATGACAATTGATTGTTAGAATACATTCGATTTTGTTAACATCACAGACCTTTGTCACAAGAATTAAGATGTCTAGAGGATCACTTAATTTGAGATATCTATCTTTTGTCATTTGACTCAAAAATTCAGATAATGAAATACTGAAACCTTAAGATGTTGTGGTGTTATCATCCATTATAATCCTGGGAGCTGAACTGATTTACCGCTCTGTAGCCAAATTGTATTTCTGTGTATATGCCTTTGCTTGCACTTGTTGATTATTGGGTGGATGACTGTAGTTTTGCAGTATGTTGTTTATTTGTTTCACACTGGGTGTCATGTTTGGCGCGTGCTTAGCAAAGACACTTTTGGATAAGGCTGGACCACACCTCTTTCCCTCAGTTACCCCTTCAATCTTCATGAGGCTCCATTAGCAGTGTCACATGTTACTCAACATGACTGTGACAATTACACACAATGTTATCGTCATCAAATTCCTCAGCTATATTGGGGAAAGATAATAAATGAATGGTTAGTGAATGGTGAAAGTGAAAATAACAGCTAGATCTAAAAGCTATGGCTGGATGTTGTGCATTGATGATTTTTACTTATTACTTATCGGACTGTCTGCAGAAAGTATTGTTTTAGATAAATTAAGAGAGAGAAATGTGTGAGCGAGAATGCTGCTTGTGGCGATCCAGCTCGTTCCATCAAACACTAAAGAGCCTGAATTTCTATTTTTGGACACAAAGACTGGTTACCTTGACATACATTTCTCTTCATTCCCAGCACTGTAAAAAAAAAAAACCCTCTGACTTGTTGCCTCTGCCTGTCTGATAGCATTGATATTCAACTGACCCACATTTGTGTCTGCACACACTCGCCTCCTACACACCCCTGCAGTAGATGAGGTGTGCTAGCAGCTCCGCTAACCTCCCCTCGACACCCACTCGTCCGCGGGCACTCATAGCTCTGTTAACCCTGCCCCTGACTACACCTACTCCTCAAAGATGTCAGCTAAATAAATGTGCCAGTTAGGTAACACTAGCATTATCGAGAGGGCAAATGAGTACACTACATGGCTGACTCTCCTTTAGTCAACTCCTGTGACACACTGGCACACATATGGAAGAACTAGATACACACATTTACGTGACATAAACACCAAATTCAAGCCTGGGAAACAACAGTTTCACAGGCACGGATTGAGCCTAACTCTGTTGAAACCTCCTAAATGACCCACTAGACAGAAATAGTGCAGACAATAGTGGTGTGTGTTGTCTTGGTTCTTTTATCTGATACAAACAGTGAAACCTAGTGGTCAGAACCAGTATCGCAACATGAACTCTTGATACAGTCAAAGTGGTGTAGGAGGGTGTAGGTTGTTCTCGCACTGTTTTGGCTCCATTCCTGTTCATTGGCTGCAGGAGTAATTACAGGGGGAGCTGTTTTCTATGCTCTTGATGCATTATGCTTTTCAGTGTTGTATCATAGTATAAACACTTATATACCTTAACTATTGTATTTTGTACCTTGTGAAATCAAATTTAATTCATTAGATCAACCTGCAGAGGACAATTCCGGATAAATAACATCCATTCAGAATTTAAATGAATGAATGTATCTGCAGCTGCAGTCAGACTTACATCAACCATACAAGACATTAGTCTTTACAGAGAGGTACTGCCCTATTGTGGCCACCATTATTAGAAAGGCTGAGAAGCACCCTGTAGTACAGGCTCTTATCTCACTCCGTCCAGTCAAAATCCTCATGGGCTGTCACTGCCTGGCTTGTCCTTCATCAGTGTCAACATCTGTTGCTCATTTTCTATTCGGGACAAAGGCTGACAGGGATTACATGTAGACATGCAACCACCCCAGTGCAAAATGGTCGCAGTGGGATTATGTGGGTTTCATTCAGATTGTAATTTTGTGACTGTCCTATTAGATAAGGCAACATTTATTTTGTAGTCTTCTGCAGGGCAAGGAAGTAATTAGAGCTTATGTGGTCTTTTTTTACACTGTGTAGATAATGTACATTATGTGCATTATGAAAACCAACTAGAATCCATGTTTACGACTTATGCATTCCAATGCGTATAGGAAGTAAAAGAACAAGTTGAAATGTTTGGACTTATTTATGTGTGTTGCAGCTGTGTGTACAACATCTCTGATGTGTAAAAGAATGCTGTCAAGTTCTGCAAAGTGGACGTAAATAACTACAGCTGTCACAGAGCCTTTTGCATCAAGACTGGTGGTTATGTACTGAAGTTAAGAAATCTACAGAGAACCGGTGTGACCTCCATGGTTGATGGTGTAGCAACAGGAACATTATAGCGCAGCCGCAGCTAATGGTTTAGAGTTGTGGCACCATCCAAACACATGCAACAGTTACTCTCTTGTGTAGCCATCTCATGAGTTTCATGACCTCTGGCTTTCTTCTGACTTCGACTTGCCATTCTGGTGATGCTAATTTGTGTATAGTCCAGTGAGGGGTTTTCAGCATGAAACAGGGATGGGTGGTGCACTAACAAGTGGTAAAGGGATCTGTGTGTACTTGTTCCCGTGGTCTGAGCTGTGTTCCCGGCCTCTCTTGTGTTCTCACATGGCTTCCTCACTGAGGATCCTCGGTTCCTCATTAACTGTACCCAAGCCAAGTGATTGCTTCAGCTCACACACACAAACACACAGATGTCAAACACACACACACACACACACTCACACACACACACACACACACACACACACACTCACACACACACACACACACACACACCCTGTCAGTAATGCGATAACTTACGAAGTTTACGACTGTAATATTACATTATCCAACTGCAAGGGCAAAACTCTAAAGAGAGGAAACTTAAAACAGACATACACATAAACACGCACACACACACACACACACACACACACACACACACACAGAGCAAGTGAGAAAGAGAAAGAGAGGCAGGAAGAAAGAGAGACTTACTTCCAGGCACAGCACGAATGCTCTGATGTACATTCACAGATAGCCACTGCTCTGTAGCTGCAGGGAAGGACAGAGGTGTTTGACTGTCAGACTGCAGGTGAGAATCAGTGTTTGTACGTGTCTCTTCTGCCTACGTACAAAAATGACTACCTTCTGTGTCTGTGATATGGCTGAAATGTGAGTACTTTATTCTGGTGTAGGTTGTTGGTGTGAGTTCTGCTATCTTTGTTTTTCTAAAATTATCCGGTTTTGCAATGAATATACAGTAGCTGAGTTTCCCATGGCCCAGTGGTCATAGTTTCATTTATCTTTTGACCTTAACGTATGGCTTTTGTGTAAACAAACTGTATATGCATGAATTTTGTGAAAAATATTAGTTGTGTGTGTCTTAGTAGTGTGTCTTTTCACAGTATAATAATTTCAAAACTAATTTCACTAAGAATTTGATTACTTCCTTATTTTGAAAGTAAGAACATGGTGCTATGTTATTGCAGTTTATTTTACATGCTCAAATGTCACCATATAATGTCATATGATATTTGTTGCCTTGTTGGATCCCTGAATTCTGTGACTAAAAGTCAGGCAGTGGAAGAATGCACTTCAATGTTTACTGCTCCTAGAGGTCAATTGCATTATATGGGAATTTCGAGGACTGCTGAAAAGAAATTAGGGCAATCATTTATCATGACTCAATTTAATCTATGTCCTGGGCTCAATTTATGTTCAGGATGCAATGAATACCCCATTGTGCATGTCAAGCCAGTACGTTATATTGTCTGGTTGTGGGGTTTGCATTCAGTATCCTCAGATGGTAAACAGCTGCCTGTCATGAGGTCTGAAAAAGTAAACAGCCTGCCAGAATTGCCCCACTTTACTTTTTTGTTTGTTCAGTGAATGTGAATTGATTGGTGCACAACAATACCAGTATAAAAAGAAAGCACAATTTTTGGTTATTTCTTAATTCCTTGTGTAAACATTTGTGTGCCTCCATAGTCCTGTCCCTGGGTGCCATCTTGTTCCCACACGGCTGCCAGAGTGCAGAACAGTAAATCAAAGGCATGTGATTGTGACACAGGATGCTGTGTGGTCAACCGTTTCCATGGAGCATTCTGGCACATTAGCTAAATGAAAAGGACTTAGAGGTCATGTGTGTGGATTTCTGTGTGATCTCTTAAAGTGTTACAGTAAAATGCTTCCCTCTACTGTACATACTTCATCTAATGTTCACTAATGTTCCCACCACAGTTTACTTTGATGTTTAAAGGTCTGAAAGTCTCTTGGATGGTTTATTCCCTCTTTTGGTAGGTTTTGCTCATGCTTTTTTAGTATTCCAGGTACAAACAACTAAACTTTCTGAAAGAGAGGAACTATTCTTTTCTTCCCCCTACATTGTTTTTCACTGCCTGTGGCTTGCTTAGAAGTTGTGCCGCCAGGCAGCAGATGTCCTGGTTCAGCTTAGGGTTCAGCATGCGTGGGGTCTCCCAGCAAAACCCAGCAACACTGGCATGAAACTGGCCTGTTTTCTCCGTTGGGCCACACTTTGGAAACACTGACAATGGCCGTGTCTATGTCCAGATCGAGTGCTGAGCCTTTGGTTTGTTTTCTGATGCTTGGCATTGACATAGCTGGCACAAGACTGCTCCTCTCAGAGCATTTCTAGTACTCTTCTTGGAAAAACTGACAATAACCTCTCCTGCTTTAGATGTAATAAAGGGGTGTGTGTGTGTGTGTGTTTGTGTTTCTGTGAGTGTGGGCGCAAAGTAGTGTATTGAGGACTTGAATTGTGCATTTACTGGTTGGAGATTATGTTGCTATGGGGCTGTATTTGTACACAGATCTGGCTTATATTTTCTCTCTGCGGCAGGCACAGATTTCTCCACTAAAATCCTCCTTGGAGTCCTTGGAGGGATGGTTGAACACAGTTGATGAAGCAGAGGTTAAGAGAAGAGGAGAGGAGAGAATATGAGAGGAGAGAGGAGGGATACAACTTCAGACTGATAGTGCTGGCAAGGCCTAACAGGTCTCCCACTGAGAGGCAAACAGTATATTTATGACATAACACGGCAATGGCAGCTCTGCAAGCAGGCTAGTGTCTGTCATTACCATGTCAGTTAACGTCTACGGATTGAGTTTGTGGCCAGCAGCTGGCATTCCTTCGCACTCAAGGGCAACAAGCCTTTGGCTTGTGACTGAAGATGTGGATAAATGAGATGCGGTTCACGGCAGTGTTTGAAGCAGGACAAACCATCGTGCCTCTCATAAGCTGAAACCCTCATCAGGGGAACCGATCAGCACTTAGAGGGTTCTTTATCTTGGGTCATGCTTTGCCCATGTATGAAGTGCTTGTGTTTTTAGTGGGAATCGACCTCATGATTCTAGTGTTTCTAGTGTCATAACATCGGAGTTGCAGTAGCTTAATATAACAGTCAAAAAAGACTCTCAGATGGAGGTGTCCTCTCTACTTTGATCAGATCTCACACACAGTAACCCAGTCAGTCTCTTTTTACCACAAGAGGGGTCATCTAAGCACTGCAGGTCCATGTACCTTGAGCAGTCTGTTTAAGAGGTCCAGAATGTATGCATTTCAGCACTGTCAGTCAATACCATGCTTACTTCTCATTTATGTCCTTGGCTTGATTTCATCTTAAAACCTTAAGGGTATTTGGGAAGGATTTTCCCAGATTTGTTCAAGCCCCCTGCATTTATTTCAGTTTGAATTGGGACAGATGGTGAGCTACAGTAATAGCATACTGAGAGCCCTTCACTACAAGGTTACTCTTAGCTCTTGATTTCCGAAGGCCTGGTAAAAACATAAACATTATTTAACTCCTCTCTCTCCCTCTTTGAGATTGAATTCAGTGCTGTGGTTTTCATGCACTGCCAAAATCAATGTGGAGAAAAAATAAAATTATGTCTCCCTCTGGTGCATTCAGGTCCATATGTGCTGGGTAGTAAAAAAATAATAAATAATATTTTTCAATGAAAATAAACTTTTGAGACTTTACCAGTTGTCCTTTGTTATGTCCATCGGATTATTTCAAGGTGTAGTTCAGACCAATAAATTCATCTTATATCTGGTAAAATTTGAAAATATAACATTAAAATCCCTAGAAATGGTATTGGATTACATACTGCATCCTCCAACAAGTTCATCTGATCCCCCTATTACATATTGTGGCCTTCAATAAGTTAATCTGATCATCCTGCCACATGTTGATCACTCTCTACATTGTCGAACCATCCCAGACACATGCTAATAATTTATCAATTGTAGTGTGAGAAACTTTAAACCTTCTGTCTCTGCCAAAACCTCTTTTGCAGCAAAATGGTACACTTTCAGATTTTGAGTGAGCCAAGATTTTTCTGAAGATGTTTCACAATTGAGTCACTGAGAGAATATTTGATTTCAAAACTACAGTAAAACTGCTAAAATGCATGTATATAATCATTCTTAATAAGGCCCTGTAATCAAAGATTAGTAAAGTAAATATGTATTACTGTTTTACAGAGGAGGGTTATAACTGACTCAGGTTCACCATGAGTGGAGGGGTCAACGTGAAGACTATACCGAGGGCCCAGGCAGGTTCTGGCATCCCCCTTCCCCGTAGCAAGCTCCCCTCACCGAAGCCTGAGCCCAAGAACCCTACCAGGGGCCTGCCTCGGCCCACTATCCAAATCCCTGCCAGCGCTCGTGCCCCCTCAACCACCACTTCCTCCACCAGCAGCAGTAGTAGCTCCTCTTGCAAGGACCTCTTGAGGGACACAACCCTGAAGAACCAG
Organism: Limnothrissa miodon; assembly: GCA_017657215.1. NCBI lineage: Eukaryota > Metazoa > Chordata > Actinopteri > Clupeiformes > Clupeidae > Limnothrissa > Limnothrissa miodon. The sequence goes on from JAGFZM010000062.1 coordinate 264,680, forward strand.
CATCTGCAGCTGAGGGGAGGTTTGCCGCCTCCGCGGGTCTCCTCCAAGGTGCACATGAAACCTCAGGGAGTGCGCTCAGCTTTCAGCAGCCCTCAAGTGCGCCGGAAGGAGGCACCGCGCTCCAAAGACACACTGGACGTGTGCAGACGGGCCGACAACCTTCAGTACGCGAGGTCAAACGACAACCAGAACTTCCTCTGTGGCAACCTGAGACCTCAGCCCAGGAAGACAGACAATAGCTCCAACTTGAACTCTTGTGACCTTCCTCGTGTCCGTGATGAGGGCAACAACGGCTCAAAATCAAATGGCAGTGACGCGACTTTTCCATCTTACAGATCGAACAATGACAACCTTCAGCATGCTCCGGATGTTTCCACCACCACTGCAGCTGCCACAATGTCTACTCCTGTGTGCTCAGTCAACCCTGAGGGGGAAGAAAGTTCTGTATTGAAAAAGAAAAGGATGCGTCTGAGGCAGAGTGCTTCTAGCAGTTTCTCAGACGAGGAGATGTACACTCCAGAGGACCTGAGCCCTTCTGGTCCAGCGCCTGAGTCACCAGTCACTGGGACCCCAGCTCCAGAGCCCCCAGCCTCAGAGCCCACTGCTCCAGCTGCTCCCCTACATGAGGATCCCCGCAGTGTTGACCTCCTGAGGGAAAAACAAAACACAAGAGTGAATATGGCCACTGTCCCCCCATTCAGATACAGGTAAGTGATTATGAGCTTTCCTGCTGCCCTCTGCCAGTCAACGTTTCCTGCACGTATACAATAACAACGTGGTTGGCCAGTGTAGACTTATTGAGTTTGTTTTCAAAAAGAAGATGAATAAATATGTGAATCATCACAGCTTCTTCTGTTACAAAAGTGTTTGCATGTTGCCTGTAAACAAAATTACACCCAAATTACCCAGAGAAAAGCATTGTTTATTTTATAACCGTTGTTACCTCTTTGCCAGCATGCCATTATTCTTCTGTCATAAAATTAGCAGACTTATTTTTGAAAGGTGGTCCTATTTTTTGCTCTTTTTTGTTTCCTGGATTTGCGCCTCGGCAGTATTGTTCATTGTGCGTCCTCTCACGGCCTCGTCTCTTTCTGCTCTGTATCCCTCAAACATTGGATCAGTCATGCGGGCCAATTTGAGGACTCGTTTTTAAGTAGCGCCACTCGTCGTCGTGGCTGGCGGCCCTTGGAGGAGCATAAAAGGTTCCTCTAGCCCAGAGCCGGCAAGATTACATGCTCTGATGACTGGGCAGCACGGGCCCGTGGGCGGCTGGCACATCGAGCCCAGGATTCTTTTTTTTATTATTTACTTCACTCCACTTTTTTTGTGGAGCAGGCCATTGACTAGTCTTGCCATGCCAATTTGAGAGAGCTGAAACAAATCAGACATTTATAGTCAGATGATGTCCAAATGATGAACAGTGTGGCATTGTCTGTGCCCAGATGCCACACTGAAGAGGATTTATTTTTGCAGTTGGCTAATTCCTCTGACTAATTTGAGCTGTTTAAGTTCAATTCAGAAGTTTGAGACAAATAGTGCCTCTGAATATTTTTCGACAGATGCTAATAGTATGATCTCCTACCCTGTGTCCTTTTTGACCCAGATTGCAAATCCAGGAAGACTCATCTTTGGACGACTTCAGTGACTCCTCGGGATCTATTGAAGTTTGCTGTGAGGACCTGTCAGCTGGTAAGTCAACCGATAAGTCTTATTTGTTCCACATATTAGTCCATTCAAGGAAACAATACAGCCAAGGCTTTAGCGCTTCAGTGAAGGGTCTGTCCTCAATTCACTTTTGATCATAACCCCATAACGTATACAAGACACGTGTTCTCCATGCTTAAGACATGAAGGCGGAGGACAGAGTTGACAGCACGTCTTTATAACAGTTTCTGTTGAGCACGAGACACAATCTATGCAGAGTGTCAGCCCACTTGTCCCATTTCTCCTCTTTCTGCTCTAGCATAGATCCCTCAGTGCCTACGGCGGTGCTGCTGCAGCTACTTAGCCTAGCACGGATAGACAGAGATGAAAGAGAACAGCATCCCATCCCCAAACCCCATCCCCTCCCCTATCTCCTTCCTTCAGCCTAGGAAAAATGAAGCCGTCACAATGGAGCAATCAGGGCAAAAACCAAGCGACACTCGGCCATCAGAGCCATCCCGACCCCTGCGGTGAGGCTGTGGTGTGCGGGGGCTCTGAGGCAGACTCAGACGTGATGTTAGACAGCCACCAGAACAGGCCTTAAGGAGTTATCTTGCCATGAATTTCCCCTTTGATGAGTCTCTACAGGCAACTACACAGATCACAAACTCCAGAGCATCCTCTATCTATCAGTCTCTTTGAAGAGGACTTGTGGTGCTTGAAAGGATTTTGAAAGAGCACTTTTAACTCCCCTAAACTCTGTTGAAGACACCATGTTGAAAAACAGACTGAAACACTGAAATTAAGCAATTCAGATTAGGAATATTTTAACACTTTAGTTTAGCATGCATATTTGTCTTATATATTTTTTTCTTATATAAAACCCTCAACACATTCTGGTACTATTTACAGGGCTATCAGTGTATATAGTGGGAAATACAGTGAATTACAGTAAATTAATTTCAAATAACTACAGACATATGAACCACTTCATTATTCCACACAAAAAGTAGAAATCAGGAATAAAGTGGTTTGCAGCACTTAACACTCTTCATGACTTGGGTCTTGCACAATTGTGTAGGCAGTTCCTAATACAGAAATGAAACAATGATTTTCACTCACTGTCTGCCCGTAAGACTGCAGGGTGCGTTTCGGGGATTCTTGCATGTTTCGTCAAATTGACGTCAAAAGCAATCATGCTGAGTAGAGAAGAACACTTGTTTTCACTGCTTCAGACTGAAATGGGACATGACGCTTTCATCTCCCATTCGGATTTGTAAGATATCTCACAGACACACAGCTTTTGCATTCTGGCCTGGTGTCAGATGGTCTGGAAATCTGCGCCATGCAGCTTGTTAGGTTCCTGGTTCTTCTCTGAGTGCTAACACTCAAATGTCTTGCCCATGGTGAGAAGAGTGGTGTTGTTGCTGTTTTCAGTTAGGAGGAAAGGGGAACCAAAAAAAAAATCAGACAGGTCTTTCAAAACAGGCAATTCCATTTAGATCTTGTTCTCTGTAGTGGAAAAAAACACCCACTGATTTCCCACCCAGACTGTAACACAAAATAAATATTTGTCTTCCCTCACAATGTCATGCGTATACCTAGATATTTCTCACACACAATGTTACGTTGAATACTTGGTACATTAAATCTTTTTGATGTAAGTGAGAGCTACTCATGTTTATATTTATAAAAGTAGTGCAGACTTAACTAAACCCATTTATTTTTCTAAGAGGGCCATATAGGCTAATCATGTCGAATTACATATCTCAAATGTATCTCTGTGGTTAGACTTAAGCACAGTAAACCCAAAATGTGTTGAAAAATGTATGAACGTATGAAAGAACCTTTCTCTGACGATAGTGGATAACTTAAGGGAACCTAGTCTCTATGGCGGCGAGCAGCTCACCCATTTAGTATAAATATGGCTTTTAACATACTGCCAAACCTAACCCAATGGCCAGCCATCAAGGTGGGCATTCTAAATAAGTTACAAAACCTCTACAGTGCCAGCTCCAGAGTTCAAACTCAGCCTTAAGACCTCAGCCAGGCGTTTTGCATCAGCAACTTCCAATTGCACTTTTGATTAGACAAGTCATTTTTTGAATATCCTGACCCCTCTGGCCTCCCTCTGCTCCCCTGAGGAATGACAGCATATGTCTGAGTTGCCATATGCATTTGGAGTATTTGAGAGCCTTGGACAGATGCAGTCAAACGCGAGATGTGTGATTCGATCTGCAGATTGTCTTTCGTCTGCCACAGGGGTGGGTTTCACACATTCCCCATACACACCCACCACACCCTCCCCCATTCACACACAAACACTCACACACACACACACACATACACACACACACACACACATAAACTCTCTCTACTGCAGAAACTCAAGGGCCCACTTTAGAGGGTCTCTCAGCGCTGGGCTGTGGATGCATTGATTAATGACTTCATGGTCTGCAGACAGCATCCAAAGGGAAATGGTCTAGAACCCTCGAGTCTCACCCCAAATTTCCAAACTCCTGCACCTAACGCCAAAGTGTCACAGCCAGTTCAGACTCACACTCACTGATCCCACCAAAATTTCAGTGTTACACTTAAATACAATGAAAGGACAATAGAGTTGAAGTATTATTCACCAGAACAAGAAGTTCCTCTTTAATTTCGTACCGCTTGACTTGTAAAGATCAAAGGAAGTTAAATGCAACACTGGTAAGCTGGCTTTTTTGGAAAAGTCTAAAGTCCTCATTTCAATAGAGACCTGAAAGCAACTGATGCAGAACAAAAGGATTTCTATTTCAAATCCTTATTGTGCACAGTAATTAATCTTGTTATCTACGAAGCTTTCGAAATGAGTAAATAAAACTTCAGACTAGACATCCTCAGATACATTTATTTTATGGTTTCTTTTGGAGCCTTGGGATTTCAACATGGTGCATGTGTGGAAATGTATCATGTGATTAATGGAGTACTCCCTAACTAGTTTCAGACTTACAAATATTGTCCATAATTTCAAAACAACAATTTTCACAGTGTTCCTTGGGTAACACTGGTACCCAAATCAGAAATAAATAATAGAAGGTCTGTTCTATGTCATTTCACCATTGTGACACAGATGCACACACACACACACACACACACACACACACACACTAACACATTTTAAATTCAGACATATCAACTATGAACCAGGGCATGTCAGACCCACAATCTAGCTGTTGATTTGCACAACTGTAAATACCATAAAGCTTCATTTGGCTGACTAACGTGTAAAGCCTGTGTGGAACTGTAATTCTGCTCTTGCTAGGCCCATTAAGAGGATGTTGTCGCTCTTCCAATGAGTGAGATGCCAGACCAATGGGAACATACACAGCACATGCATCTGTCCAGAAATTCCCAGACATCAGGGAATCATTCTTGTTTTGCTCAGTCTGCTGTTGTGACTGCAGTCTTGCTCCACCCGGATAAAACCCCACTTGTTTGTAAGCCTCTTTGTGAGTGTCATTCTGAGCTCAGTCAAAATCACAATCGCTTTATGAAGTCCTTTTGCAAATACGGAAATAATAATAAAAATGATCTGAATATTTTAAACTGTTCACCAACCCCACAATAACAGAACATTTCCATGTTCTTTTTTTTCTCCAGAGTAGGCATACAACTTTAGGTACTCTTTAAGATCACATTTCAATAGAACTGGCTCAATTTCAATTTCACAAAATGCACAGTCACATTCAGATTATATACAGACAATATAGAGGAAATATACTCAGCAAGAAGACAATATACTAAAGAATAAAACAATGAACAACATAGAAACAAAGACAAACATGTGCACTGGCACACAATGTGCATTTACAAAATGTCTCACCCCCAACCTGCTCACCTTCAGCATCTACAGAGGCGGTTGGTGTAATAATGGCTGGTTCCCTGCGGTCGCACACTTCCTTATTGCACAGTGAAAGTTAATTGGCCTGTTGGAAGGCCCCCTAGAAACCAAGGGAACAGAGAGATGGGCCCAGTCATGTGTGTAACCTCTCTGTGGGTGTGGACACACACACACACACACACACACACACACACACACACACACAAACTCTCTCTCACACCATTCTCTGTGGGTGGTGGGCTGCCCCCATGTCACAGCCAGGCAAAGCAGGCTGAGGAGGAGCACCACATCTCTCAGAATTAATGACCCACTTCTCTCCCATTATTATATATGTGTACACACACACACACACACACACACACACACACACTCAAACACACACACACACACTCAAACACACACACACACACACACACACACACACACACACACATATACACACACACACACTGTGTGCTCTATTTCTCTGTTATTCTTTCACCATGTCAGTGACATTGCCTTTTGAGTCTCTCTCTCTCTCTCTCTCTCTCTCTCTCTCTCTCTCTCTCTTCTCTCTCTCTCATACACACAAACACACACACTTCACTCTCTTTCTCTTTCTCTTTCTTTATGTGTGTGTGTGTGTGTGTGTTGTGCATTCCACGGTGCACATCCAAGCTTTGAAAAGAAACATCTTCATCTTTCAGTCATGCCCTTCAATGGCCCTGACCCCAGGTAATTACGGGGCAAAAGGCGTGAGCCACTCTGTCACAGTGGCTGACATACGGATGCCATGTGAAAGACAAGCAAAACAGTGATTAAATGAAAACAGTAAATCCTAGGAGACCTTAAAAACCTCAGTCTTCCCTGTAGGAGAGGATTTACTGTAGCATACCAGTGAGCCTAAAAATCTTGTAATCCTCTTGCTGTGACCAGTGAGCTGCTCTCTTACTTCAACATCAGCTACATAGGTGATGCCCAAGAATGTGGACAATGGTAGTATGGGGTTGGAGAACCAAGTTGGAATTCTTTGAAGTGGACTGCTCACCCACCACAGCCAATTATGTGATAAAAAGCATCTGAAACCCTACTGCCTATTTCTATTGGGCTCTAGAAGCAAAGAATATAGGATCATATTTGCAATATATGCAACATTACAGATAAATACTATTAGCTGTAGTTATAAGAAACATATGTTTTAGTCCATTCTCTGTTGAGTGGTGGGGTGTTTATAGGTAGAGGGCTGTTTTTTTTATCAGAAACATTCATTTACACTAATTTAGTTGAGAATCAAAGGCTGGACCAAAACCTGTGCTTGAAGAAGAAGCCAGTTTGCTCTGAAAGGCATAAAATTAGTTTAATCACATGACACATTTTATAGGCAGTCATTCATTGACCTTTATTTCTGAAGAATAAAGCCTTTCTGTTGAATGGTAAGAAGAGCTAAATAAAATGTAACTGTTACATTTTATTAACTGGCACCTATTTTAGGTGAATAACTGCACGAGTCATTGGTCAGTTGATTTGAATTGTTTGAACCCTCTGACCTGAAATGGCTCAGACTTAATCAGTGGTGAATCAGCTCAAGTTTGATTCTTCTGTGGCTCATCTGTGGGATCAACAGGATATCCTTTCTCATGGTCTATATTATTATTCCTGTTTGGGGAAACTGATTCATGGTTGACTGCAAAAAGACACTTATAAAAAGGAGAAAGGATATCCTTTTGTAGTCACAGCTTCCCTCTCTTTTCTTTTTTTTCTTTGGGGTTTGGGGGGGGGAGAGGGTGGTCTTTTTTGTCCTGGTTTGAGTCTCTTTTAGGGTGGGGCACCAAACTGACTTCTAGACAGGGGGTGGGGGCAGGGAGGTTGCTATCACATCAGGCAAAGAAGGGAGTATAGTCTCTTTGATGTTTTGTAGTCATACATATTACATATGATTTCTTGTCAGCAAAGCACACTTCCTCAAGGGAATATACAATAATATAGTAGGGTGTATGTTTAACCAAACTGCACATTCTGCTGGGGGTTCAGTTGAAGTGCACTGAATACCTTGCTATGATAAAGCTGCCTTAGCGGACATTTGCAAATTATTTTATGTATACTTTACCTCTGAACTGTTCTAAATACACTGTATTCTATGTACTATTGACTTGAACTGTGCCCTAGTGTGTTGAAAGCATGAGCAGATTTGTGAGCACGGTTTAGTCCCAGGGACCACATGACAAGACTATTAACAAATGCTTATGAGCAGTAAAATGTATGCATGGATGTTTGCAAAGTCCATACATTTCTCACTGTGATTCATAGGCCAAGCTCTCACATTGTCAAAGCCTCCATTGACTACCTTTTTGCGTAAGCATTTATCTTTTCAGGGCTTTTCGTTTGGTTTCCAGGGTGATTTACTGATGAGTCAACGCCATCGGCCCAATGAAAATCATCAGTGTTGCTCTGGCTGGCAACCTGCGGTCTTTCTAACTCCCGACCTTAGGTAGCCGGAGCCGCGGTGTCGAGGAGCGCGTGAACAAACAAGCAACTGTTTACACCTAGCACACACACCCTCCCAACACACACACACACACACACACACATCTCAAAACAAAACCAGCCTTGTATGGAATCCTCACAGCAGTTTATGTGCTGTGAAGCATTCATATCTCCATGGGGAGGCATAGAACTTGGAATTAAACACTAAGAACTAACACGTCGAGGGAGATCTGTGCTGCACCGCTTCAACTTAGAAACTCTGGGAACAGACTAGACGAAGTTGCACCCAAATATAAGTTATGACTTTGAGCACAGGGGCGAGCTGTTTGCCCGTATTTCCGTTTCTGCTCTCTCTGAGTGGATTATTGGATTATACATCCGTCAGCTTTTTAAAGCGCCGCTGAACTTGAAAAACACAGAGTAGAAACCTAAAGTAAGATTTAGAAACTTTGTTGAACCCATCGTGATAAGACTGGCTTATGTGTGCATGTCAGAAATATATCATATCTGCCAATGTTCAGTGGTAATTCTCTCTACTTCAGCATTTGTAACTGTAGATGACATCTCTGACAAAAGCCCACAGTTGTCAAAATATCAAGCTTATTTGTCACAACAGAAACGGAAAAAGTCGCGGCATTCGGTCAGCAAACGTGCACTCCCTCTTCTACTGTGCAAACACAGGTAATCAATGAGTAACTTTTCTTAGGGAATCCTAATTTATGAGACCTGGCTGAAAGGTGGAGTAGTTAAATGGTCTTCCCTTAAACCATTAACCATGCATCAGTGGTCATACAGTTAAGACTAGGTGCAAATACCTTGTTAATGATCAGTAAACTAGACTGGCAGGAGTATAGGAAGACAGATTGGACTCTACACCCCCCCCCCCCCACACACACACACACACAGTCACCAACAAGGAAACAAACACTCTGAACCAAAAACCAAACAACACTCTGGACTGAAAATAACTACAACTACCTCTGCATTGCAAATTGCACACACCTGCTGCTATATATTTTAGTATTCCCTTACCACTATTTATACCACTTTTTACCACTATTTATATTTAAGACCACTGCTGCTAAAATCTTGTGTTGCACTAAGACAACAAAACAACACTGCTAGAACTTACTTTATGTTATGTCTTGTCTTATATATACTGTGTGCTACCTAAGTATAATGCCTTAAGCCCACTTGCACTTTTTTTTTACTTAACAGTACCTTATTGTTTAAATAGTTTGTCTTGTTGTGCATCTGCACTTTATTGTTGTCAACGTCTACGCATGGGACAAGTGTGAAACGTAATTTCGATTCCTTTGTATGTCGAGTACATGTGAAGTAATTGACAAATAAAACTGACTTGACTTGACTTGACTTGACTTAAACTACACTGAGGCAGCTGACCTCTATTTCACTCTTCATTTTTTTTAAATGTATCATACATGTTGTGGGTTTTATGTAAAGATGTAAATATCATTACACATAATGTGTGTGTATGTATGTGTGTGTGTGTGTGACAAAGAGAAAGAGATAGAGAGAGAAGAAAGAAAGAAAGAAAATGAAGCATATCAAATGCAATGGGAAGTCCTGCTTGAGGGTTTTCTTTTTTCCCTGAGAGAAGTAGAGACTACTGGCCATTCTAGCGTATGATTAAAACGTGCCTGTGCTCTTCTATACTTTAGTATACCAGGGGAATGCATGAGCTTCACTGGCATGTCAATTCCTTCAATGAGATAGAATACAGAGTAGGCTATGTCAGGATAGATAGGAAACCCCACTGTATTTGGGAAACAAGCACTAGATGTGGCTAAATGGTGCTGTGGCAAATATCCAATATCCCTAATTGTTCATCCAGTTGTCTACAGCCATTAAGTCACAGTTGATTTGAATTGTTTCAGAAAATTGTTTCAGATAACATCAAGCAGTGAGCTACAATGAAGGGTTAATCCACTGTGTCAGGACCTTTGGCCCTTTTAATGCTAATTCAATTATAATGTATTCATAATATTATCCACTGAAAACTAGGCTACATATTATACCTATTCTTAATACTTTTCACATAAATAAAAAAAGAACTCATTTAAATAGCTAAAATTTTGTTACAGATTTGAAATTCATTTCCAATTCCCCAACTCATTTGAGAATTAATAGTGGTAGAATCTCACTAAACAAAAGAGGAACAGCAAATATTAGCTATCCCATTCTCCAGCCTCCCTTGAATGCCCAGTTGGTTAATATTAAGTGAGGGAGGTGGAGGGAAAAAGGGTGTGAACAAAAGAGGAGCCAGAGTGGCGAGTGATATGTGTGATAATGACTGATAACCCTAATAGAACCTGTGTTTTTGAGCTGATAGAACCTGTTTTTCCAAAAGGTTGGTAATTTATCCTGACCCCTAATATTTGCTCTGTATGTGCTGGTGAGCTGGGTAGCATCTTTGTACTGGTGTGTTGTGTGTATGTCAAGAGAGTGAGAATCAGCAAGCAAATGAGAGAGTGTGTGTGTGTGAGAGAGAGAGAGAGGAAGGGAAGGAGGGAGGGATAGAGGTAGAGCACAGAGAAGGGGGAGGGAGTAAGGTTGAATGAGCTCAAGGGAGCAGGGGGAGGGATTGTTTCTGCGTCTGTCTCCCCTGCCATTCGGCATTCGGCTGCTGCATGAGGCAGCAGCAGGAGGCTTCGCTGTGTGCTGAAGGGAGGAGACACACTGACTAGAGCGAAGAGAACGCGCGTGAGAGAGGAGGAGAGAGAGAGGAGGGAGCTAGTGTGTGTGTGTGTGTGTGTGTGTGTGAGAGAGAGAGAGTGAGAGAGAAAGATAGAGATACTAAGCAGCATAGAAACAGCTGCAGGCAGAGCCTTCTGACCAAGGCTGAGGAATACAGAGACTTGGCTTGGAAGAGTGTGGATTTACAAGCTGAATAGACCTGCTACAAGGTTTACACGTGAAGCAGCCTAGACCAGCCCTCTGTGCCTGTCTCTGATGCTGCTGCTGCTGCTGCTGCTCGGAAGGGATTTATTTTTACTGAGAGACACTGTTCACAGGTGCCTGTGAGCTAAAGGAGAATCTGGGAGAGAGAGGGAAAGAGAGAGCAAGAGACATAGAGGAAGACAGGGAGACAGAAAGAACAAGAGACCAGAGCGACGTTGACGGTCGTGCTCTTTTGCCGGAACATTTCTGTTTTTCTTTGCCCCTTCTCTGACTCACCGATGCTTTTAAATGCTTCCACACAGGAGGAATGCCTGGGGGTAGCCCCAAGAGCAGAGTAGAGCCGGACAGCCACCACAGCAGGGCTGCCCAAGCCCAGACTGCGGAGGACAGCCAAGAGCAAGCCAAGGGACCGGGCGGCGGCATGGCGGCCAGGAGGGGCAAGTCGGGGCTGCCTCAGAGCGCCTCCAGGTCCGAGCTGCGGGTATACAAGGCAGGCAGCTCCGAAGGGCGTCTGCCGGTGCCCACCAACTTGCGCAAGCAGAAGTCGCTGACCAACCTGTGTGTGCTGACTGACGCCGAGAAGAAGATGCACCTCTACCAGCCCAAATGGTCGGACGACATGGCCAAACCTGGCCCTGTGTATAGTAAGATGGGCAAGCCCAAGGACGGTGGAGGTGGGGGCGCCGGGCGAGGCGGTGGTAGCGCAGGAAGTGGAGGACACGTGCCCCTGTCCAGGAAACTCTCCAAGTCCGAACATTCACTCTGCCCGGGGAAGTCGAAGTCTTTCAGTCAACTGGTGCCCCCGTCCAACTTAGCCAAACCCAGCCGCTTGCCACGCGGACCCTATGCTGAGGTCAAGCCCATCAGCAAGGCACAGGAGGCGGCCAAAGACAGCAAGTCCGACGACGAGATACTCAGCAGCAAGGCTAAAGTGAACGGCAAGAAGGGAGCCACCAGCCCTTCTGGGGCTGCCACCAACGGAGGTGGTGGCAAAGGGCAGGAGGGTGAGGAGGGCAACAAGGCCTTTGTAAAGGTGGATCCCGAGCTAGTGGTGACCGTGCTGGGCGACCTGGAGCAGCTTCTCTTCAGCCAGATATTGGGTGAGTACCATGCTGCACTCTACTTTTTTGCTGCTTTTCAAAATGCTGCTGCTGCTGCTGCTGCTGCTGCTATTGCTGTTTGCAATATGTGAGCCTGCAACCCCTGCAACCTGCTACCTGCTCACCTACCTGCCTGCTTGCCTGTCTGCCCGCCTTCCTGCCTGTCTGCAAGTCTGAGCTTCCTTTTGCCGAGCGCCATGACAAAAACAAACCCAGCCCTTTCTGCTTGGGCTGTCATTACCACACATCCCTTGACTCTCCAGCACTCCAGATAGTCATGCTCTCATCATCACACCAACCCCCTGCCGCTAACCTCTAAGAACCGCTCCTTTTTTCCCCCCTCCAAGTCAATGCTATGCTAAGTGGATACCATCTGGTTCACCTTTTTGTGCGTGTTTGGGTGTGATTGATCAAGCAGCGTGTTTTAATCTTTTATTCTGAGCATCACTTTTTCTTTGTTTACATTGTATGTGTATGAGACAGCTGTCTAAAAAACTGGGGGAAACCAATTAGGTGTTGAGGAGAGGGGGGGACGACAACGTCGACTGACAAAAATACAAGCCGCACGTCATTTTCTGTGCTTGGGTTCACGGCATTTGGAGAGTGTGACACACTGCCCTAATGTGCGGATCACAACAAAGCTCCGCTGTCATGCACTGATCATATGATTAAAGCTGCCATTTCACCGCATCCCTCCAGGGCATATTGACACATCGCTGCTGTTCCTAGATGTAGTTCACATACATACATACAGTACATAGAAACACATGCACACGCAGGGCAGCACTGTTGGCTGGCTAAAAGAGCACAGCCAGCAAAAAAAAAATGGAAACAAGAAACAGGCTTCAGGATGTGCCCTCTGAAAATAAACCATGGCTTTTTTGAACCACTTTCAGTTCCATAGTGAGGCGGGGGGAGACATATTTAGCTTTCCCAATGCTTCCCATTGATCCAGCGGGGGCCTCTGACAGATGGTCCCCCTCCCCGCTTCCCTCCCTGTCACCACGGGGAGGAGAGGCGGAATAATGGGGAGGGTCACACTGTGGCCGGAGGTCATTCAGCAGGTACTGCATGAGCAGGCTGCTTGTTTTGTTTACATTCAGCATGCGGGGAGGATAGCAAAGCACAAAAAACATTTCATTTTGTGTTCTCTCAAGTGTTTGCCAACCCCCATCTATTTACTCCGGCTGTCAGAACCACTAGATATCTCAGTAATGTCTTTAGGTGACTTGAATGTATTGGATATTTTTTTTCAGCATTGTGTCATTCGGTGTCATTTATTTTCCATCATTCTCTACTTTGAGGTGCAGCGGTGTGTGACAGACCGGATATGTGCACCTGGTCCTTGTGCGCTATTATGTTTTTTTCATTTTAGCCTGGAAAAGGGATAGATGTTGTTAGGGCTGTGTGTGTGTATGTGTGTGTGGATGAGAGAGATATGACAAAATAGAATTCAGTCCATTTGCAAGGTTTCTCTTCTTTCACCCCCACCCAAGCCTCCCTTGTTTGTTTTGACCTTGTCTTCCTCCACCTTTCGCCTGGGAGTTAGGTAGACCAGAAGGGGTGGGGGAAGGGGGTTCAGGTGCAACGGAGATTGGAGAATAATTTCAGATCTCGCTCAGCAGATCTGACCTAAATTTTTACTCTCACTCGTGCTGCCCAGCAGACCGGCGAAAACGTCACTTCACTTTGGCCCGACCAGTCCGTTCTAAGATGAGACAGCTTGGCGTCACAACACTTCCCCGTTCGCCTCTGCCTCCATCTCTCCTCACCTCCTTCTCCACCACCGCCTTCTGGGTGTGCTCGTCTGTGTGGCGGAAGGGGGAGGTTAGGACGAAAGAGGCGATGGCATGCTGTTTCTCTTTGCACCAGCAGGAATAACTTCAGATAGCAGCACAGATTACACCCTATCACTGCACTAGCTGGTCAGCATGGTGGTAATTTATAAAGCTAGTATTGGAATAGTGTTGCTAGGTTACAAAATGTGGTGAATGGGTGGTACAGTAAAAGTAATAATACATTACTTAATGTGAACCTTGACTACGTAAGTCTTAATGTCTTTTGTGAGTCGATCATTTCAGTAGCCTAACCATTGAATTGCAACCGTTATAATGAGAATGAATTCACAATGAATCACCAGCCATCGTCCCAGGAACTCGTGACAGAGTGCCTTCATGAGAGCATCTCCCTGAGCCCCTGAAGTCTTCCTTAAAAAAGATCAGCTGTCAGAAGATTTTACCTTGCCCGTTTGAGTGGAGTGGGCACTAATGCGTTAGGTGTTAACCCCAGAGTGTGTGATCAGCGCTACAGAAACTTGCTTTGACAGATGCCCCTTCATTTGAGCCAGTAAGAGGTTTACCATGCAAATCAGTTTTTCTTCAAGTGTGGCTCGGCCGCATTTTATTTAAAAGGAATCCAACCAGAGGGTTAGGATTTGGGGATTAGCGGTACATAAACATAATGAGGTGATTTACCCATTTGATTTAAACCTCCTGGTACCACATTTACCAGCCCTTACACTTCCTTTGCTCCCCCTTTAAGAACCCCTGTTGCATTTATGGCAGCATTAAAAGCATTTTTTTGTTGCTCTTTTGTTTAGCGAAAGCCAGTGCGCTGATGGTGTGCTCAGCTGACAGTCACATATTTCTGGCATTTTATTTAAACTACGGTCATGTGAAGAACACCTGCTATGCGGAGAGATATATTCCCGTGGCATACCAGTCACAGGGTGTGTCCTCTGGCCCCGTGGCGCTCCTGGTGGTGTTGGCTGCGCTGCCATGCCTCATCCTCCTCACTCTTCCTCCTCCTCTCCCTCGTGTTCTGCCTCAAAGCTGCGTTGCTTCGGCATGAAGTGGTGTGGACCAGTGGGATGTGATGGGACCTGACAGCCCGAGAGGATATTCCCACATCCTCATTCACACACACACACACACCACTCCAGAAGCAATGGGATGGAAATAGAGGGTAAAAGGGAGAGAGACAGAAAGCTAGGGAGTTATTACCATAATTACCATAGTCATTCACTTGTAATGGTGACCTAAAAGTGAAACATACAGCTATTTCCATACTGCTAAAACTCTTCACTGCTGGCCTCATACTGTATGTATGCACACATACTTAGTATGTATATGTGTGCGTGTGTACCACAGTACCACATAAGCAGATGTAGATATTGGAGGCCTAGCTGTCTCTTTGCTGTTGTGAAGGATGGCTCTGAATGGTGAAGGAAATGGATTTTTGCTCTGTGACTGCCATCTTAATGAGGCCTGTCTTTGGTGTAGGAAGCAGGTCTGGGATGCTGCTGAGGTGGGTAATGTCTATTACAGACCACATGTGCCTTCTGCATTTGGTCCATCTGGGTACAGTACTTTTCATGCAAACCCTGCAGTGGTGCTTTTTGACCACACCATAGTTGACTTGGTCCATAAAGATTTGCACTAACATACAGAGACAGGTCCATGGGTGTGGAACAGTGTGGAAAACCCACATGTTTGCCCGCACATACACACACACACACACACTACTGTGTATCAACAACACATGCATGAATACACATGTGCACCCACACTCAAGAACCTTTACATAATGTGGCTTTGAGGTCTTTGTTGAAATGTTGATGGCTTCCTTTAACATACCACATAATGTGCGGCAACTATGTAATAACATTACAACCAGGGCTAATTTCTCTATGTTTTTTTGGATTGTTCTAATGTGATTTTGTTTGCAATCTAATTTTGCATGACTGTAAAGCTACTGTTGGGAAATGAGAGAATCTTTTCGATTAGTTAAATGTGAAAAAGCAGTACTTGCAGTCCTCTCTTCAATTATAGTATGTCATTGTTTAGCTGTGGCATTGTTTTGCTTTCAGATATAGCAGTCCCTTTGGTAAGGAAAAACAACAAAAAACCCAGAATCTAGTTTGTTTTCCGCTGTGACAAAAAGCAGCCCTATGTTTAAGTGTGTCGTAAAATAACTCTCAAAAGACCACAAGGCATACTTTCCAGAACATTGCAACTCCCAATGCCCAGCTAGAGTATATTTAGTTCTTGTTTGTCTGTTATAAGGGGGGGCTGGTAGGAGTGCCTTGTCCAGAAATTCTGTCATATTTCAAGAGGTGGTTTTACACGGCACTTTAACACAGGAGACTACTATTGAGGGCCAGAAAGACTTTGTGGCTACCTTTCTTTTGCTGCAAAACTGTCGGCAGCCGGGAGTCTATATACCCAGCTGGCGAATACTCGGCCACTACCACTGTGATTTTTCTGCACTCCCTCAGCAGAAATCACCGTCTCTGCTTGTTCCTAAGTACTTAGTGACATTTTTATTTAGTGCCTGTTTATGAGCTTATTTGTGTGGAGAGGATATTAAGTTTGTTTTCCTTTTTGTCTCACTGGGAAAAACTGGATTTTTGTGTTGATTTTAGGCTTGCTAAATTTTTTTCCCCGTCAGTGTTGATGACAGTGTTGGAAACAAACCCGAAAATGACTCAGTGTCCAGATAATATATTGCTTCTTAAAAGAATAACAAGCTAATTCTATAAAATGTGAAATCTTGTACTTGTACTTATTCTCTGCAAGATTATGTGGAAACATTTTGCTTTGGCTTCTTATTAGCATGTTCTCTTACGCTCTAGCATGAAATCAAGGCATATTTGTGAGCATCTGCACCAGGCGAGGGCTTCTTAAAACTCTGCAGGAGAGTGGCATCAAACAGGCCTGAATCACATCCCAAACACGCACATATGGGGCTTCTGCCTCTGGCTCTTCACTCACACTAAAGCCAGTGTCCAGCGACAGCTGTTGATGGGACCAACACAGAGGGAGGCTGACGGGCCGCCCATAAAAACAACGCTAGTGTGTGCTTATAAAATTACTATTCACCGACCGTCTCTGTGTTGTAGCCATAAAAGCGGTTGTTTTTGTCTTTAAATACATTTTAGTTAGACATTCTGACCAGGGTTCACAGACCTATCTTTGGGACTCCATGTTTTCTCTTGTTAGCCGGCATGGTAAAACACACACACACACACACACACATATATACACACATTTTGTATCCCACTATTATGCTAGTCACATGGCATATTGACCCAAGCTTTTTTGGTTAAGTCTTTGCTCCCCACACAAAATGGTGTTTCTTTCCCACCAATGGCTCTTAGTCCCAAAGCTTTTTAATCAGCAGCAGGACTCAGACAATCCCCTTAGGTGTCTGCTGTGATAATCAGATGCAGCCCCATCTCATCTTTTGGAGCCACCAATTCAAATTCCCCAGCACCTTAATCAGTTCATACATTTGTTAATCTGTGGTGGTGGTTCTAAGCAGTCTTGAGTCTGTAAGCAGCTCAGTCCTCTTATTCAGAGAGAGAAGATGGAGAGAGAAAAAGAGAGAGAGAAAGAGGAGAAAGAGTGAGACAGCAGAGTGGAAAAAGCAGATGTTCATTTGATAGAAGATGGTCCTCCTTCTGCAGATCCCTTGAATCGGTTCTCTTTGTAATGATTAGAAGCTCCCTGCTTAAGGTCTTAAGGGTCGAGTGAGGGACGATTTAAGTGGATAGTACAGCCTTGCCTGGCAACTTATTCACAGATTTTGAGGCATAGATAAGGAAGAATAATGTAAACGTGTCTGACTATTTAGCAAGCAAAAACAGTCCTGTTTTACGCTTATAATCTACGTGTACTGTATATCCTTGAAAGCATATTTCAGGATAATCTGAGTAGTTTGTGCATAGTGCTCTGAACCAAAAAAGTGCAACACGTGTTCAATTCAATTCAATTCAATTTTATTTATATAGCGCATTTTTACAAAAGGCATGTCACAAAGCGCTTAACACAAGAGGCCCAATGAGCAACAGGGGCAAGGAAAAACTCCCTCGCAGTGTTTTTTGTTTTTACTTGTTATGGTAGAGGAAGAAACCTTGGGCAGTTCCGACGGCTCAAGGGCTAACCCAACTGCCTAGGGCAGGTTTTCAGTCTCTTAGATGGTGAGTAGTCCACTATTATTCCATCAGATACATATTACAAGAAAATTTTGGTAAATAAAGTACAGTAATATAGGAGACCCATTAGAATCCCAGGATTGACTTGATTGAGTGTTGACTTGACTGCTCTCGCAGTTTGCATCCTGGAGATCTTTAAACAGTATTGACCAGTGGGGATTGTGTGTCTGGCACCCTGTACCTGTCATGCGTCATTTTAGAGTCCTGTAGTATCATTATGAGGAACACCAAACAGCAGACCCACTCTGGAGTCACGCAGCTGTACAGAGAGTCCACTGGGCTGGCTGACAGGATTTCACCATGGGAGCGAATGTCAAATGAGGTCCGTCTTTGCTGTGGCTTACCAATGCAAGTGCGCTGCTGCATCTTCAAGGCCTACCACACGTATTTTCCAAAGCCTTCAAAGGTTCTCCAGCATCGGGCCTGTCACATTCAATGAGGGCCTACTGCGGTGTGGTTGGTGTTGTAGGCACTGATGGCTTAGCTAATGCATTCCTTCTTGACAAGCTGTTTTCGCTCAGCACTGGAAAGCAGGGTGTTTTGTGTAGGGTTTATTCTATGGGGACACTGGGGTGAGCTGAGTCGACTGTGTGTGTGTGTGTGTGTGTGTGTGTGTGTGTGTGTGTTTGTGTGAGTGCTTCTCCGTGTTCGTTGTTGTCATGTTCCACAAATGGCTGCCTCACCAGCTTGAGTGAGAAAGACACACTGTCAGTATCCCCGGTGAGCTCACACATCTGAGAACAAACTCCCATAATCATTATATGACTTCTTATACACTTGAACCAATTTCTCTCTGGGTCTAATTGGTACTGGAGACATACATGGAAGACTGGAGACGCATTTTTGAATGTTTTGAATGTTTGAATGAAAATGTTTCTCCCTGGGGATTGTGTTTGACTAGTCTGCATGGTTCCTCTGTCTTCAGGCGAGCTGTCCAAGGCATTACAATTTTTACAGTTTTTACATTTCCCAGTCCCAGTCATGGGGATAGTCATGCTTGCCTGAGGTTGTCTTCCCCGATTTGTACAGTTTGTGCCATTACATTGTTGCTGTTCACTTTGTTGCACAATAACAGACAGAAGTGCCACCCTTTTCCCGCATGCATAAAATGCCCACTGGGGGAAAAAATAAAATAAAATAAATAAAATAGGAATAAAACAAAGCAGAACACAGACGTCACTTCAAGTTGCTTTTGGCTGCCTGTGAGCAATTTTCTCCACACTACCAACTTCTGCTCAAACTTTTTATGGCCTCCTTCGCCAGACAAACGCTTGGCCGATGAAAGGTGTAACAGTGCCCCCCCCTGCCCATACCCCCACTCCGCCTCCAACACAGGACGCACACAAACACAGGCCATGCCCAGCCACGCAAGAGGTTTATTGTCGGTACAGCTGTGGCTGTGGCCAGTTGCATGCGGGCACTTTGCCCGCTAACCGTTGCCCTCTCGCCCACCACGTGGACGGCCGACTTGATGCTTCCACATGGACGTTCCGTTTAGGTCTAGTCTACATCTCTCAACAAGCCATGGGCTATCCAGATGGGACTTTTTATCGCCATGCTGGCTAATTTATAGTCTAAATTTGCTGTTCCTGTGAGCTGGAAGAGAAGCCCTGGAGAACAAAGGTCTTGGATAAAGGGAAGTCCATCCACGTGGGTCCATGAAAAGCTGACAGTCACTCACTGTGTTTGTGTGTGGAGGTTTTGTAAAGGCTTTGACCCCTGTGTACAGTGCATTTGCCTGGTATGCCCCTTGAACGGTGTTAAATTTGCCCGTCATGGGAAAAAACACTGCCAATTGGCAATGTTCCGCATTTCAGCTGTTATAGTCCACACTTCAGATCTGATCACATGCTCCTGGACATCTTTTTTGGAGCTTTGTGTTTTTGTGTGTGTGAAGTCGGCCATCATGTGCTTTCACCATCACAAATAAAGAAACAAAGGGGCCTTGTATGGACTATTATGTAACAGTGACTTTATGCTTCAAAAATATATTTTTTATTTAAGATGAAAGGGTAGAGGGGTAATCCCATTAAGCTTAAGATATTTGCCTTCAGTTTTTTCATTTCCCCTTTCTTCTGTCTGTAGTTTGTCAGGATGCAGGATGTCATTGAACTTTTGAAAGGATGTTTGCATCCAGCTGGTCATTTCCCTATTTTCCCCTCACTGATCTGCGGCATTGCCAAAAGGCCTGTTGGCTAGAGTATTGGATGGCCAGAGATCTGAGCACCAGATGTTAAGGATGGAGTTGGTGTGCCTGTGCATGTTTGTGTGTGTGTGTGTGTGTGTGTGTGTGTGTGTACGTGTGTCTGTGTGTGTTTGTGTACGAATCATATCCTGTTTTTCATGTTGTCCAGGCCATCCTTCTTCTTCCAAGCAACATGACAAAAGGTTTGAAAGGATCGGCATAGAAACTAAAAACTCCATAGATGAGACATCACAGGAGATGTTGACAGCTGAAGGCACTAAAGCTTTGCTTCCACACCAGAGCCTTTGTTTGGGTGACTGACACAATAGTGTCCCCATCAGTGGTAACACTGCAATCCATGGAGGGGGGAATTATATTTAGAAAAACTTTTGTTGTTGACTTCGAGATTGAAATTGCTGGATGAGGGATGATGTGTGAGTCGCTGGTGGTGCAGGAGTCTATTTATAAACATGACATGCAAGAAATCAGGTGTTATCTTAGTTAAAGACACAAATATTTCTTTTACTGAACAACAGAATAACTTTTGTGAGGTAGCATTTGAATTTGATTCAGAGCTAATGGCTCCGGAAGCGCAGTGCTTGCGTGTGAATTCACAGAGAGGTAGCTGTGAGGGGGCCAGCTAAAACCCAGCCATCTCCACTTTGCCTCCACTTACTGCGGCCCTGCAATTGAACGTCCTCCTTATCAAGCGTGACCTATATAGACGGGGGCGAGAGAATAAGAGCTCGCTCAACATTTAGCCAAAGGCGTGTCATCCCCTCGCTCCAGACATGTCCATTTGCTCGGTCCCCTCTTCCCCTCATTGTGCTTGTCTCTCATCTCCTCCACTCCTTTTTGTCTCTCCTTCCTCTAACTTTGCACCACTTTTTCCTCACACGCCCATCTCTTCTTTCCTTCTCTCCCTGCCTTCTTTACCTCTCTCTCTCTCACTCTCTCTTCTGTTTTCTTTTACCACTATCCTCCTCCTGCCTCTGTGTCCTCTAATGAGGCTTTTCGTGGTGACCTCTTGTGCCGCATCCTCCCCATGCCCTACTGTAGCTGTTTGCATATTAGCAGTCTGCGAGCATTAGGAGTTCATTATCAGCCCTCCATTTAGACTGTGCAAGATAGACACCCCTTATGAACCATACAGTACAGCCAAGGGAGCAGACCTCTTGCCCTAGGACACACCTACTGTACACCCATGGCAGTAGAAGAAGCCATTCTATCAGGATGATATTTACCATATTAGCCATAATAATATTTATTAACTATAAAACACAGGCCCTGTAAAGTATATAATGTATGACATTTATGACATTTTAAGTGCTCCATACAGTATATGCCCTCATTCATCAACAGTGTGACAGTGATTAATTGAAATTGTAATTAAATACTGTTTAAAATGTTTTTGCTAGCATGAAACCAGTGAGACACAGAGTGAGCTCTCTTTACACCGTTGCTTCTGGAGAGGAGTGATGTGGAGAGCATTTCGCAAAACAGTTGGCTCTCAGTTCACATTTGGCAGAGTTGTGCTTTCATGGTTGAATTACGCACATTTGACTTAAAGTGTAAAATACGCTGTTGTGTGCACATTTTAGACCTCAGAGTTCTTGTGTGTCACACGCTATTCGCTGCCTATTGCGCCATCGCTCCAGACGGATGAAGCCGCTTGCACAAGATGTTGGGTCGAGATGTTGCCAGGGTGGTGTCCCATGTGCTAAGACTTGGACACTTTGCCTGTTTGTGTTCTTCTCTTTGCTGCCTTTATTTCATTCTATTTGTGAAGCATGTCCTTTCCCAAACAGTCAGTTCCCACATAGTGAACTGTACAAACACACACACACACACACACAAATAAAAACACATATTTGCTTCTGCTATTACTATTTCAGCAGGCAACAATCTGTATTCCCCCCATGTCTGTGATTTATCATATGACCCAAGAGAAGTATCCAAGTCCAGCTCTAGCCAAAAGATGCCCTGTACATCAAGTGTCTATTAATCCTTTCTCTGCAGGCTTTGTCTACTCAGTAAAAAATGAATTCTTTATTTCTTAGTGCAGCAAAAAATGAAGAGGTTTCCTGTCAGCTTAGTGCCACTCCTTGTTCAAAGGCTTCCCCCATTCTCTCTCTCTCTCTCTCTCTCTCTCTCTCTCTCTC